>OZ026549.1:3520132-3620132 GCA_964020155.1 Chondrilla cf. caribensis | reverse complement strand
CTGTACTGACAATATGGGATGTAACAGGACTTGTGAATTTTACACATGTTCATTATCCAACAGATTCCCATGGGAAGCCATATTGACATACGTATAGGTAAACAGGTAACATGTACAAGAGTACACATACATACAATGCCATACATATGTACATACCTACGTATGTGTACAATGTACTTTTGCATGAACAATGATGGCATACAACAATAGAAAGACTCACATCACGATGATGGTCAGCACCAATTGTAGACTATTACATGGGTAGATGTGAAGCACAGCACAGGTATTACCAAGTGACTGTCACTGAAAATAATAAATTCAAGTGCAACCAGATATTGCCACAGGAAGGCATCCACTTATAAATGGCTGTGTATGAGTACCATTAGTTTCAATCTGCATAAATTGCCTACACCTGGACACAATGTTTATATACTTATTATATATACAATGTATATCCGACATGAATATACGTATGTACATACGTACATACGTACATATATGTATTGTAGACATAATGTATGTATCGTACATATGTATGTATATTTGAGTACCTTTAGGAACTGACAGTTCGTGAGCTAACTTTCGTCTTCTCTCAACATTGAAGTGGATATATCTCTTTGCCTAACATACACATGTAAGATATAGAGAGTAAATAATCTTAATATATGTACATACGTACGTATGTACACACATGCAAATCCTGAATAAGTAGGCAAAACATAATAATATGCATGCATGTAGTGTGCTACATAGAAGGATCAAAGGAAAAGTGTGCTCACACCTACAATGTGAACATACTTCCTTTGAGGTGAACACACTGCTTAAATTTACGGATAACCTTTCATGAAATTTCTATATAGCCAGTCTCGATATGCAACATCAGGATAAAGAGATAATTGATTTCCTCAGGCCTAGTAAACTGATTACCTATTAACCATAATTTTAGGTTGGTTAGGGATCACTTATGGATTGAATGACAAAATCTGTCTTTGTATGTGTATCAACGTCTATGAATGGGATTTTCTCCTGCTTGGCAATGCTGGTGGTCACTGCCCTGTTCTGGGGGACATCATTGGGGGTATGGGTTTATTGGGACACCATCCAGAGGCCTTTGCAAGTGTTATATTTCACAAATATTGAGTTATGGACCAGAATAGAGACATACGTACATGCACTCAGGATAGCAGCTGGGTATCTCAAGTAGAACTATAGGTTGACCACCACCAAAGAACACACTCACAGTAGCCAGAACTGCCTTATCACTCTCCACTCCATAGTAACTGAATATGGCCATGTAGGACAAAGGCAGGTGACAAGTAGCTAGTCCTTTATGTAGCTTCTCCAAGAATCCAACTCTTACTTCTTTACATGGATCCTGCCCAAATACAGTCATAATGAATGCTGAATTGCACTTAATACAACAAAGTATGGACTGTAAGTATACAAGGTGTACTACATATGTCGACATTACCTGAGCAACAAGTGCAAGTTGAAGGAAATCTGACAATGACAAAGTGAAATCCTTTCTTTTGCTGACTAGTTCCAACATGACCTTGGCAGCAGTGAGTCGTAGGTGTGCCAGGGAGCCTGAGCTGTACATACCGAACCAGTAACACCTAGTTAACACAGCAACCAAATGTCAACTACTCTATTTGTACCTTAGACTCTTTGAATTGTTCAAGTCACCTCTACGGACAAGCATACCATGCAGTATTACTAGAACCTTGTCACTTTTTTCTTTAGACAGTACACTTTGTCCCAAAAGCCAGCTCTTCAGCAACTTAATGCATAAGATCTATTATATACGTATAGGACATGCACATACTACAATACATACTGCACTAGACACATTGTAAAAGCATCATATTTGTAAATATACATATATATATATATATTAATATTATACTGTATATATCATATTATGTAAAATAAATTAGTAACTAGTGAATGTGTAGTAATGGAAATGACAAGCACAGATCTGTGTATAAAACAAATCCCTAGCCATCGGTCCTTCTATACAGATGAACTAATGCATGTACACAAGTACACATGTACATACGTGTTAGTAAACATATGCACATAAATGCTGCCCAACAACACACATGCTTTAAGAGAAAACCTACTAACCTTTATTTTCACTGCATTTGGAAGAGTGTCTTCTGAACACCAAACATCATAATTCTGTTCACCTTTTCTTGGTTTATCACCCTGCAGTGAATAATTCATGCTAACTGTGTACATTTGTATGTACATACCTACACAGACTACACAGAACACAGCAGGACTCGAAACACCTCACCTCATCATCATGTCTCAACACCTGTTTGATGACAAAGTCACCAATAATACCATCCACTTCTAATTCAAATACATTAGATTCAAGCTTGGCTATTTCCCGTAAGGATGTCAAGACAGTTGGCAAATGTGGGTTTTCCATACAAAGTGAAACAACCAGTTCCTACAACAATAAAATACAAAATGACAGAGGTGACGCTAATGACTCGTTATGACATGTACTTACTCCATGTAATTTCTCAATTGAATCAAGACTCGTTGAGTAGTGCTTTAAGCACTTTACAGCCTCTTTTGCTACCTCAGGAGTGCCTTTCAGTGCACTCTTAACTGCATGTACTTCAAAAGAACTGGATAAAAAGTGACAAAGGATTTAATAAAGGATTAAGATTAGATCTTTTCTCCTGATGTATAATTATTATGAAAAAAACACGAATCAAAAATCCAGCAAGTCTTCTGTAGCCAAAGATACATACACTTTGTGTGGAACTACGTACATCTCTACTTATATGTACGTACAAGGATGTAGGAATGAACTACTATGCCTACTGTACCTTAACTGTTGCTGATAGGAAGGGTCTGCAGTCCATGATGGTCCAGCGAAGTTGAGAAGTATCCGATAGCCACTGCATACTGGTAACAAAAGTACCACACTCGGTACAGCCACAGAATAAACATGTATGCATGTACGTACGTACATATACACCTGACTTCAACACTCACCAACTGCAGATGTACGGCTGTTTAGTATGATATCAAGAAGGTCCTCAAAAATTTCTTTACACTTGAACAGCACAGGGTAATTTTGAGACAATGTCTTCAGGATTGCAAAATTCACACATGAAGGTACATACTGGCGTACACACTAAATATATAAAGTATGTACTTCTGGTAGGTCTGTAGGGGATTTACAGACACTTTAGCTTGACTGTTCACGAGGGCAAAGTCCAAGTTAATATCCTTGGAACAATCAAGCCAAATTGTTTTAATCTGCTACAGCCCTAGCAGAGGTACTTTAGTTGCTATGTGGTATGTTCCCGTATTAAGCAATGTAATTGTATACAGACTATTATCCTGTATTGTTATTATAGCTGAGAAATCAGTTGCTAGGCAATCAATCGACAATTTTCGATAACAAAGACATGGCATGAAAGTGTACAAAATAGCAGAAATTTGTGTACATTTCTACACTGTTTGCACACTGTGCACTTTGCCCTCTGCAACATACCACATAATAATTAAGCACTAGCAATAATTAAGCATAAGCGTTTCTGTACATGTACAAAGGCTCAACATACAGAAATGTACATACCTCCAACAACATGAATGCATCCAGCAAATGAGAATCCTCTTGCATGTCACTGTCTTCATGGATGTTGTGCACAAGAACCTTAACACAATCTGCATCTACAAAACTTGGACAGGAAAGGTTCAATATTCTGGAAAGGACACTGTGAAGCTGAGAATTACTGGCCAGTGACTTGAAAATGGAATTCTAAAAGGTAAACACATTTACAATATTCACATTACTGCAAATGTACGTAAATGATAAACACACACATAATTACATATCATATTCACTGTACGTAAGGTACGTACATTCCATTACATTATATTAATGAAGCTTTTAGGTGCAAAAAAACATCAATTTGAATGTTGTTGAACGTCTCTTAAAGATTAATTTTACGAATTAAAATTAATTTAAATCTTGCTTTTGGATGATTTAATTCAATCAGTTTCATTCCTCCATTTTCTTAAACCCATAATTGTCCCATAACTGTTGGTCACTACTGTATGTACATATGTGTATATAGTGCAACTTGTTCAGTATAAGTACATATACGTATATGCCAATCATTACTGAAAGCAAAACCTCTGATGATCAGTACAATTCTGTGCACTCTTTAAGATACTCACAAAGTGAACTGGACTCTAGCTACATATATGTATATGTACATGTATTACTATAAATACACATTATGTATGTACGTTTAAGCATAATATTATTATAACAGGCACAAACCTTTGTCTTCATAGCAGCAGCACACGAACATTCAGGGTCTGTTGCCTCCAACACCATTGTCACAAGATCACTGTCCTGCTGGAATACCAACACTAGGCTGTCAGCTGAATCCAATAATGTTTGAGGCTCTGATGTTGACTCTACATACAAATTTGATAGAATGGAGACTGAATGTACAAGTACACTACGCAAACCATAAAGAGCAAAGAACCTACTGGCAATAGTAGCTAGCAAACTCTTCCACTTTGCCTTGGGACATTGCTTCTGTAATGGAATGGGAACCCACATTCAAGTACATATATTACAGTATTGTATGGCTTACACAATAACATACGTAGATATGGTACATGCCTACCTCTTTCATGAGTTGTACCAGTGTCCTAAAGTTTTTTTGGATCCTACAATAACATAATATATAAACATTAGGCAAAGTTACTTCTAAATTACCTAACAAACACATGATTCTAACATTGTCTGAATCTTGAGCATGTCCCCAAAATATCTATTTTGACAAGAAGAAATGCACATAACTAGCAAAAGATGAATGGATAATACAAAGAAATTGTATAGAATACCTTTTGGCATTGTGATCCAAAGTAGTAAACACATGCAATATTCTATAAGCCCTGCTATTAACATCAGCATCACTTAAGTGCAACATAGTGGAAAAACATGTTCCAATAAGTTCTCTAAATGAATGAAATGGATTTAAAACCAATGTACACTTACATACATTTATACCTACATACAAACACGCACAGCTATACCCAACACAAAAAACACAAATACACATAACCACACCCACACCCAACACAACACAAACAACACATACGTACACAAACATACACACAACACACACATACATACACACACATATGTACACACACATACGTACATACGTACACACATAAACGCACAAACACACACTTGCACACACAAACACACAAATGCACATACACACACTACACACACAAACACACATGTACATACAAACACTCACATACACACAACACACACACATACGTATGTACACACACATAAACACACAAACACTCACATACACACAACACACACACATACGTATGTACACACACATAAACACACAAACACACACAAACACACAACTGCACATACATACACTACACACACAAACACACAAACGCACACACACACACACACACACACACACACACACACACACACACACACACACACACACACAAACGCACACACACACACACACACACACACACACACACACACACACACACACACACACACACACACACAAACACACATGTACACACACAAACACATAGATGCACACATACACATGAACACATAAACACACACTACACACACACACACACACACACACACACACACACACACACACACACACACACACACACACACACACAAACACGCGTGGGCATGCAACAAACACACACACCACACACCTGTCTTCTGCACCTCCTCTAAAGTAGCCACTAAGCATACTTGCTGGTATCCAGGCAGTGGCTTCCTGCCCTTCATGACTTGAAGAAGAGAACAGAAAACACAAGGATAAAATATGCTGTTAATTGCCAGGAAAATAGACACACCATATTGCTTATACTCTTCTATGTACATACGTACTGTACATACATACATAGACTAAAGCATTTTGAGGTCATGCAATTTGTCATTGTTCACTGTTACACTAATAATATTATGGATATTCCCACTTAAGAAAACACATCACACAGATCCAATTGACCATTATGTACTATTAATTGAAACCAAGAGTTAAGATACGTAAGCACCATGCATATAAAAACTGCATAGAGTTAGCCTGAGAAAGCTGCAATCATAAGAAAAATAGGCAAACCATGGTTTATCTATTATGCATACTACATACGTACGTACTGTACATCCCAGCATATTTATTGTGCTATACGAAGTACATGCATGCTAACCTTCTGGAGACAGTTGTGAAGAGATCTGCCAGACGTGATATAGCAACTTCTCGGACTGACCGCTGAGGAAAAATAAAAGAAGGTGTATTAATAACACACACATTATACATACATAGAGCGTAGTTCAACATGCCATACATATGGGGTACTGCTGGATATAGCCATAATCAAAATTGTGCAGCACAGGCAGTGGATCCTAGGGGGCAAGAGCTTACTCCCACAACCTTCTACATGTAGTCCAGTAACAACTAAATACAGACATTTAATTTAAATGTGAAGAATATAAATGTAATACTATGTATGTACTGTATATTATACGTACGTACATACACATATATAAGTCCATATGTAGGTTTATATGCCATCAACTCACCTTTCTATCCCACATTCTTTCTTTCACATCATGGAATAACTACATGCATACAAATACAGAATATACGTATGTATAAGAGGGCTTCCCTTCAGAATGTAAAGCTCCTGTTACAGATACACCAACCAGCCTACATAATTACAAATCAATATTTCCCCTTCAATATTGTCAATATTGACATACCGTACTAAAAAATGAACAAACAATCACACAAAGGTGAATACGAACGCACACATATGTATAGGACAAATAACAAAGATATACGTACTGTACATACCTGCATTGGGACAGCATCAAAATGCTTGCAAGCCACATCATGTACAACATGAACAGCTCGTAAACGAACTCTCTCCTCTATATCATGACAGCGGCTGTGCAATGCACCTACATGTGTACACACTTTCAGATTTAAAAGGATGATCATCAGATTTGTACGTACATACAGGAGTGGATAGGATAACATACAAAGAACAGTACATATGCACTATGTACACATGCACACATATGCATGCATACAATATACCTACAGTCTAATTGAAAATATGTACATACCAGTAATGTCCTCGATAAGCATTGGTTGATGGTCGAAAAAGTGAGGTGTACTATCCACTGCAGCAATTCGCACTGTCATATCAATATCTTCAAACCTGGTAGTTGTGAATGCAATCACAAAATGAAACGTACATCTTATAACATAGCTCACCACTAGTTGATATTCACTGAGTTTTACTACAGAGTATATTACTTCATCTACCTTCCTAAAAATGCCTTCCACAAATTGGGGTGCCTTTGAGCCAAGTTAGATCCTTCTTCAGAGAACATCTTATCCAGTAATTGAGTGTACTGCAGCCTCTCCTCACGATCCAAACTCTATTGCAGAAAAATGAGATGGTATGCTCATTAACAATCCACCATAATCTCCTTAAAGTGTACTGAATACTTTAAATTCATATTCAAATAATATATACGTATATAACTTCATCACTACACCCTCGTAAACAATCATTCAAACTTTACCCTTATAACAATCAAGCCAAAGTACTTGTATATCCACTACAGACCTACTTTAGCTATTACATAACTGTTACACACATATGCATACACATTCTGTACCTTTAGCTTAAGTTCCAACTGAGGTAAGATAGATGTTAGAGTAGAATCTTCGATTAGACTGAGCTGATACAAAACTGTGATCACGTGGTGGCCAATCTCACTATCCGACTGATGTCCGACAAGAAGTATGTTAACAAGTGCCTGTATCCATAACAGCAAATTATAATATAACATGCCTTCAATAGAAATACACACTATAAAATTCAGTGAGTTGCAGAACAGATAATACAGTATAGATGCAATAAATCAAGTATGAACTTCGCATAACTCAATATTGGTCATATTTTGGCCATGGCACATAAAAACGTAAATGACTTTCAAACATTGAATTATAAACACAGTTTCAGTACGTACGTATGTACGTATGTACATATTAGCCACATGCACACACACACACATACACACACACATACTTGTCTAATGTATGGTTCTAAGTCAGACACAGTTCTCTTGATAAGAGAGGAGGCTAATTGATATCTTGCACTTTGGGAGGGCTACAGATAAAGAAATGGAGAAAAATATTATGCAAATATCACACCTCTATAACGTATATACGTACATGATTGTGTATTCTTGCTTACCCTTATTTATGAGGTGATTAACATGAAGCAACAATTTACACATTGCACATAGCTAAATATGCAAATGTGCATAAAATGTGCAAAACTACGCATACATACGTATATGTAGTGTATGGTATTGTTGGGCTGTGTGTGTGGACATATCCAAATATACAATCCATGAAATGTTAATAACATATCACATTGTGAGGAGTTTCAAAATACTTTAACAATGTACTCAATTGTTCTAAAATCAAAGCTTTTCTGTATAGATAAATATGAAGATGCCTGTATATCTTGGAAACAGTGGCATATTATATTTGATAGAGTATACTCATAACTAGTGTATAACAACAACAACAACAACAACAGAAAGCTTACTTGCTCATTAACAAGTTGAAGTAATATAACCTCAACTAAACCTTTTGGTATAAACTCTGCTTCCCTTACAATAACAGACAAAATATCCAAAATTGCATTTTTCAAGGGGAGCTCTTGGCTATCACTGGAAGGAATACATACATAAATACATCATGCACACATACAGTATACATAGAACGGTACAAATATACAGATTGCGATATATACATACATTCTGTATGAATATCCCACAGTGAATTAAAGTGTACATGCCGGGACTAAGGGGGTGTCACAATACAATATCTTTCCAAGTTGTTATTTCCTTCATTTACACATTCATTATTGACATTGATAATGTACACAAACATAATGTGCATTTGCACACAAAAGCTACTACAGATTTTAGCTGATCAATAACTAAATACAGATGTAAAACAGGCAATAACTTAATTCTTTCTCAATCTAAAGCTATCCTTGACCATTTGGTTGTGATTGTGGGTTAATTTAGTACTTCAATGTAACTACAACTGACATAAGTTTTTGTTACCTTGTAATAATGTACAGCAGAGTCTTGTAAGTAGGAGCTTGCTTAATAAGAGTTTCCTCTTATTAGGAAGCTTCTGTAGGCCCCCCATGCCTATACTAAAGGATTACTACTGTTCATATGAATTTCTGGTAAGAGGGATTTGTCAGCTATTCCCTTGAGGTTCCTACTAACGAGACTCTGTTGCAATGGGTTGCCCTAGTGTTGTAGCTGTTCCATTATTTTGGCAATTGTGTCATGGGGCAAGCCAACCATGAACATAATATTACATATAACAAGATCAATTGCCTATACACTGATGTGTACTGTATACAATACAATATTATGTACTGTATTTATTTAAATCACTTTGTACTTTACAACACTAATACCATACTATAGCTTGTAATATACATACATACATATACACATATAATATTCATATGTTTACATCATTGATCAATCTGGAAACACGAGATACCTAGGCGTGTGTTAAACAGTTTAACAAACAGAAAGAATGCAATATACAGAATACAGACATATGTACTGTACATACGTAGTAGACACATAATACTCCACATATGCATATGTATGCACCTGATAATGTCAAATAGTGTAGTACACAAGTCGATAAGAACTGTAGCAACTCCATCATCTGTCCTCACTAAGAATGTGTTGAATTTAGACAAATTCTGAGTAAACAGGAACAGAAGTACACATGCACGCAAGTAATGTGCAATAACATACAAACATACATACGTATCAATTACCTGCAGTAAATGCACATACTGAGAATAATGAGGTCCCTTTTGGTCATCTAGGCATCTTAGTTGACTTACAAACAGCATCAAGATCTCCTAAAAATTTAAACGAGAAAAATAATCATATATATAATATTATGCATACGTTTATAGGAATAATAAGAGACTCGACCTTAAGATCCTCATCCTCGTAAGGGGCATCAGGTGCGTAGACCCTCAATACTTCAGCAATAGCTGTGGCAGCATATAGTCTCACAAGTTTGTCCTTATTGCCAACTGTACCTTGCCTCACCAATGACATGGCAAGCTCAGACAAACCAATAGGTGGATCATCTTCTAGCTGATCCATTTCTTCTAGGTAGTCACAGCATTCCTATAGCAATGCCATTAAAAATAATATCAGTCGGTGAAATACATATAGCAGCTAATGAAGAAATGCTGCATAGGAATCAATTCTAGTAAATAACTACTTCTGAGAGTAATCCACACATTATGCAAGTGACACTAACACTGTTTGGTTTGGCGTGTCTTACTTAACAATGAGATGAAGAAATTAATGTCCAAATGGTATATACATGATTCCCAACAGTACATAAATGCCAAATACACTTGCATCTTCCTTGTACACTATAATAGCTATAACACGTATTTTGTATAAGTACGTAAGCATTAATACATGCTTTGGGATCTGTGGTCAAAACAAGCAATGCGTTGCAACTGCCGATATACGGAGAACAGCGAAATAAACTGTCAAACCTTATGCGATCCTACAGCGCATACACCTAATGTGCACAGATTGTTAGACGTACATTCGAGTGTACGTGGATTGTAACAATGTACAGCCGGAGTTCAAGGTAATTGTACAGCATAGCTACACAGGGATCTGCTGCACGAATTTCGTACAGTAAAAATATTCAAACTAACTCCAAACGTCAAAAATATATAACGGCTTACTTTCAGTCGCTGTATTAATGCGTCTTTACTGAGTTTAGCCGTAATCGGCTTCACGGGGAGGGAAGAGCCCCTCGGCATTTTTAATAATACTCCCGCTCTATTTGAAGGGGACAAACCTGCAATTAGACTGGTATACAGCAGCAGGCGGGACCACAAAATTACATCAAATCGGTGACTCACACAAAGTTCCGTTTATATTAGTTGTTATAGAACTAGGACCTGTACTAGAACCTACATACATACTAGGTGTGCACATAGTGCAGAACCTCGCTTGTATAGTAGTGTGGTAGCTATGGAGGGAGGCCAACTTCAGCTTCCATTTTTATTTCGATAGGAAAAAGAATCTTTGCTGGTAGGTAGAGTGAGTCTGGGAATGAGGTTGAGAAAGTCTATTAACGGTCTTTAAAGCTTTTTGCTCATCGTAAAGTCACGCGCAAGCACATGCCATGACGTCATACACCATTTGCAAATGGCTGACAAGATGGACGTCATCATGGCCGGCCAATTCTAGGTCCCGAACGACGTTACGGCGTACCCTACTTACGCCGAAAGGGAAGTCAAAAATCGTTACGCAAAATTTTTAGATAACTTGCTTGTTCACGTTTTAAGAGGTCTGGTAATCGCATAGCGAGAAAAGTGCCACCGTGAAGGAAAGAAATGTGAGTTGCCTTTTCTTAAGCGTTGCGCAAACTCCAGGTTGTCTGTACAAACGTTCGTTACTTTATTCTGTAGCACACCGATGCCCGCTCACACCGGCATCGACCAATATCGAATTTCGTTCACGAGCACTTTGAAACTCTCGGCGAAAGAAAGCACAAATGGGACAAAATCTTAGAATTTTTAACCCATAAACTAATCAAATGAGTGGGCGCCAACTCTGGGCACCCCTATGCGACGGAAACAGATAACCTCGCGGTATAAACCGCTCGGTAATAATTATTATGCATATTAATTTATGTGAATTGGCAGTACTACATAATAAAGCTTTCTGCAATTATTAACTAGTTGTGAACAAAGTTCAGAACCTCGCAAATAGATCTTGCATATCAAGATCTATGATATGACGTAGTTCAGTGACATCGACAATGTCTTCCAAAATGGACGTCATGATGGCCGACCATTTGGTGTCCCGAACAACGAATTGGCGAACCCTGCTCTTCGGCGATGGAAATCGAAAAATCGTTGTGCAAAAAAGTTGGAAATTGTTATTCAAATTGTCTTAAGGTACTTGGTAGCGATGCAGTCCGAAATTTGTCGACGGGAGGAATCGAAAAGTAAGTGCTCTTTTAACGGATCGTGTGTGAACCACAGGCAACCTTTGTCTAAGTTTGCCATTTCAACATATGCTGCGACGGTGCCCCATTACCATCGGTGGGACGACTTAGTGCTGAACGCTTCGATCGACGAACGATTTGCGTTCAAAGAAACCAAAAAATGACCTAAATCCAACAATATTGGCGGCCACCGAAATTATGTGCGTGGGTGACCTCGATCGGACTCCGCTAACGAACGGAAACAATTACCTCGCTAACGCTCGGTAACTAGTTCAGACAGAGTCTGAAGGGGCTCGCCTAAGCTCGCCCTGTTAGCAGGGGTGAGTATAGATGCACAGTAGCTGGCATTGAAAACGTACACACAGACACTGACTGATGTCTGCAGCATGCATGCTCTATTCAGGCGATTATGGAAATGCCATCATATAGCTAGGAACAATAGCAGCTGATGTAAGCGTTTCGACAACAGCTAAGTACATGTAGTGTGCTGGGTTCTGCTGCTGTGCAGTAGTTGCAGTAGTAACAACATGTTGATCCCATGTTGCAGCACAGAAATTCCTGTATTGTATTGAAGGATGATAATGATTTTATAGATGTATTACACAGCATCAAAATGAGTCAATGCGTAAATATAAAACCCTAACCCTATCCTAACTCTACCTTAACTTACTCCCTACTCCAAACGCATTATGGGAAGAAATACCAAATGTTGATAAATGTGTACATCAAAATGCATTGATGTCATCTCATTGTGTTAGACAGCTACAGCTTGCCCCATTCAGGTGTATATGTCAGCATGTGCACATAGGGTCTGTCCCATTTAGCAGCAGATGTGCCCAAGTAGGAGTACAGGAACAATAGCAGTTGATGTATGCGTGTCGACAACGTTACTTTGCGTTTCTATGTGTGAGACCATACGGCATTAACATGTATTTCGAGATTCCTTGTTCCACAAGAGAATCATTCAGACACAAAAGGTTCAAAAGCATTAATATGTGGTCTAAAGAACCACCTAACAGTTTTAAAATGGTCAGAACAACGAGAGATAGATGTTTTAACACGTAAGATATAACGCCCGACTCGCCGAAGAAGGACCCTACTCCCCCGGTCGTTTCCCACCTTTCAGAAGATGTCCCGAGTGTCCCCGCGTCTTTTTACTTCCAGAAGAATGTTTCTTGTGTTTGTCGAACGGTTCGAAGGAGATCAATTCGGCCAATACCAGAATTGGCAGTCGATCAAAATGGCACGGCGTCCCAGAGATAGAAACGTCAGCGTGTGTGAAAATTCGCCTCGATCTTGTCGAAAAGGCCATCCACGTCTTTCTCTGAACGTCCCGGACGTCATGAAAAGAGTTTCCGTCCTCCAAAGGGTCGCACGATCGCGCCAGACGTCGAAAACGTTGACCAAATTGTTGGCCTAAATACGTAATACAAACATATATAATATATATATATATATATATTTCCACACCGGAAGCGTAGGCGGGCAGGCGGCCGACTCGCAAGTGTGGGGCTCGCTTAGGCTCGCCCCAATAATAACTAGTTGTGAACAAAGTTCAGAACCTCGCAAATGCTTGGATTTTATATTGACGTATTAATAGTATTCATAGTGATCGATGACGTAGTTCAGTGACATCATCTAAAAATGTCTTCCAAAATGGACGTCATGATGGCCGACCATTTGGTGTCCCGAACGACAGATTGGCGAGCCCTGCTCTTCGGCGAAGGAAATCGAAAAATCGTTGTGCAAAAAAGTTGACAATTGTTATTTGAATTGTCTTAAGGTACTTGGTAGTGATGCAGTCCGAAATTTGTCGACAGGAGGAATCGAAAAGTAAGTGCTCTTTTAACGGATCGTGTGTGAACCACAGGCAACCTTTGTCTAAGTTTGCCATTTCAATAGATGCTGCGACCGTGCCCCATTACCGTCGGTGGGACGACTTAGTGCTGAACGCTTTGATCGACGAACGATTTGCGTTCAAAGAAACCAAAAAATGACCTAAATCACACAATATTGGCGGCCACCGCAATTAAGAGCATGGGCTGCTCGATCGGACTCCCCTAACGAACGGAAACAATTACCTCGCTAACGCTCGGTAACTAGTTCAGACAGAGTCTGAAGGGGCTCACCTAAGCTCGCCCTGTTAGCAGGAGTCAGCATAGATGCACAGTAGCTGGCATTGAAAACGTACACACAGGCACTGACTGATGTCTGCAGCATGTTCTATTCAGGCGATTATGGAAATACCAGCATATCCATAAGTACCTGATATGGTGGCTAAGTACATGCAGTGTGCTGGGTTCTGCTGCTGTGCAGTAGTTGCAGTAGTAACAATGGGCTTATCCCATGTTGAAGCACAGAAATGTATGTGTTGTATTGAAGGATGATAATGATGTATAGATGTAGTACACCGCATCAAAATGAGTCAATACGTAAATATAAAACCCTACCCCTACCCTAACCCTAACCCTACCCTAACCCAACCTTAACTTACTCCCTACTCCAAACGTATTATAGGAAGAAATACCAAATGTTGATAAGTGTGTACATCAAAATGCATTGATGTCATTCCATTGTGTTCAGTATACCATGCATCACTGTAGCATACGTTGATAATGTATGCACAAATTTCAATAGTCATCTACAGCTTGTCATTCAGGTGCATATGTTAGCATCTGCACATAGTGTCTGTCCCATTTAGCAGCAGAGTGCCTAAGTTGCAGTGCAGGAACAATAGCAGTTGATGTATATGTGTTTCAACAAAGGCTAAGTACATGCAGTGTGCTGGGTTCTGCTGCTGTGCAGTAGTTGCAGTGATAACAATAGGCGTATCCCATGTTGCAGCACAGAAATATATGTGTTGTATTGATTCAGAAGGATGATAATGATTTTATAGATGTATTACACAGAATCAAAGTGAGTTAATGCGCAAATATAAAACCCTAACCCTACCCTAACCCTAATCCTACCCCAACTCTACCTTAACTTACTCCCTACTCCAAACGTATGATAGGAAGAAATACCAAATGTTGATAAGTGTGTACATCAAAATGCATTGATGTCATCCCAATGTGTTAGACAGCTACAGCTTGCCCCATTCAGGTGCATATGTTAGCATCTGCACATAGTGTCTGTCCCATTTAGCAGCAGATGTGCCCATGTTGAAGTTCAGGAACAATAGCAATTGATGTATGCGTTTCGACCACGTTACTTTGCGTTTCTATGTGTGAGACCATACGGCATTAACATGTATTTCGAGATTCCTTGTTCCACAAGAGAATCATTCAGACACAAAAGGTTGAAAAGCATTGATATGTGATCTAACGAACCATGTAACAGTTTTAGAATGGTCAAAATAAGGAGAAATAGATGTTTTAACACGTAAAATATAACGCCCGACTCGCCGAAGAAGGACCCTGGTCCCCCGTCGTTTCCTGCCTTTTAAAAGATGTCCCGAGTGTCCCCGCACCTTTCAAGTTCTAGAAGAATGATTTTTGTGTTCGTCGAACGGTTCGAAGGGGATCAGTCTCGCCAGAGCCAGAATTGGCAGTCGATCAAAATGGCACGGCGTCCCAGAGAAAGAAACGTCAACGTGTTTGAAAATTCGCCTCGATCGTCTCGAAAGGGGCATCCACGTCTTCCTCCGGACGTCCCAGACGTCTCGAAAAGAGTTTCCGTCCTTCAGAGGGTCAGACGATCGCGCCAGACGTCGAAAACGTTGGCCAAATTGTTGGCCTAAATATAGAAAACAAGCATATATATATATATATATATTTCCACACGGGAAGCGTAGGCGGGCAGGCGGCCGACTCGCAAGAGAGGGGCTCGCTTAGGCTCGCCCCAATAATATTCATGTGTGTGCATGTGCTCTATAATGACATTGCAATAACTAGTTCAGACAGAGTCTGAAGGGGCTCGCCTAAGCTCGCCCTGTTAGCAGGGGTCAGCATAGACGTGCAGTAGCTGGCATTGAAAACATACACACAGGCACTGACTGATGTCTGCAGCATGCTGTATTCAGGCAATTATGGAAATGCCAGTAAATCTATAAGTGCTTGACAGGGTGGCTAAGTACATGCAGTGTGCTGTGTCCTGCTGCCGTGCAGTAGTTGCAGTAGCAACAGCATGTTCATCCCATGTTGCAGCGCAGAACGATGATAATGATTATTATATAGATGGATTACACAGCATTAAAATGAATCAATGCGTAAATATAAAACCCTAACCCTACCCTAACCCTAACCCTACCCTAACTCTACCTTAACTTACTCCCTACTCCAAATGTATTATGGGAAGAAATACCAAATGTTGATCAGTGTGTACATCAAAATGCATTGATATTATCCCATTGTGTTAGACAGCTACAGCTTGCCCCATTCAGGTGCATATGTCAGCATGTGCACATAGGGTCTGTCCCATTTAGCAGCAGATGTGCCCAAGTTGAAGTACAGGAACAATAGCAGTTGATGTATGCGTGTCGACAACGTTACTTTGCGTTTCTATGTGTGAGATCATACGACATTAACATGTATTTCGAGATTCCTTGTTCCACAAGAGAATCATTCAGAAACAAAAGGTTCAAAAGCATGAGTATGTGGTCTAAATAACCATGTAACAGTTTTAGAATGGTCAAAATAATGAGAGATAGATGTTTTAACACGTAAGATATAACGCCCGACTCGCCGAAGAAGGACCCTGGTCCCCCCGTCGTTTCCTGCCTTTCAGAAGATGTCCCGAGTGTCCCCGCGTCTTTCTACTTCGAGATGAATGTTTCATGTGTTTGTTGAACGGTTCGAAGGTGATCAATTCGGCCAGTACCAGAATTGGCAGTCGATCAAAATGGCACGGCGTCCCAGAGAAAGAATCGTCAACGTGTTCGAAAAATCGCCTCGATCTTGTCGAAAAGGGCATCCACGTCTTTCTCCAGACGTACCGGACGTCATGAAAAGAGTTTCCGTCCTTCAGAGGGTCAGACGATCGCGCCAGACGTCGAAAACCTCGGCCAAATTGTTGGCCTAAATATAGAATACATACATATATATATATCCACACCGGAAGCGTAGGCGGGCAGGCGGCCGACTCGCAAGAGAGGGGCTCGCTTAGGCTCGCCCCAATTACAACAAGCTAGTGTCAATTCATTTGATACAGACACAATCATTGAGTCATAAAGTGTGGTTTTCCGTCACAGTCCAGTCTAATGGTCAAAATGTCACAGCCTGTTTCTGTTACCAACAATGTTTGCTCAAATTGGGCTGACCTCTTTCCGTCCTGAGGAGATAAATGACAATTCAAATTAGCTTAAGTGATGCTAATATTTAGAAATTCAAGGCATTTGCCAAGACACTATTATTCATTCTAGTTACATTGGTGACGAGAGTGACAATCTGTACAATTCGTTGAATGTAATAGTGCGTTCTAGAGTATCCAGATTTATGCACAGACTACAACATCCACATGGCATTACAAACTAGTGTTAGTTGCTACCTGGTTTCTATTATTCAAGGCACTATAGGGTATACAACACTTGCTCATAAGCTACTTACAGTTGTAACAGCTGTCCAGTTGTCTGGCCAGGTAACATCCTTCCAAGTACCTTCGGAAATCATTGGCTCAATAGTGAACGTTTGACCTGGTTTCATTACACCAATAGCCTTATTCTCTATAAGGATAAGAGAAATTCTGTAGAAATATGATATCATACCAAAGTATTTCTACTGGCATGCAAATCTCCAAGCGTACTTGCATAGTGCGGAACTGAAGGGGCACAGTGGAATAACCTAGAACACAGGACAAGCAAATATTGCGTTATTCAACTGTAAGACATATGTAGGACAATGAAGAGACAATACTTAACTGCACACACAACAAAACATCCTCTCACTGGTTGATTCCATGTCCACAGTATGTTCTTACAACAGAGAATCCATTGGAACTAGCATGTCTTTGAATTTCATTACCAATCTCCCTATACTTTACTCCTGGTTTCACTACAAGTACACAAGATTTCTCAATTTACCCATTGATTAATAGACTAATGCTGTATAACATACGTACCAATGCTTATTCCTGCCATCAAACACTCATATGCCACATTCACAAGCTTTTTACTGTCTTCATCGACTTTACCAACAAAAAATGTTTCGTTCAAATCACCATGAAATCCATCATGATAGACTGTGATGTCAACTACGTACATCAAAATGAACAGTGGAATGCATGTTCCCTTCACAGCTCACTTACACTGCATAATATTGTTATAGTGAACAATTTGACTTCACTTCACTTACTATTGCATATATCCCCATCCTCCAAAGGCCGCTTGTCTGGTATTCCGTGACAAATGACCTCGTTAACTGATCTATAGATGTGGACAAGTTGTTGCACATATCATTGTACTGTACATTGTCTTTGGGCCACTTACATGCAGCAAGATTTTGGAAAATTGTAGTAGTTGAGAGGAGATGGATAGCACTCCCTTTCAATACACGCCTACACACATATGCACAAAGGGATATGCCAAATATTTATCACAGTTATTAAGGGAAGAAGACATGCATCAGTATGTGAGTGCATGGAAAAAATTCAAAACAGCTACAATGACAGGATTCATGTTCCATAGCCATCACCTACGCTCCTACACACGGCACTTCCTCACCTCATGCACAATCCTATCTATCTCATCTGTAGTCACATCACGCTTCACAGCCTTGGCTGCAATGTCCAAAACTTCCCTTCCAAGCTAAATGCAATATGAATACAATGCAGGACAACTAGTACAACTGGTGTACAACAAACAACCGAAACAAGTGTCACACAAAGTGGCAAAATATTACAACAAACAGTAACAATACAATCACAACAAACAATGATATATCACAACAAAGACCACCACTACGTAACAACTGTACAAATCTATGTTAACAACATCATTCAGTAAGCTTAAGTTTAGTTCTGGGACAGTACCAATACTTGGGAAGGCCTAGTGTGTAAGCCTTCAGACATTAGTGACCACGAAATGTAGAGTGACAGGGGAAATAATTCACATACGTAGATTGTATTCAAAATACAAACATATGTACAAGACATTAGTGCTCAGGGGACAAGTGAAATAGAAACATACAAATATACATACTTTACAGGCAACCTTCATTTTTTCTATTTCAGATTCTGACAGAACTTCAATTCTTCCTACTTTTTTAGATTCAACTTCACTTCTAGGGTAACCTGACATAAAAAGTGATATTTGAATGCACAACATTCGAATGAACAGTATCCAGTTATTACCATACACATTAATAGTTGGACTACAATACTGCAGTAATTACCATTTTCATCATCCGCATAATCTGGTCTGCATATGTTCGATGGAACATCTCTATGTGGCGACTGGGATTAGAAACTCAGTAATATCCACATGCGATAATGTGTTAGGCACAATGATAACCATCTTCACCTTTGGGAACGGCCTCAAATTCCCTGTAAACTTGAAGTGCGGCCAAGGGTTATACACATTAGTTTGAGCTTGCTCTAGGTAGGGATGGACTGAAGTGTAAGTAGATAGTAATAATGTACATACATACTTAAGATAGTCATGCAGCAACATGTAGTACTTTGGCTTACCAAAAATGTTTGCAATGGGGATAAAATCATTGTAATTACAGTGCTATTGGAAAACAGCCTATTCCTAAGACAATCAGCCATGATACAAAATGGAGGGATGGCTACACAAAGAGAGTGTTTAGTGAATGTTCCACAGTATGTGCGCTACTACATTTGCATGTTTGGGGTTGAGCATTGTGTCAATGTCAGTAGTATGTTTGTGTCAACAACATCCGTGATCAAACCATACCCCTTGGACAATCTAAGAGCACAGAATGTTAAAGCTGTGACTAATCATACCAAATAATTATTGTATACTGGCTACTTGCATGAATCACGTTACCAGTTGTTCCGTGAATCTTCTTGTGCTTAGGCCAGTATCCTTTAAAACAATCCTAAAAGTGCAGAGAACGTACAGTGTGTGTAATGAATATGAGTTCAGTTTGAAACGGAGACTCAACTTGTAACTGGAAAGCTACTTACAATCCTTACCTGGGAACAGAAGAAACTACCTTCAATACCTCGCTTAACACAAACAGGACATCTTAATTTTGAAGGTTTTTCGCAACCAGGAGTCTCGCAAAGGTGATCACTATCCGCCATTTGTTTCCCAACCCGTAGACTATTTATACGGTACAATAATAGGTAGCCTAGGTAGGGTAAAACGGGGTAACTTGGAACGCTTTTTGACACCTATCAACACCTCCACTGCTTGCACTCTGATGGATCACTGGATTTACATGAAAGTTACCGTGCACCTAAAGTAGATATCCACCCTTCATGACCAGTTCGAAATTTGAATATAGCACCATTCCATCGGATAGCAGAATCGTTTTTGTAATAACGTTTGTAAAGTGTGGGAAAATGGCTGTCGGGGTACCTTGGAACACTCTGAAAACTCGCCGTGAAATCATCATGCACAGGAGCTCCAAACGATGACCGGGCATACAATAATGCTTTAGAAGAACTCAATGGTAAAAAAGACTATACTATACTCTATCATACATAAAGCTCAGTTTAAAAAAGCGAAAACACAAAGGGTACATCTCAGCGTGGAGCAGGCTGTTCAAGAGGAAATGGAACAGATCCAGCGTTGTCTTTGACTGGGCAACATAACTAGGTCAGTACATGCAAGATGATACCACCCCTGGCATTAATCACAAGCCACCCAGTCTGTGACTTTTTCTTCATTGCCACATTATTGGCCCTCGTGAACGACTATGTTCGAGTTTGTTGTTGAAAACGGGATTGCTGCTATCCTCAACCAAGAATGCTATTGAAAATAACTAGGTTTCTGTTGGAAAAAAAAAAATTAAGCTCATGTTTTATCTGCGCGTGTTCACTTTTTGATCGATAACTTCCTCTGGGATATGTGAATAGTCATGAAACTATCAATGTAACTTTACCTCATACTACCATCATGTATGGTAAACTTTAACCAAAAGTTGGTAAATGTTTGGCAGAATATGATTAAGTACAATGAATAGTGTTCCAAGTTACCCCATGTTCCAAGTTACCCCGCTTTACCCTATAAACCTATACTGCTCTCGTGTACATGTGTAATGAAGAAAAATAGAGGATACGATATAAAGCCAATACGAATACCATACTGTGGCTAACTACTACGTAGCTAAAGATTACGTGTGTGTACAGTAATCACACTAGACATCAATTGTGAAGTTAGCATACGGCAAATCTACGAAGCCAGGAATACGAACACAATGTCCAATTTCAATTTTAGGAAGATAGCGCTGAGAATATTCTGTGTATTGATTACCTTCGAGATCGTCAGTTATTCTTTTCGCAAAATGATACGTAACAAGACCAAGAGTTGAGATGTACGTATGAGAATGCTCCGGGCAATCAACTCCCTACAGATGACTATGTCGTGTTACCATACCCGAGCAATTGTATCTGTTATATGTTTATGTAGTGTTATGATGGACCATTAATTTTGAATCAGTAGAAATATCTGCTGAATAAGTTTGTATGCATGTGTATCCAGTGTGTATACCTTGCATGGTGATTTGGCCCTGTCATCAGGTCATGTATGAAATATGACTGTTGTGGAATTGTATTGAGCATGTCAGATTTTGTACATTATTAAGTATGTCATGTAACATCATTGCTGATTCGAAAGCAAGGCAGTTAGGTGATCCTGATGTTCATTCCACTCACATTCATGTATTTATCTATCATGTGAACAATAAGTACATGGTAGACAATATAATATCGATGTGTAGCAAAGTACCATTTAGAATTAAGGACACATGTTTTACAGGATCAGTTACATCAAACACAGTCTTCAAGATCCAGAGGGAGCAAATCTGGGCAATACCTCTATATCCTCTTCCCCAAGTGAACTCTTCGAAAAGATTAAATGACAATGTATGGTCTATGTTGTATGAAAACTGTGATCACGTGGTGGCCAATCTCACTATCCGACTGATATGTCCAACAAGAAGTATGTTAACAAGTGCCTGTATCCATATCAGCAAATTATAGTACAACATGCCTCCAATAGAAATACATACTACAAAATTCAGTGAGAACAGATAATACAATATATGTAATAAATAAAGTATGAAGTTTGCATGACTCAATATTAGTCATTTTAGGCCATGGCACATACGTAAATGATTTTCAAACATTGAATTATAAACACAGTTTCAGTACGTACGTACGTACGTACATATTAGCCACATACACACACACACACACACACACACACACACACACACACACACACACACACACACATACTTGTCGAATGTATGGTTCTAAGTCAGAAACAGTTCTCTTGATAAGAGAGGAGGCTAATTGATATCTTGCACTTTGGGAGGGCTACAGATAAAGAAATGGAGAAAAATATTATGCAAATATCACACCTCTATAACGTATATACGTAAATGATTTTCAAACAATGAATTATAAACACAGTTTCAGTACATATTATGTATGTACTGTACATACACACACACACACGCACGCACGCACACACACACACACACACACACACACACACACACACACACACATACACACACACACACACACACACACACACACACACACACACACACACACACACACACACTTGTCAAATGTATGGTTCTAAGTCAGACACAGTTCTCTTGATAAGAGAGGAGGCTAATTGATATCTTGCACTTTGGGAGGGCTACAGATAAAGAAATGGAGAAAAATATTATGCAAATATCACACCTCTATAACGTATATACGTACATGATTGTGTATTCTTGCTTACCCTTATTTATGAGGTGATTAACATGAAGCAACAATTTACACATTGCACATAGCTAAATATGCAAATATCCATAAAATGTACAGAACTACGCATACATACGTATATGTAGTGTGTGGTATTGTTGGGCTGTGTGTGTGGACATATCCAAATATACAATCCATGAAATGTTAATAACATATCACAGAGCAAGGAGTTCCAAAATACTTTAACAATGTACTCAATTGTTCTAAAATCAAAGCTTTTCTGTATAGATAAATATGAAGACACCTGTATATCTTGGAAACAGTGGCATATTGTATTTGATATACGTAGTATATTCATAACTACAGTATAACAACAACAACAACAGAAAGCTTACTTGCTCATGAACAAGTTGAAGTAATATAACCTCAGGTATCAGGTATCATTATTTAAAGTGGAATTAAAGCCGTTAGCCATTGGCTACTATAAGGGCTCCCACAAAAGAAAAGAAAAAGTGATAGATAAATAAATAAATAAATAAATAATAAATAAATAATAAATAGATTGACTAACATGAACAAAATGGCGGCTTAGATTTGCGTTTCAAGAAAGATTTGGTTTACGCTACTGGACGATTATTCAAACAAAGGATTTTGTTTATCGGGTAGATACAAGCATTTTCAACAATGCCATTATGCTGTCCCTGTATTAGGCGGCAAGGAAAATGTATCCGATGTATTTGTGCAAGAACGGGAAAATCGTGTTCTAGCTGTCAACCAATGAAAGATGGAAACTGTCAAAATTTGCCGGATAAATATTCTGAGGATGGTGTAGATAGAGATGATCCTGATAATGAGCCACAACAAGATGATTCTGATGATGAAGATGATGATATGGGCGAAGAACCCCCCGGTTTTGGCAATCAATCACCTGCGTGTCTCCCTGAGTTTACGCCTATGAACAACGATTCTTATCGATGGGGTGATAGTGTGGATGGAGAAACCTTCTCGAGAGATCTCCAACAAGCGTATGAAGAAGTTGTTCGATGGAAACAAAATCTATTTTTGGTTCCTTCGGGAAAGGTAGGAGAGGCCTTTGTTGCTGAGTTGTCACGCTTGTATCGTCTTTATGGAGAGTCAACCTCCCTCGAACCTGTTGCACTTACCGCAGCTATGACAATTCCAGCACTATTGTTACAAAAACCGCATGGAAAATCACGGGTTAAGGAACACATTAGGGCACTTGATAGAAGGTTAGAGTTATGGAAGAACGGTCATCTGAATAATCTCTTGGCTGAAGGAAAGTGCATTCAGCAGAGGTTAAAACCAACTGAGCAGAGGAAATCAGTAGATAATAAGCAGATCAAGTTATTTTCAAAGTTCATGAGAGAAGGTAAAGTAAAGTCGGCACTCCGAATCCTCTCAAGGATGGAAGGTTCTGTCCTAGACATCAATTCCCATCTGAATTCTGACAGTAATAATAGTCAAACAGTGTTTGACGTACTGAAAGCCAAACATCCACCCAAGGCCCCTGTCCACCCTCAATCAGTTGTTGAAGACCAAGGCAAAGTATTTCACTCCGTCATTTTTGAGTGTATAGATGGGGAAAAGATTCAAAGAGCAGCACTTAGTACAACGGGCGCTGCTGGACCATCAGGTATTGATGCCAATGGCTGGAAACGTATGTGTACTGCATTTAAACGTCAATCGAGCAATCTATGTAATAGTCTGGCATCTGTGGCAAAGAAATTGAGCACCTCTTACATAGACCCTAAGGGTCTATCGACCTTTACGGCTTCCAGACTGATAGCCATAGACAAAAGCCCGGGGGTACGTCCGATTGCCATTGGTGAAGTCTCTAGGAGGATTATCTCGAAAGCCATTTTAGCAGTTGTTCACAGTGATGTCCTTGATGCCGCCGGGTCTTCTCAGCTGTGCGCTGGTTTGAAGTCAGGCTGTGAGGCAGCTGTACATGCTATGAAGAAAATTATGGATGATGACAACACACAAGCTGCATTGCTTGTAGATGCCCAGAATGCGTTCAACCTACTTAATAGACAGCTGGCACTCATTAATATTCATCGCATTTGTCCCTCCATCGCCCCCATCCTCACAAACATCTATCGTGGAGATTCCAACTTATATGTTCAAGGGGAAACAGTTATATCTAGAGAGGGTGTTATGCAAGGAGACCCCCTTGCGATGGCGATGTTTGCAGTTGGTATAGTACCACTAATCAGAGAAATGGAAGGGACCCATCAGGTCTGGTTTGCGGATGATGCTGCATCTGTCGGCTCTTTGAATGAGGTTCACCAATGGTGGACCAAGCTTGAGGAAATTGGTCCCAGATATGGTTATCACCCCAACCCTAACAAAACGTGGCTAATTGTAAAAGATGAGATCAGCGAAAATGCCCAAGCCTTGTTTAGATCCAGTGGGATAAACATCACCTCGGATGGGCAGAAACATCTGGGCTCTGCCATAGGCAAATCAGAATTCATCAAAGATCTGGTTCGAGGGAAAGTTGCAGAATGGGTCAGTGAGCTCGAGTACCTTGCCCAAATGGCTAGAAGAGACCCTCATGCTGCCTATGCAGCTATTACCCATGGCTTAATTAGCAAATGGCAATATACCATGAGAACCATTCCTGATATATCCGACCTGTTTGCCCCTCTCGAATCCGTATTGAGACACAAGCTGATACCTATTATAACCGGAAGATCATACATAACCGACGAAGAACGAAAGCTGCTTGCACTACCATGTCGACTGGGAGGAATGGGGTTAATTAACCCAATGGATGTTTCTGATGGCCTATACAAGAATTCCGTGGAGATAACTCATTCCATAGTTAGCCTCATCCTTGAAAAAAGGCAGGAAATCCCTGAAGATGCTCATTTGGAGATGAAACGCTGCAAGGGTGAAATAAAGAAACAAAACAGAAGTTGTCAAATGGAAACTGCAGCCAACTTGAACTTGGATGATAATTTGAAGAGACAGCGAGAATTTGCTACAGAGAAGGGTGCATCAATCTGGTTAACAATCCTACCATTGGAAAAGGAGGGCTTCGCTCTCCATAGGAGTGCATTCAAAGATGCTGTTAGTTTGAGATATGGTTGGGCCCCTGAGAATTTGCCCCTTGGATGTGCATGCGGTGCTTCTTTTTCGGTAGAACATGCTTTGAGCTGCCCTAAAGGAGCCTATCCAACCATCAGACACAATAAGTTGCGTGACATCACTGCCACAATGCTGTCTGAGGTCTGCAACAATGTTTCCATTGAGCCTGAGGTTACAACCCATAGATGGGATGACCCCTCAATTTGCTACTTCCAATATTGAGGAGCATGCAAGGAGTGACATTCACGCCAGAGGATTCTGGGGTTCCACTCATCACAGTGCATTTTTTGATGTGAGGGTATTCAACCCAAACGCACTGAGCTACAAGAAAAGCACCCCTTCAGCATGCTATTCCAGACATGAGCGCTCCAAGAGAAGAGAGTACCAACAACGGATCATAGAGATGGATGGAGGCTCTTTTACCCCATTGGTATTTAGTACCAGTGGTGGGATGGGGAAATCTGCATTAACTTTTTACCGATGGCTTGCATCACTGATGGCAGAGAAGCATAACCAGTCATACGCAAACACCATGAAATGGATAAGATGCCAGCTTAATTTTAGTCTTATCAGATCATCGATCATGTGTATCAGAGGGTCCAGAATCCACCGATTCCCAAATACGCCGGATTCCATGCTATACACCATCAGTGAAGCTAAGATCTAATTTATATTTGACAGTATGTATGATAATCATATTTATTTTTATATTATGTATTATATATATTATTATTATTATTTGAAGCCATGATTTTTGTCTGTATTATGCACATGTATACATGTACATTAATATTATATATTTATTGTAAATTTATTATTATTATTATTATTATTACTATTGTCATGTACCATTATTTGTATTGTATTATAATATCCACATGTGTATATTCATTTTTCCTTTATTGTAAATAATATTAGTATAATTAGTTATAATTATGCTGTGTGTAGTAACATTTTGATGATCATTATAACAATAAATAATGAATAAATGAATAAATTAGTAAATAGATAATACAATAGAAATAAATTAGATGGGATGTAGACGAAATTATTAAGATGTAATTAGCATGCAAATGAAATTCAAGTCGAAGAGTTGTAATAATGATGATAATTGAAAAATTTTGACCCTGCACATGCAATTATTGTCAATAAAAAATGTTCAATATTGGAAAAATGTCTCACACTGAGAAGAAAAGGTTTTAAAGTCTCTGTTAGCCCTAATTTCTGGTGGAAGTGCCCTCCAAAGTGAAGCGCCCAAGAAGCTAAAGGACTTCTGGCCCATTGAAGTTTGAAGACCTCAACTAAACCTTTTGGTATAAACTCTGCTTCCCTTACAGTAACAGACAAAATATCCAAAATTGCATTTTTCAACACATACAGTGTACATAGAACGGTACAAATATACAGATTGCGATATATACATACATTCTGTATGAATATCTCACAGTGAATTAATCTGTACATGACGGGATTAAGGGGGTGTCACAATACAATATCTTTCCAAGTTGTTATTTCCTTCATTTACACATTCATTATTGACATTGATAATCTACACAAACACAATGTGCATTTGTACACAAAGGCTACTACAGAATTTAGCTGATCAATAACTAAATACACATGTAAAACAGGCAATAACTTAATTCTTTCTCAATCTAAAGCTATCCTTGACCATTTGGTTGTGATTGTGGGTTAATTTAGTACTTCAATGTAACTACAACTGACATAAGTGTTTACTACTTATGGTTAAGACATGGGCATGAGGGCATTGTGACATATAAAATACCGAGGGCGAGTGTATTTTATATGTCATAATGCCCGAGTGTCCATGTCTTAACCATTATAGCATCCGTTGTTAACGCTTTATACTGTTGCTAGCGCTTTATACATTATAAAATTGCCGTATAATAGTACTGTTTCTATGGTAATGGATGCTGTCTTGTAATAATGCACAGCAGAGTCTTGTGAGTAGGAACTTGCTTAATAAGAAATTCCTCTTATTAGGAAGCTTCTGTAGTTCCCCCCATGCCTATACTAAAGGATTACTACTGTTCATATGAATTTCTGGTAAGAAGGATTTGTCAGCTGTTCCCTTGAGGTTCCTACTAATGAGACTCTGTTGCAATGGGTTGCCCTAGTGTTGTAGCTGTTCCATTATTTTGGCAGTTGTGTCATGGAGCAAGCCAACCATGAACATAATATTACGTATAACAAGATCAACTGCCTATACACTGATGTGTACTGTATACAATACCATACCACGAAAATCGTCTTTTCGAGCCATATCTAGACAGCGTAAAGGAATCTGACGAAACGGCCCTCGTAGTGTTATAGTGTGGGATTCCAGCTACACATGGAGTAACAGAATGATGGCATACGTCTTTCTGATTTCTTGAAAATTTGTTCTCAAGTTACTTCTGTTGTGTATTTGCGATTTCCCCTTGTTGTGCCAGACTTGTGTTCTGTGATCCCCAATAACATAAGTTGTAGTATATTATGATTTGGCCATGGGGCTAGTATACCTCAGCGAATTTTCAGCATTTTTAGGGGCTGCCGCAGGCAGCCCCTATATTGTTTTCATTTCGACTTCCGGTATGTAACGCTCGTCCGATAGATATATAGATATATATAAATATAATATGTGTTCCTACGCGTAACCGCAACAATGAATTTATATTAGAATTACAATCGAGATCAAATGGCGGTCAAAATGGCGGGACGCATATAACGCAGAATTTCTAGATTGTGGAACGGCTTGATTTGCATCTCCTCAACTATGCCTGTATGCTGTCGTTGTAACAGAGACGGTAGATGCAAGAATTGCTCGTGTGCCAAATCGAGAAATCGCTGTAATGATTGTCTTCCGTCAAAGTACGGTAGATGCCTGAATCTATGCTCTTCTTCTCGCTCTCAGTCTGATCCGAAGCCCTATCCGCGTTCATCAATAGTAAGCGCAAAGGAAAAATATCCATCTGCATCACCTCCACCGAGTATTCATACACCTTCAGTTACATCTTCATCCACTTTATCACCATTGAGTACTTGTATTAATTCAGTCCAATCCTTACCCACCTCATCAACATTAAGTGTTTATACCACCTCAGTTCAACCCACATCCACTTCATTACCTTTAAGTGCCTGTACCACCTTAGCTCAATCCCCACCCACCTCATCAACATTAAGTGTTTGTACCACCTCAGTTCAACCCATATCCACTTCATCACCTTTAAGTGCCTGTACCACCTCAGTTCAACCCTCATCCACTTCATCAACATTAAGTGCCTGTACCACCTCAGTTCAACCCACATCCACTTCATCACCCCTAAGTGTCTGTACCACCTTAGCTCAATCCCCATCCACCTTATCAACATCAAGTGTTTATACCACCTCAGTTCAACCCACATCCACTTCATTACCCTTAAGTGCTTGTACCACCTTAGCTCAATCCCCATCCACCTTATCAACATTAAGTGTTTGTACCACCTCAGTTCAACCCACATCCACTTCATCACCTTTAAGTGCCTGTACCACCTCAGTTCAACCCTCATCCACTTCATCAACATTAAGTGCCTGTACCACCTCAGTCCAACTCCCATCCACTTCATCACCTTTAAGTGTTTGTACCACCTCAGTTCAACCCTCATCCACTACATCACCTTTAAGTGTTTGTACCACCTCAGTTCAACCCTCATCCACTTCATCAACATTAAGTGCTTGTACCACCTCAGTTCAATCTATCTCATCTGTTCCAGATTTACCACATTATCAGTCATCACAATCTGCCTCCTTCATGTGGGATGAGATTACTGGAACGGACTTCACCCAAATTATCAACTCAAGTTATGCTGAAATTGTACACTGGAGGAGGAATTTATTTAAGGTACCATCTGGTAAACCTGGGAAAGCATTCGTAAAGGAGTTAGCCAGACTTTTTGCCTCTTATGGAGAAGAATCTGCATTAGAAGCCATTGCTTTAAAGGCAGCATTTACTCTACCAGTTTTGATGTTGCAAAAACCCAATCCTCGATCCAAAACAAAGGAACATTCCGTACATTTGCAGAGGAGGCTTGACCTATGGAAGAAAGGAGACCTGAACTCTTTACTCCTGGAGGGTCGAACCATCCAACAACAACTCCGCAGGTCACAGAAAGGCACCACTGGAAATTACGATAAATCAAGACGGTTTGCCACACTGATAAAAGAAGGAAAGCTTAAGGCTGCAATAAGATTACTGCATGATAACAAGGTTGGCTCACCACTAACTCCTAATGATGGAGTTATAGAGAGTTTGTTAAGCAAACATCCACCCAGACAACCACCATCAACTGAAGCTATTATTGAGAGTTCCGGCTCAATTGACCCCGTTCATCCCATCCTATTTGAGCAAATTGATGGTAAACTTATCCTTGATTCAGCACTCAAATCTGATGGTGCAGCTGGTCCATCAGGTGTAGATGCAGCCGGATGGAAACGTCTTTGTTCCTCCTTCGGTCAGTGTTCCGTAGACTTATGTAATGCTATTGCAATTGTCACGAAGAGAATTTGTACATCATACGTTGACCCACATGGAATTTCAGCTTTAGTTGCCTGTCGATTGATCGCACTGGACAAATGCCCTGGGGTGCGGCCTATTGCAATTGGAGAAACAGTGAGAAGGATAATAGGCCGTGCTATACTCTCTATCATCAAGGCTTCTATAATGGAAGCAGCCGGGCCAAAACAACTATGCGCAGGCCAAGAAGCAGGCTGTGAAGCTGCCATACATGCTATGCGGGATATTTTTGAAAACAAGAATTCTGATGCTGTCCTTTTAGTGGACGCCTCCAACGCCTTTAATTCCCTTAACAGGGAAAATGCCTTGAGAAACATCCAGAAGTTATGTCCATCACTCGCCACTGTACTGATTAACACATACAGAGAGGATGTGCCTCTTTACATCAATGATAAGACAATTTTCTCTCAAGAAGGTACGACGCAAGGCGATCCTCTGGCGATGGCCATGTACGCGATCGCGATGATACCACTCATCAATAAGTTACAAGATCCAAATGTAAAGCAAATATGGTTTGCAGATGATGCCACTGCTTCTGCCCACCTGCATTCACTTCGTAACTGGTGGGATGCACTGCTGAAATATGGACCGGCTTTTGGGTATTTCCCAAACGCTGAGAAATCATGGATTGTAGTAAAAGACGGAAATCTTGAAGAAGCTAAAGAAGTTTTTCAGAACACTGCAATAAACATCACAACTGAAGGCAGAAGACACCTAGGCAGTGCTCTTGGAAGTACCTCATTTGTGGAGAACTTTGTGCAGATGAAAATCGAGTCATGGGTAGGAGAAATTCAATCTTTAGCTGAGATTGCTGCAACACAACCCCATGCTGCCTATGCAGCATACACCCACTATACTATGAACAAGTGGAACTTCCTCATGCGCACAATACCTGGAATTACTGACCTATTACAGCCTCTAGAAGATGCCATTACAACAAAACTACTACCAGCTCTCACTGGCCGCTCTGCGATTAGCTCTTTGGAAAGGGAGCTCATATCTCTCCCAGCATGCCTCGGAGGCCTTGGAATTCCCAATCCAACTCAACAAGCTGACATTCAATACCAAAACTCCCGGAAAATTACTGCCCCCATGGCTGCTCTAATTATCCAACAGCATCAAGAGGTCTCTGAACAACCAGATAGCTATCAAGCCAACACCAAATATGAAATCTACAAACAGAAGAAACAACGAGAAAGGGGAAAGCTAGATGATCTGATGAACAAACTCTCTCCCCACATGAAGAAAGCAACACAGATGGCATGTGAGAAAGGAGCTTCGATATGGCTAACTGCACTACCCCTGGATGAACACGGATTCTTTCTCCATAAGGGAGATTTCAGAGATGCATTAGCCTTGAGATATGGATGGCAACCTACAAGATTACCTAAGAATTGTGTTTGTGGACAACCCTTTACTGTTGATCACTCACTAATATGCTCATGTGGAGGTTTTCCGACTATACGACATAACGAAGTCAGAGACATTACAGCAGATCTTCTGTCTGAAGTGTGTTACAATGTTGGCATAGAACCAACACTGCAATCTTTATCTGGTGAAACACTCAGACATGCCACAGCCAATCGAGAGGATGGAGCCCGCCTTGATGTGGTGGCAGACAACTTCTGGGGTCGAAAGCAACGTGCATTCTTTGACGTAAGGGTCTTTTACCCATTAGTACCAAGCTATCGTCGCACCCCGCTGGAGTCTTGCTACAGAGCTAAAGAAAACGAGAAGAAACGCTCTTATGATGAGAGAATAAAAGAGGTAGAAGGAGGAACTTTCTCTCCACTAGTATTTTCGACATCAGGAGGAGTTGGGCCATCAGCTGCTGTAATGTACAAACGACTGGCTTCCCTAATAGCCGAGAAGCGGGACCAATCATACAGCACAACAATCAAGTGGATTCGATGCCGCATTACATTCGCCTTGATTCGATCAGCTATACTTTGTCTCAGAGGACATCGATCGCGGCAAAGATGCCCACGTAGGAGCGAGGCAACCGACATGATTCTGGCCAGTGCAGAAAGCCATATCTAATTGCTATCAATGAACTCTATAACTGTATTGTATGAGCTCTGTAATTATATTGTATGGTATGGTATTATTGATTGATTGTGTCAAAATTTATATTAATTTAGAATTTATATTGCGCGAAATAAAGATGGCCGATTTCGAACGCTGACAATTTGAAATTGGGTTAGAATTCGTGCGCTGAAGCTCCGCCGAACGTAATAACTTCAGCGAAGGTTCTTCTAAACCTAACAAAGACGCCAAGTAATTCGAGTGCGGGGGGCGGCAGCCCCACGAGTTTTTAAACTCGAATTACTTGTTTTAATAATACTCCCTCTCTATTTGAAGGGGACAAACCTGCAATTAGACTGGCATACTGCAGGCGGAACCACAAAATTATATCAAATCGGTGACTCACACAAAGTTCCGTTTATATTTGTTGTTATAGAGCTAGAACCTCTACTAGAATAACAACAACATACATATGTGGAATATTACAGTCATAGTTTTTTAGCTAGCTAATAATTATTATAAATTTTAAATTATGTAAATTGGCAGCACCGTATAATAAAGCTTTCTGCAAATTAATAATAATAAAATAATATTCATGTGTGTGCATGTGCTCTATAATGACATTGCAATAATTACAGCAAGCTAGTGTCAATTCATTTGATATAAACACAATCATTGAGTCATAAAGTGTGGTTTTCCGTCACAGTCCGGTCTAATGGTCAAAATGTCACAGCCTGTTTCTGTTACCAACAATGTTTGCTCAAATTGGGCTGACCTCTTTCCGTCCTGAGGAGACAAATGACAATTCAAATTAGCTCACGTGATGATAATATTTAGAAATTCAAGGCATTTGCCAAGACACTATTATTCATTCTAGTTACATTGGTGACGAGAGTGACAATCTGTACAATTCGTTGAATGTAATAGTGTGTTCTAGAGTATCCAGATTTATGCACAGACTACAACATCCACATGGCATTACAAACTAGTGTTAGTTGCTACCTGGTTTCTATTATTCAGGGCACTATAGGGTATACAACACTTGCTCATAAGCTACTTACAGTTGTAACAGCTGTCCAGTTGTCTGGCCAGGTAACATCCTTCCAAGTACCTTCGGAAATCATTGGCTCAATAGTGAACGTTTGACCTGGTTTCATTACACCAATAGCCTTATTCTCTATAAGGATAAGAGAAATTCAGTAGAAATATGATATTATACCAAAGTATTTCTACTGGCATGCAAATCTCCAAGCGTACTTGCATAGTGTGGAACTGAAGGGGCAGGGTGGAATAACCTAGAACACGGACAAGCAAATATTGCGTTATTCAACTGCAAGGCATATGTAGGACAATGAAGAGACAATACTTAACTGCACACACAACAAAACATCCTCTCACTGGTTGATTCCATGTCCACAGTATGTTCTTACAACAGAGAATCCATTGGAACTAGCATGTCTTTGAATTTCATTACCAATCTCCCTATACTTTACTCCTGGTTTCACTACAAGTACACAAGATTTCTCAATTTACCCATTAATTAATTGACTAATGCTGTATAACATACCAATGCTTATTCCTGCCATCAAACACTCATATGCCACATTCACAAGCTTTTTACTGTCTTCATCAACTTTACCAACAAAAAATGTCTCATTCAAATCAGCATGAAATCCATCATGATAAACTGTGATGTCAACTACATCAAAATCAACAATGGAATGCATGTTCCCTTCACAGCTCACTTACACTGCATAATATTGTTATAGTGAACAATTTGACTTCGCTCCACTTACTATTGCATATATCCCCATCCTCCAAAGGCCGCTTGTCTGGTATTCCATGACAAATGACCTCGTTAACTGATCTATTGACGTGGACAAGTTGTTGCACATATCATTGTACTGTACATTGTCTTTGGGCCACTTACGTGCAGCAAGATTTTGGAAAATTGTAGTAGTTGAGAGGAGACGGATAGCACTCCCTTTCAATACACGCCTACACACATATGCACAAAGGGATATGCCAAATATTTATCACAGTTATATAAGGGAAGAAGACATGCATCAGTATGTGAGTGCATGGAAAAAATTCAAAACAGCTACAATGACAGGATTCATGTTCCATAGCCATCACCTACGCTCCTACACACGGCACTTCCTCACCTCATGCACAATCCTATCTATCTCATCTGTAGTCACATCACGCTTCACAGCTTTGGCTGCAATGTCCAAAACTTCCCTTCCAAGCTAAATGCAATATGAATACAATGCAGGACAACTAGTACAACTGGTGTACAACAAACAACCAAAACAAGTGTCACACAAAGTGGCAAAATATTACAACAAACAGTAACAATACAATCACAACAAACAATGATATATCACAACAAAGACCACCACTACGTAACAACTGTACAAATCTATGTTAACAACATCATTCAGTAAGCTTAAGTTTAGTTCTGGGACAGTACCAATACTTGGGAAGGCCTAGTGTGTAAGCCTTCAAACATTAGTGACCACGAAATGTAGAGTGACAGGGGAAATAATTCACATACGTAGATTGTATTCAAAATACAAACATATGTATGAGACATTAGTGCTCAGGGGACAAGTGAAATGGAAACATACAAAAATATACGTACCTTACAGGCAACCTTCATTTTTTCTATTTCAGATTCTGACAGAACTTCAATTCTTCCTACTTTTTTAGATTCAACTTCACTTCTAGGGTAACCTGACATAAAAAGTGATATTTGAATGCACAACATTCGAATGAACAGTATCCAGTTATTACCATACACATTAATAGTTGGACTACAATACTGCAGTAATTACCATTTTCATCATCCGCATAATCTGGTCTGCATATGTTCGATGGAACATCTCTATGTGGCGACTGGGATTAGAAACTCAGTAATATCCACATGCGATAATGTGTTAGGCACAATGATAACCATCTTCACCTTTGGGAACGGCCTCAAATTCCCTGTAAACTTGAAGTGCGGCCAAGGGTTATACACATTAGTTTGAGCTTGCTCTAGGTAGGGATGGACTGAAGTGTAAGTAGATAGTAATAATGTACATACATACTTAAGATAGTCATGCAGCAACATGTAGTACTTTGGCTTACCAAAAATGTTTGCAATGGGGATAAAATCATTGTAATTACAGTGCTATTGGAAAACAGCCTATTCCTAAGACAATCAGCCATGATACAAAATGGAGGGATGGCTACACAAAGAGAGTGTTTAGTGAATGTTCCACAGTATGTGCGCTACTACATTTGCATGTTTGGGGTTGAGCATTGTGTCAATGTCAGTAGTATGTTTGTGTCAACAACATCCGTGATCAAACCATACCCCTTGGACAATCTAAGAGCACAGAATGTTAAAGCTGTGACTAATCATACCAAATAATTATTGTATACTGGCTACTTGCATGAATCACGTTACCAGTTGTTCCGTGAATCTTCTTGTGCTTAGGCCAGTATCCTTTAAAACAATCCTAAAAGTGCAGAGAAGGTACAGTGTGTGTAATGAATATGAGTTCAGTTTCAAAGAGAGACTCAACTTGTAACTGGAAAGCTACTTACAATCCTTACCTGGGAACAGAAGAAACTACCTTCAATACCTCGCTTAACACAAACAGGACATCTTAATTTTGAAGGTTTTTCGCAACCAGGAGTCTCGCAAAGGTGATCACTATCCGCCATTTGTTTCCCAACCCGTAGACTATTTATACGGTACAATCAATGTAGGTATAATGTAGTCTGTTGTAGCCGACCCTTGATCTGCCATTTTGCGGATCAAGGGTCGGCTACGCCAGACTAGGTATGATGCATGTGAATGAAAAAAAAATGGAGGAATACGACATGAAGCCGATACGGATACCATACTGTGGCTAACTACTACGTATAGCTAAAGATTACGTGTGTGTACAGTAATCACACTAGACATCAATTGTGAAGTTAGCATACGGCAAATCTACGAAGCCAGGAATACGAACACAATGTCCAATTTCAATTTTAGGAAGATAGCGCTGAGAATATTCTGTGTATTGATTACCTTCGAGATCGTCAGTTATTCTTTTCGCAAAATGATTCGTAACAAGACCAAGAGTTGAGATGTACGTATGAGAATGCTCCGGGCAATCAACTCCCTACAGATGACTATGTCCTGTTACCACACCCGAGCAATTGTATCTGTTATATGTTTATGTATTTTTATGATGGACCATTAATTTTGAATCAGTAGAAATAACTGCTGAATAAGTTTGTATGCATGTCTATCAAGTGTGTATACCTTGCATGGTGATTTGGCCCCATTATCAGGTCATGTATGAAAGATGAATGTTTTGGATGTGTATTATAAGCATGTCAGATTTTGTACATTATTAAGTATGTCATATAACATCATTGCTGACTCGAAAGCAAGGCAGTTAGGTGATCCTGGTGTTCATTCCACTTACATTCATGTATTTATCAACCATGTGAACAATAGGTAAATGGTAGACAATATAATATCGATGTGTAGCAAAGTACAATTTAGAAGTAAGGACTCATGTTTTATAGGATAAGTTACATCAAACACAGTCTTCAAGATCCAGAGGGAGCAAATCTGGGCAATACCTCTATATCCTCTTCCCCAAGTGAACTCTTCAAAAAGATTAAATGACAATGTATGGTCTATGTTGTATGTAGAAAGCCGTGTCAATACCATAACAAGAATGTACCACAACATACCACGGTTACCAAAACAGTACTCACTAACCTCATTAGGTACTAGTTTGATAAAAAGTATTGGACAAGCATGAGAAGCACCTGGGTGCCCCACCGAGCCAACTGTACACCTGCTATCATTCCAACTTGTGTAGGTGTAAATACCACAGAAGATCCCTGTTGCTGTGTATAAAGCTGTGGTAGGCCTGAAGTTTCTCATTTGTACCGCCATAGACCACAATACAAGTGAAGTCTGCTACTGAGAAGTATAGCTATGTATGAGAGTGACGAGGATGAAGGTCATACTCCCATTGTAATTGACAATGGCTCAGGCATGATGAAGGCTGGATATGGTGGAGAAGATGCACCACAAGTTTTATTCCCTTGTGTTGTTGGATACCCTCGGCATCAAGGAATAATGGTAGGAATGGGAGAGAAAGACTGCTATGTAGGCGATGAGGCTGAAAGTAAGAGAGGGATTCTTACTATCTCTTACCCTGTTGAGCATGGCATTGTTACTAACTGGGATGATATGGAGAAGGTAAGCTAAAGAATATACTCTTAAGCTGTATAATTATATTTAGTAGATTATTAGAAAGTTACTCACTGAAACACTATCACCCTTCTAGATGTGGCATCATACACTGTACAATGAACTACGTTGCAGTCCTGATGAACACCCTATACTAGTTACCGAAGCCCCATTCAATCCTAAAGCCAACAGAGAACGCATGATCTCAATATTGTTTGAAACCTTTGACGTACCGGCAGCATATGTAGCAATTCAAGCAGTTATGGCCCTGTATAGTGCTGGACGTACTACTGGCCTTGTTTTGGATTCTGGTGATGGGGTTACGCATACTGTTCCAGTATACGAAGGGTATGCTCTTCCCCATGCTATCGGTAGACTGGACCTTGCTGGAAGGGATATAACCGACTATCTCGTTAAGATACTCACGGAAAGAGGGTACAGCTTCACAACCACGGCTGAAAGGGAAATTGTGAAAGATATGAAAGAAAAACTCTGTTATACCGCTATTGACTTCGAAAAAGACATGGAAGAGGCAAGCAAATCTTCCAACATTGAAAAAACATACGAGTTGCCAGATGGACAGGTGATCACAATAGGAAATGAACGTTTCCGTGCGCCTGAGGTCCTATTCAAGCCTTCCTTCACAGGAATGGAATCAGCAGGTATTCACGAAATGGTTTACAGCACCATCATGAAATGTGACATAGACATCAGAAAGGACTTGTATGCTAACACCGTACTCTCCGGAGGAACAACAATGTATAATGGGCTAACAGAGAGAATGCAGAAAGAGCTATCAGCCCTCGCCCCACCTAGTATGAGAGTCAAGGTGATCGCCCCACCAGAGAGAAAGTTTAGTGTTTGGATCGGTGCCTCTATCCTGTCCAATCTGTCCACTTTCCAACAAATGTGGATTTCTAGAGAGGAATTTGATGAATCGGGACCAGGAATTGTACACCGTAAATGTTTCTAATTCACACAGTAATGCTTCATCCTAGAACAATGATCTTTGTACCAAATGACTAGCAAGTACACAAATACACCCACACAATTGTAATAACACATATTATTATTATGTACATTAGTTTATGTTATGTACAATTAAGACTCCAATAACAGGAAGTCATTTAGTCATTTTCTTTAACAGTATTCTTTCGAATTATTACATAAGAATGTTATCACAGGGTGCATGGGCACAATATACAGTTAATCAATATTTATATAATGTATAAGATTACATCAACAGTTAGTCATCTGACACCAGTTTGCTATGCACATCCATCAGTCCTTTGAAGTACTTGACAGTTTTCACCTTCAGTTCCAGGGTAGCATTCTCATCACAAATGAAAATAGTCTTTGGATGTAGTTGAAAGGCCGATACAGTCCACATGTGATTCACACCATCTTCTATAGCCTTGTGCAAAGCATAGGCTTTATGTGCACCAGTTATCATAATCATTACCTACAACGAAGGACAGGATTAAAGAAAAAATTACGCAGGCATATGTGTATTCACCATGGAAGCATAGTAGTACAATAGCTTATGCATAATAATTTCATAAGTAACAAATTTCACAGTTGTATGCTGAAGAGCAGCAAACATACTTCTTTGGCATCCATTACAGTGCCCACACCAACAGTCAGAGCCTGGGATGGAACTTTGGACAAGTCACCACCAAAAAACCTGGCATTGTCATTTATGGTGTCCTGTGCCAATGTTTTGACACGAGTGCGTGAACTCAAAGATGATCCGGGTTCATTGAAGGCAATGTGACCATCAGCGCCTATGCCTAAGAAGACCAATCCAACACAATTTATGACATCAATTGATTGAAAACAGCATAATGCAGTACCCCCCCCCCCTACACACACACCTCCAATGAAGAGCTCCACTCCTCCAAACGACTTCATTTTATCTTCAAACTCCTGACATTCCTTTACCAGGTCAGGTGCATTGCCATCAGGTATGTGCACATTCTTCGGATCGATATCAATGTGATTGAACAGGTTCTTGAACATAAAGGAATGATAGCTCTCTGGGTGATCCCTAGGTAGGTCAACATATTCATCCATATTGAAGGTTACAACATGTTTGAAGGACAAGGTGCCAGCTCTACAGAATTCAACTAGTTTCCTGTACATTCCCAAAGGGGTTGAACCTACAGAAAAATACAAATAACGTACAGTTCGACATTGTATCTGAAGATGCAGGAAAGTATGTAATATTATTGTTGAGAACCAAAAACATACCACAGTGCACAGAGACTAGATAAGGTATTATAGTCACGATGACCATGATAACCATGTTTAGGTCATATCATCATCGTACAAGCCTCATATCAAGTGATGAGGAGTAACGGTAAAAATTAATAAAAACCTAAAATAAAATCAGATACAGGGGAACTTCTCTATCACAAACATTGGAGTTGAGGGAATTTATATAATAAGGATGCCTTTCCATGTCCCATGTAGTATTGTAGTGTAAATCTGTATAACATAAATGGGAATCCCAAAGTGTTTGCAATAGAGAAGTCCCAAGTCCACACAGACCGATACAACAAAAATGTCCCAGTCCTGTAAAATCCACCAGGCATGGTCAACATGGTGTCAAAACTTGATCCTCTCGCAACCTGCGACTATAATATAGAGACATCATCTCTAGCACATGCTAGACTGTGTTCTGACGAAATTCCAACAATTCCGAACAGCAAAATATAAAGGATCAAATCACGAAACGTGCATTTTTAGTTGAAGGTCGGCTACACCGCACTATTATGCACATAGACACAATGTAGTCAGACGCCATCGACAGTCTATAGTTAGATGGTGTACAAACAAATGTAGCATATACTATATTTAGAAAGCAATCCGAATACCGTAGATTAATTAAAGTGTAAATCCAGCTAAATTTCTAACATACAGGTTAAATTTACATTCTGGTGAATCAGACTTACCCGTTGGTAGCCCGAGGACGAAGGGTTTATCTGGTCCCGGATTGAATTCGAGGATTCTCTTTTTAACATACTTGGCAGCCCACTCACTAGCCTTATCGTAGTCTTCTAGAATAACAAGACGCATTGTGTAATCAACCCCAGGAAGATGCGTGGAACCGCAAAGACTATGGCGTAAACGTGTGCGGTCACGTGAGAAGCCATGCTGTTGCCTATCTATCCGAATGCCACAGGTACACGATAGCCCTACAATTTACATTCGCAATTCATCGTGAAGAATGGACTGCAGATCTAGATAAGCGAGACTATTTGTAGAGTGCAAATATGATCTGGTGATAAAGTACACACTATAGACTATATACACTAGTTACTGCCATAAAGTGTGTGCACGTGCGTGTCTGTATAAAGGTATGCACATGCACCAGCTGACCCCTGCATTACATACATAATATGTACATGTGAACATAAGCAGAAAAGGTCCTAAACTTGTACTGTACATATGTAAAATTATTTAAAAGTTCCGAATTATGGTTTGGTTGTACATAAACTTTATAGATACACTTTATGGTATTGCTACATACTTACAATTGTACATGACAATATAAGAATCTGATACTATATTATGTTAATAAAAATGAAATTACATAAGACAAGTGCAGATTATGTTTCAAGGCTGATTTTCCAAAAGTGAAGATTTATGACCAATTTTCATTAGCTCATCAATCAATTCTCCTGGATATAAACAAAATTAAACTAAACACACATCAAATTGTGTACCACCTTCTCTGTAAACTAACCATTTTGGTGCATCTGTAGTAAGACATCTGATCCTCCAATAAACTCACCATTCACATACACCTGAGGGAAGGTAGGCCATTCTCTGTGGTGAAAAGAAGTCGGTAGTTGATTAGAGAAGTATCACAAGGCAACAACGTACAATACCACAAGCTGTTCAGCATGCAGGTGTGCTTATGGTAAAACAAGAAGCCAATACTAGAGTTGAACTGAACAATTTGACAATTAACATGATCAAAAAACTAACGAATGCTTCTTAATGGCTTCTTTGAATTCCACATCTTCCAAAATATTGTAGTGATCATAGTCTTTTACTCCTATAAAGGATATGAGACATTAATATAATAATACATGCAGTACAAATAATCATCAGAGACTCAAGCCATCATCATAATTACAATCGAAAAGTTAAAAGGATGAAAGGTACACTGACTGTATGCTTGCCTCAAATCTGATATTTACCTACATATTATACAGAATAGTTAACAAGAATAAATAACATGTTTATTATAATATAGAACTTCTAGTAACTAACCATGTATGCATATACATATACCTTAAAAACACCTTAAGTAACAATTACCGCAATGTTCTTGGTTCATGTTTATGACACCACACTATTTGACAGCACTAGTGCTCACCATGCATATCAAGAATCTGAACGACAAGCCGGCTAAAACCACACTAAAATGAACACAAGCCGTGTAGAATCAAATTAAACAATAGCAATACATAATAACGAAAAATGCAGTCTTATCTTCACCATTGGCTCACTGGGAATTCCTTTCATGAATACAACTAAACTCTTCTTTCGGATAGCCTGCAAACAGACATTAGAAACAACACTATGATTTCGCATTATACTTTAACTACACAGCATGTGAGTATCATACAGCCCACCATGCTTCATGGTCTGGCGTAGCCAACCCTGCATCTGCCATTTTAATCAGGAAAGAAGGGTCCACAAAATCTCTTAAAGTGATTTTATGAATAAATACTCAGGCTTGTAAGTAGCAACACAGATTATGTCTACGTATTTTATTACATAGCAAACATAAAATAAAGCTGCTTGATTCAAACACAAATACGGTAAAACGAAATTCACATAAGTATGCCAACGGTCAATTTAAGCAGTGTAAGTACCTCTTCATAAAAGTCTTTACTACACTTATTATTCAGGTCAGAAACGAGAAACCTCCGTGCAGCCAGGAAACTTCTGTGAAGAGTCAAACCAGATTTTACCAATGTGTAGCCAGATCTACATCGGATTGCCACGGCGGCCATTTTGGCTACAAGTTACGCCAGAGTAAGATGGCTGACGACAAATCAGATGACGAATTTGAAAGCAACAATGAAGGACAATTGCTTGCAGAAGACGTATTGCAAGTTGTCGATGACGGAAATGAATTTGAAAATACTGGTGAGGGTTGCGTGTAAAATAGTCTATGCATTTTGCGGAGTTGAGTTTAGTGGTCAATGATTGATATTGTTTGGCTAGGGCACATGCCATACTAAGAGCCCAATATCAAACTTCTACAGTAAAAGCATAACTGTAACTCTGAGTGTTGTTTTGTTTCCAGGATGCATATTTATAGCTTTACCTTCTATATTTTATGTACTATACTCATTTGTATTGTGTATAGACATTCAGGGTGATGATGATGATGATGATGATAATGATATTCCAAATGAGTCCATGGAAGTCGACGAGACACCTGTGGAAAGGGATGATTCTGTTTGTACCTTTGCAGCCCATACAGGTAGACACTTGGCATCACTACAATATGTTTTATTATATTTACTCATCTATAGTAATAACTTTTCACTATTACCTTTGTAATGTGTAACATGTATATGTTTTATGTATGTTTAGTACATAGATTTGCTCGAATATTCTGACTACTTACAGGACTTCACTGTGGGAACAGTTTTCCAACAGAATGTTTTTAATTCTCTGTTAATTTTAATAAAGTTCCAATCATTTTTAATCCTTTTGTATTCAGGATCTGTGTTTTCCGCGTCACTTCATCCCAGTAAACACTTAGCTGTCACTGGGGCAGAAGATGACAAAGCTTACGTTTGGGATACTGAAGATGGTCACATTGTGTTTGAGTGTGTAGGTAAGGGATTCATAGTGTACATGGTGCATCCAGGTTTACTTTGTATTTTTTGAGGACCAGTTCTTAGAATGTGCTTCCACGGTTGTGTATGTGGATGTGGGTATTAGGCTCTGAATCACTAATGTATGAGTACTTTTACCATTTCATAACATAACAGCCTATGTGCATATAGGCAGGAAGAAATTTACCTCAAGGAAGAGGGATGGATATTGAAAATTATATTACCCAATTTCAGTCTCATGAAAGAAATCCTTATATATCTACATGTTTGTATATTGTATGCATTAGACCAGTATTGACCATAGTAATGCAACTTGACATAATATACTAATATTTTAAGCTGTGGGTTAGGTACGTATGTACTTCTATTAAAATATGTACCAAGTACACATTTATTTTATCACCCTTTGTCATATTGGTGGTGAATGAGAATGGTTGGTGAGAGTGGTCATGAATAATGTTAATGGATTAACACAACTACACAATACTGTAATACTACATAGCATTTTGGGAAGTTACATGTATGTACACAGTTTAGGTATGTTTGTATATGCAATTACATATCTTTTGCTTTATATTTGTGGTTTTCTTTACAACATGTAGGTCACAAAGACTCTGTTAGTTGCACTGGGTTCAGCAGCGATGGTAAATATGTGGCAACAGCAGATATGTCAGGTTATATTAAAGTCTGGGCTGTTGAAAATGGTCAGTGTGTGTGGAATTTCCATTCGGAAGATATCGAGGTTCTTGTCATGCCTTGCTGTAGACTTGTTCACTCCAGTATCTACACGAGTTGTTTTTTTGCATATTGTAGTGGCTATTATGGCATTCTTCAGCTCCAATACTGCTAGTTGGAACTAGTGTAGGTGATGCATGGATGTGGAAAATACCAAGTGGTGACTGCAAAGTGATGCATGGTTATAATGTACCGTCTACTACTGCCACCCTGTGTCCTGATGGTGAGAGCGAGATTAAGCATCAAACTTTCATTTGGGCACATGCTGTATGCTCTTTGTTCTAATCAGTTGCACCTTCACCATAGGATGTACGTATGTTACTGTTTGGATCATATTGTAGAATTGCAGCCAATTTGTTGAATTCTGTGGTGTCCTAAGGATAACCAAGGTGATGGAGTATAACATTGTTTTGGCTGAAAATTGTTCAATTTGAGACAGTAGCAAGAATCCTTTTTATATTCTTGGTATTGGAATAGTTAACTGTAAAGGGCAGCATCCAATGGATGTTTCTCTGCTGTATTGATGGAGTAATCCACTAATAAATTGAATGTTTACAACATCAAAGAATCATTATGTGAACTAAACTGTTGTGCGCTTGCCACATGTGTTGCATCTGCAGCCTTCGTTGTAGAATAACACTCTGTCAATAGCACATGACTGCATATTTGAGTCATGTACCATTGATAGTTATATTATTTCGCAGTTTTTGTTTTAACTGATAGACATAATGTTAGGTGATGTATTGTTTTATGTGTGTTCTCCTATTTTAAAGCTCATGCAATCAGTTTTCAATTTTAACCTACATATTTTGAAATGTATGCATCTGTGAATTTGCAAGCAATGTACCTTTATATACCCACTTGTATACATAAGTGTGTATTCGTACATTAATGTTTCACTGTATACAGTAACACTTCAATTCTATTCTATTCCCCTACCATTTGCAGGAAAGAGTTTGTTGTGTGGATATGGTGATGGAGGAGTTAAGTTGTGGGACCTGAAGGAATCTAAACCTGTTATGCAATGGGAGGGTAAGATAGTTGGCATATAATATATTTATCAAGTGTATTGATTTTTGTCTCTATTTCCAAAGGTGGTACTCTTCACAAAGAACAAGTTAACTGTGTTTCTGTACATTCGGATAATGTGTTAGGTCTCAGTGGATCCTCTGATGGTAGTGTTAAGCTCTTCAGTTGTACTTCAGGGAAGGTCTGTTAAGCCCGTTATCACCAATAGACCTTGTACAGTATGTACGTATGTACTTTGTGAATGTAATTATTTATTCTGTCCAGGTCCTTTCAAGCTGGGATTTTCAAAGTGATGACGATTTTGTGAGCTCTGTTGAATCATTGCAGTTTTGTGATAGGTAAGTGTGTGTGTGTGTGTGTGTGTGTGTGTGTGTGTGTGTGTGTGTGTGTGTGTGTTGTGTGTGTGTGTGTGTGTACAGTACTAGTAGTACCAGAATAGTGTATTAGTACTCAAGAATGGTATTACTCAATGGTTCTGGATTGCATAGTTTACCATTGGCTGCTGTTGGTTCTTTGAATGGAAATATCACAATTTATGATGTTTCGACTAAGAAAGAACGATGTCACTGTAATGCAGGGGTGAGTATCTGCAACACATAGACTTGTTTTCGATTTGTTCAAACACTGTTAAGGTTTTGTATGTGGTACTCTACTGGTTTTCACTCTCTCGCACTCACACACACAAGGCTGGAATCGTGAAGTTGTTATGGTCCAGACACAATCCAGTCATATACGCTGCCCTCCTGGATGGAAGTGTACAGCTATGGGACAGTAGAACAGCTCAATGTCTTAAGGAATGGAGAGGACATCACGATGCTCTGTTGGATTTGTCACTAAATGAGTATGTAATAATATTACATGTTGCACTAGTATACATATGCTTGTCATTAATAATTATTATAATCTATATTATTGTTGCTGCAGGGCGAGAGGTTGTTTATTGACAAGTTCTGATGATCATTGCTCCAAGCTGTTTTGTATACAGCAACAATTGCAATAATTTATTATATTAGACATTGTGCACATACATACAGTATACAGTACATGTATTATCTGCATAATTCGTGTATACATACTCAATTCATAATTATCCTTTTTACACCAAATATATAATTTAATTAGATATTTTATGCCTAGCTATAGTATAGACTCACAACACTGCATGTATGACATGCACTTGATCATGCTATATCCTTTTTGCATGGCAATGCATTGCACGCAATTATTTTGAATTGCATCTATAATATTATATACATACATACACGTGCGTACTTACATTAAACATGCAATGAATTCTACTTAACGGTAACATAAAAGTCAAATTAAGTAAATCTAATATACCAAGTAATACTAAATCTAGTAAATAATGAGTATATAATGAATATGAATGCTGTTTGAATGGCAGTTGATACTATTTATACTCCACATGCCGGCAATAATGTTATTCGCATATTACACCCCCGTTATCAAATTTGGTACAACAACACATTGATACATACGTACATATGTACGTATAATATGCAATACACGAAACTTGTACTGCTAAAATGTAGCCTAATACAAAGCTAACGCCCTTGTAGTTAGTCACAATGTTAGGTAGGTTGTGAATGTTCCGCAGTACCCTCAACTTCTGAAGATTGGACATTGGAAGTCACTGCAGTAGACTCAGTACTTTTCTTCTCTTTGGATCCAGACTTTGTACTGCTCTTGGTAGAATAATCCAATGACCGACTTCGTGAATGACTGCGATGTCGTCTTCGTCTACTGAATGACATAAAATAACACCTTACATAATCCATGCTCATAAAAAAAACAGAATACTTAAAATTATTATGTGTGTACCTTTCATGTTTTCGATCCCTTTCCTCATTTCTCTATTGAAAATTAAAAATAGCATACTAATTATGAGGCCAGTTCTGGAAATATATTGATAAAAAATCTTCAAAACATAATTTTCAACACATTCAAGCAAGTTTCCTCATCAGAAATAATCAGCTGGTTACAATGCAATTTAAAGGAATTTGTCACCTTTTCTTACAAAAAAATTAATAAGCCCACACACATATGTATGTATTTCCCTAATACATTTGTACTGTTATAGACAATGTCTAACAACTACGAATAACATACAGTGTGTTCCGAACGACCACTTTACGTACTATGCGCTCATTGCCAGATAGGTTCGTAGAAGATATGAACCAAAGGAGAGGAATGCACTCACATCTTTTCTATCTCTCTCCTTAGCATGACTTCTATCTCTGTCCCTATCTCTGTCTCTCTCTCTTCTGTGCCGCCTCGAGCGTTCTCTAGAGTGAGATCTTGAATGCGATCGTGAACGAGATCTGCGCCTCCTTTCACGCCGGTTACTTCTGTTACTCTCTCTTCGACTTCGTCTGCTTCTGTCATTATCGGAGTCATAGCTTGATGATGAGGATACCGAACGTGATCTATGTCTAGGGTGTCGACGATCGGACCACCTGCTGTCTCTTTTGGAAACATTTGATTCAGATGTTTTCCCCATATTTGGATGTGGATGCAAGTCTCCTATTGTAGAGTCCCATAACCCAGGTGGAGGACCAAATGGTAGCGGACCCCCCAGGTGTGGTGGCCCAGGTGGCATAAATTCTGGTGGTGGTAGTAGGCTGGAAAAAATCAACATGTGCAGACAATGGATACTATGACAGAACAAATATTATGTGTGTATGTAGCAAGACACAAACTTTTCATCGTTTCCTTCCATTGGTCCGGTGAAAGGTGGTACCATGTGTGGTAGTGGGAAGGGAGGCCTGGCCATCGGCATTCCGTCAGGACCTGGGAAAGGACCTCCAAAGGGCAGCATATTTGGCATGAAGGGAAGTTCTGGCCCGGAACCCAGGGAAGGACGTACACCTACCAAAATAAAAAAATGCAATGTTTCATGGTCTGTATTATAATATGTATGTGAACATAAAGTACAAATCACCATAATACCCGTGTGACATTGTAGTTTGTGTACATGTACTCAGTGTATATCCTTCACTAACCTGACAATAATGGTACTTTGCCTGGTCCTGGTACAACAGGTCCTCTACGAAAAGAACCAAAGTAAAGTAATGCCGTTACTCCAAACAAAGTCAGGTTAGCACACCTCATTGGATATCCAGTGTCCATCTCAGGTGTGGACCTTCCCTCGGGAGGAGGGGTACCTATGTGTATCATGTGAGAAAAAACCAAAAAATTTAGAAGCCACTAATAAGCAACATACTAAACCACTCAGGACACACCCATTGGTTGCTGCGTGGTCTCTGTTGGGGTCTCCTGGTGGAAATGATCTACAAAACACACACATAATTGAACACAAAAGTTGGAGAGAATTGAGTAACATACAGAGACAGTAAAAATATGCTAGCAATAGACCATAATACAATATATACTGTATATAAAATTCCTACTCTAACAATCTGATAAGCATTTGGGGATTTATGTCCAGTGAATGATTTCAAAACTTTACTGCAATGTGTGCAGCTATAGCTGTAGCCTGTCCAGGCATGCTGGAGCAGTGATAAAGTGATAATTGATCAGAAGGGCGCAGCTCTGAGATAATCAATTATCGCTTTATCTTGCTGTTTCACACCTACACAGGCTACACTTATTATGCAATGAATGTATACCTATAAAACCATATAAATTCTCATCAAAAGGTTAATTGAAACATAGATACTCAAGTGGGTTTGAGTATCTATGATTGAAACAATTAACAAGCGTGTTGTGTTCACATCAATAGGAGTGTGGTCACAGTCAAGATATGAGAGCCTAATTTCCCTTTGATCGTCCTACACTATATGCTGCATACTGCTCATGGTTTGTCCTGACTTTATGCATATGATATGTAGTAGGTAACACCACAGCACACAGTAGAACAACATTAAATATTTACATAAATGAGAGACAATTCCATAACACAAGAAAAATTGCAGGGGTAAGGACAATACAATATTCGAAGTGTTTACTTTGTTGGCCAATGGTTGGTATCATTTTAGCAGTATCGCCTTGAGAAATCTGTAAATGGAGTAAATAAGTAATAGACATTATACGTTAGTGTACAGACAAGTCATAGGAGTAAATCACAGTTATTGCTATCTGTACATACATGCTACTAATAGATAATAATAGTAGTGATATATTATGTACGTGCATAGGTGTGTAATGTGTACTTGAGTCAAAACTTGAACTTCAGTTCTCATCTTTTTCTGTTTATCACAATAAATTCGCCAGGTCTCTTCTGTGAAACCATAGTTGAAGTAATCAGAGATATCAGCACCTGGAATAGAGCAAGTGCATGATGAATATGCACACATTCGAGGCACGGCCAGTGTAGTGTACAAACCAGGCTGTTTCCAGGGTTTGTCAGAGGAATTCATATCATAGTTAAATATCGGTTGACCATTAATTTGCCCGATTTCTCCAAGGTTGATTTTATTATGTACATTGTCAGTAGTTGGTCCATAGCCTCCTATGGAAGATGAGGGAAGAAATCATGTATGTACACCACAATTGTAACTATACATATTGAGTTACATTGTACAATGGCATACAGCTGATTACGTTATGACCTACTGCATGTAGTCTGATATAGCTGACCCTACCTCTGTACCTCTGTACCTAAGTACAGCTACATCAGAGTAAGCAGTATGGTGGATTACATCAGGCAATATTGTATGCGCATCATGGAATTGGAAGCCATACCTGGTGGTGGTTTTTGCTGCGGTCGATACGGCCTACAAATCAAGAAATGTACAATAATCATGTACTTCAGGAAGTAGGAATTAGTCCGCATGAACACTAACTGTGAAAAAGGTGTAGTCCGTATCTGTCCAATGTGTATTTGTACATCATCACTATCACTGTCACTGGAACTGTCTTCTTCAAAGGGGTAATCCTTACGAAGAAACATATTATTACGTCTCATTCATGTGTATGCATTCTGATTCACAACAACATCAAAGAGAGCAAGACAGATAAATGCATCCCTGAAAGCCTAGGTGTGTCAACTGAGTAATCAATTAACTATCAAAGGTCAGCGAGTGGCTAATCAAGGTCAATCAATGTCATTCACGCATATGAACTATAGGATCGAAGGGTCCATTCCTATGCAGCTGTCCTAAAGGCAATATAATAGTATATATGCAGTACAAATAGTTACATACGTAGTACAATATGAAACAACAAATCTTCAGTACATATTCAAAGTGAAGTGTATGGATACGACAAAATACAATTTTGCTGTTTTTCTGCTAAATGCTTACACACTGTACGTACTTTTGTTGGAGTGGTACTATCCTGATAATTAGTCCTATAAGAGTATGAGAAGATAGAAGCAGTGGAAAGATATGAATAGATCAATACATCCATCACAAGGAACATAATCATCTGAGAACACTGTTGTGTATCCAAATACACTATTTAGTGTATTTTATATTTGTTGGTCCATGTAGTGAGCAAACGCTGTCCCTACTACAATAGGGTCGCTATAGACAGAATCCCAGTCAGATAGCATTGCCTACAGCCAGGTGATACTTAGCATATCCCTCAGCTATGTAGTACATATGTATAATTGCAACATACGTACATGTAGGATATACTGGTCTTGTTCTACAATATGGCCTTATGATTGACAATCATTCCCTGCAATACAGCGTGGGTCAGATACTCGCAACAGGTTATCAATGAACAGCAGTACCATCCAATGTACGTATGGCAATGTTTTCTCATCATTCTGGGAACCAATAACTAAGTTAATGAACCTGTTTGAATATACAATAACACTATCTACTGGTGTTCAGTAAGCGAATTGAAGTACTATTGAAACATCTGGTGAGCAGTTTACCTATGTAAGACATAAAATTAACCCATGACAGAAAAGTACAATGATAAAACAACCTGAAATGCAACTCAATATGAAATGGAGGCCACATATGGAGACAACAACTGGTGACATTTTAGAGATTTGAATGCACATACATTATACATATGTACATAATACATGTATGAAAAAACTTGTACAATAACAAATTCACTTTGCAGTGTTTGACAGATAAGGTGAGACTATCTGGAGACTGTTCACTAACAAATATATCAATTGTTTACTTTCATTTTCTGACATGAGTGCCCTCCACACTATGGGTCTACTTCTATGTACAGTGTATTTGTGTTGATATGCCAGAATTTCATTTCCAAAAAATGTGGTGGATCAAAGTTTGGAGGATTAACTTGATATTCGTTAGTACTTGTACATTATATTGGTGCTGGGAGATTGTATGTGATGGATAAAGGTTTGGCAGATATGGAGTTGGCGGATTAACAGAAAGTCGCTGTACATAAGTATATTTTCCCAATATAGTATCAAATATGTCACTGTTTTCGTACATCTGTCAGGTTTTTTATTAAATAATTAGTAGTAATCCAATGTTGTACAGTTCAGTACAAGATACAATGGCACACTGTACAATGTATAAGTATTGAACTGTTACACTAATCAGGTTAATCTGTTGTGGCTCTAGCCTGAGTGGATCAAATTCAGACTACTATTGAATGACATTTATTGTACATGATATAAATTAGCACAGAGTATATGTTTGGTTAGCCATAAATTAGCAATGAGTGGATGTTTGGTTAGTCAATCCCCTGGTGAATTGACAATACATACTGTTCAGATATGTCAATAATAGGGACAAGTGAATTTCCATGCTCAACAAATGAAAATAAAAGACAGCTATGACACTAACATGTGTGTACCTAATAATTTCAAGGAGAGCTAATCTCACTCAGAAATAAGGCACTACAGTTGCTTGTTTCAAATTGCATGATAACATATCAAATATGTACACACTGTATGGAATTATATCGTAGAGGTTCATTGCTATGTAGATGTATATATTTCTTCGATGCTATGCCAAGCTCAATAAATCTTTAGAAGAAGAAATATACACTGTATGGAGTTGAGTAGTTCATTACAAGATGGGCTTTTCTAAAGATTGGTATAATGGAGATATTGAATAATAAACATGCCTGTACAAGTAGAGACAAGGTTTGAACTTGCATATTTTCACCTTTGCTCAGTATCCTCCACTTCTGCAGAGATTTCAAGCTTATTATACCCTGTTGCATCAACTTGATGTTGACTTGCATCTTCTTCCCCTAGTACAGAGGCAGAAAATGTCATTGCAAATAGGTATGCATGTATAAACTGAGATAGCCATAGTGATAAAGGAGGTGGATATGGGGTATACTGAACATGTATCAAGACAAAAGACCAGTTAGATATTTCACACATGATGAGCATTAGCCTTCTGAAAAATGAGATAAATATGATGTATCTATGACAATCACATAATTAAACTGAAAGGGAACATCCTGATTGGAAAAATAACAATACATATCAACTGTTTTTATTTCAGCGTATTTACTCTAGATGATGTGTATATTCCATTTTCTAAATCTCTATATTGGCATATACGTACGTATACTCAGTAACAGCTCAGGTAGATTGATTGATGTAGATACATAGATGTTCAGTACCCCATCTATAGAGCAGTTAACTCAGTCAGGTAGAACCTAGATCCTTGTGTGTGGGGATGTAGGCGTACACTAGTACCCATGGTTCCCTTACTGAGTCCTACACGTGCAACAAAACATCAACAAAACTGGACAACTGCATGGACATAAAATAGAAGCATGTGGAGGAGCGGACATCTTGAAATGATAGTTTATGTGTCCGTATATCAATTGTCCGTCCGATTCAGATACTTTAACCTCTAATTAGGAAGATTACCAGAATAAAGGGACTACTACAGCAGCAGATCCTTGGGGCGATCACTACACTTTGGAGCACTTTTGATACACAGATCAAGTCCAAAGTTGACGTCAATCAGTCCACTAATCTATAAAATAATTAATAACGATACTCACGGGCTCCATAGAGCCACTGGTCTTCTAAATCTTCGACATGCATATCCTTTGTGTCCTGGAGTAGACCGGCCATTTAATTTCCACTGCCGCATGGTGTTGCTTCATGCTCTGTCTTGATCATACGCACTGTCCGATCATTGCGCAATATACTCGAGAAATGGCTGACGTGAGGACGTCCGAGTTCGTTGGATTTTGGACCAGATGTTGTTGGATGCGGGAATCATCCGTTTTTATCACTTTAATGCTAGTTATTTCAGTATCATCCGAGTCCAATGTTTGTCTGAATCTTGTAGAAAATAACAGTTATTCGGTTTTCACGCAAGAATGTGGCATTGTCAATAAAAGTTCAAACTCAGGTCCTCTAATTCCTTGTGTCAACATCAAACACTTATCAACAGAGTCAGCTTCGCGGTACTCATACCTCGGTAGAACAAAATTAGTGAATGATCTTGAACTTTGGGATGTTTTGTACAATAACACTGTGAAAAGCTTCTGTACTTTAGTTTTCTTTTTTGCTGCTGATTGTCCGTTTTCAGCAAAAGCGGCATCTAAATTTAATGCCCTGGGACGCATATATCATGCCTTTCCTGTACTGGCTATTGATGTTATTGAGCACAGTAGGTGAGTGTATAATTGTGCATCATCTTGGTGATTCTTTAGGAAGTATTTATGTATGTATCAAGCCTATAGTCCGAAATGACAATGAAACTTTGGAAAAACTTTGTATCCACAATGCAACATCTTTGTTAAAGGTAAAAATAGAATGTTTCCTCCCATCACTGGGGAAGTGCTACTTTTGTAGTTTAGTTGAATGTGGATGATTTTCCTTTGGTGTCCAGGACTGTGGTACGTACTTGGAATGTAGTAACAACCTATCTATGTTTGTGTCATTTTATATGGTTCATAATGTTATCTCCCAAAACAATTGTGATGTTATACCATGGATACCATAAGAACAGGATTGGAAACCCACCATGTTGACAATGTAGAGACTTGACGTGAAATGAAGCCTATGTAGTGTCTTATGTTATTTGTTGAGATGGTTGGTATAGACTTTACAGATTCATCTACGTAAGTCATTATACAATATCACTATTACTCTATTACTATATATACTGTAATTTCGCTTACAATGTAGATCATCAATGCAGTCTTTGAGTGTATATAGCCCAAATGATTTGGTGTGTGCCTGCATCTTCTATCTGTTTATGTTCATATCCTACATAGGTTATAGATAAATGTATCCCAAGTACCCCTAGGGATGTGTTTTGTAATGTGTATTACCACGGGACGTGTCGCCTACCAAACCAGGTTGAAGTCATGCAAGGTGGAGGTTGATGTTTTGACTGTAGTGACAACCAGTGGTCACTTGGTGGCTGTCTTGACATAGATGTATTCACACTTAAAATAACAGTATTGGTTACAACAGGGGTAGTTTTTAATGACACGATACATTACCAAAATGACTCTGTGAAGTGGTTAGTATTACGTATTTTCCATTTACTGCTACAGTGATTGTAATCATATTTAGCATATCATATGTTCTCGGCTCCAAGAATTGCTACTTATATTTCACAATATACCTATTGAAGTTTTATACCTTGCGTTACTCTATCAGAGTTATTACTTTACTCAGTTGCATCTCGCATTCTCACATGTACTCCTTATTATGTACGTATGTAATTTGAATACATATTCTGGGTTGATATGATATTGTATAATATGGTATACTTACAATTTGTGTACATGGCATGTATAATACTGTTGTATCTGTATGTTTTGTTATGTCTCTCAAGTAGCCTGTTCAATTGTGATTCTTTTTGTCCTTGACATATTGTAGTCTTCCCTGTTGTTATTATCAGTGGTTAGGAAACCCCTCAAGGGCTTTGTGATTTGTTTATTCAACATGCCAAGTGTTGTTGTATTCCAGCTAGTTCTGATTATCTCTAGTTTCATATCTTTCCCACAGAGCAACCAGGGACTACATCATTGCTTATTATCCTTCAATTGTTCTTTACTATGATGGAAAAGTTGCAAAACGATTTGACCCTTCCTCTACTTTCAAATCTCTGTGCAAGAGAATTTCAGACATAACAGGTAATCTTGCTCAGACACTAGTACAACATTTGTGGCTAGTATGATCACCTGGAAGTACTGACTGTTAATTTGTCGCAATGGACATACAGGTGTATTGGTATGTCACCACCTACTGTGCTATCTCATGTTACTAGTACTAATATTCACATTAATAATTTCATATTGCAACATATACCATGCCAGGTCATACATAATATGCAATGGTAATAATATATGGTGAGGTGAAAACAAAGTATAGGAGCAATGCCACATACTGACCTTGGCTAGACGAGTGATATGAATATAGTCTATACTATAAATACATGTACAATAATTTAATAATGATATGTGTATGAGCCTATTCAATGATGACTAATGTTACAGGGTGATGCAACACAACAGCTGCCATCGATGTATCAATTATATTGACATTTCTGTTCACAAACTAGGTATTGTGATTGATGAAGATGTGGTAGTAACACCTGATGATTTTCAAGGACCCTTACTCACTGAGCCTGTACCTGTTACAGACTGGATATTGCTTTTCTCGCTTTTATACATCTTAGTAGTGTCTGTATATCTTATACTCAAGCATGTATTGTAGTGGGAACCCTTTCATCGTTACCAATGCCATGGCCTTGAAAGTGAATGACACATGTTTTGATTGATCGGAGACAACATGAATTTTATTGTAACATTTTATGTAATCAAATGTGACATGTGTACATGTACGTAACTACCTGCATGACTACAAAGATGTAGAAGCTGTGGTAATCAATCTTCATAACCAAAGACACATCAGAATAATATGAAATGCTTCAATGATATAGTATTTATACAATTGCATATTATAGTATAACATACAATTTCATCATCCTTTTATGATCACGCAACCATCAACCATGCATGTTATCCAAGATGAAGCCCTGTAAAGGTTATGGTAAGCAAAAGTGCATAGAGAATTTTGACAATATTATGATTATTAATTACATTACCTTCTGATAATAACCTATTTAAGTAGCCTGTATCAAATTTGTCCAGAAAGTTGATTGAATAAATTGATAGTGGTGATGTGTGTAGTGAATGTTAATTTTGAAGCAAGCATGCCTTCGGCTACATATACATATGCATAGCAGGCTGATATATTGTAAATCCAGTATTATTATATATACAAATCCAGTGTTACCACCTTACAAAGATGTTAAAGCAAATTACTACATATGCATTCATCAAAGTTGGATTGCATGTGGTATGAAGTTAGGAACTTATATTGTGTATATATACGTATAATATGTAGGTCGTCAAATTGATTATTATATTGTCATATATGTAGTTCTCAACATAGGTGGTGATACATCCATGCATATTATAATCATTAATGGTCACTCACATGGAATGTAGCTGTACCATTGGATCAAATCAAATTTAATGCATTGATGAATTCCTGATGTAAATCACATGGACCTTTGATGCTCTGCAACTGTCTATTATCTCATTAGTTTGCAATCTACTATGTAAGACACCATAACAATATACCTGATGTGTCAGCGAATAGTGAATCCATAGACCTTACACAGTAAGCAGTTGACATACACAAACAAAGACAGTGTAATAGAAACATCAAATATGAAAACAAAAACGATAATATGGGGGTGACTGTACAAAAAATGGAGGAATAAAATGAGAATTATGCTTGAATTAGGCTGTTGGAATGAACAGACCATTGGAATATAACAATCCCGACATCTAAAGCAGTACAGAAATCTATTTTACGTACATATTAAGTACATAATATGCAATTCTTGTTTTTGCAGTGAAGATTATTGGATGGTCTAAATTAATCCTAAGCTTGTTCCTTCACCTCTTGTTAACTCCATGCCTATGCCATTTCCTTTTAGTTGATATCATAGATAAGTAGGGATGATGCGAAAACAAAATGGCAGCCCTAAACCACACATAATAACATATGTATATTCAGCAATCACAAGCATTCTAAGAGTAGCTTGAAGTGATCAGAGGTAAATTTGATGCAGCTAGTAGTAGTGTCATTCTCAATGCTGGTTGTAAGGCTCTAGCTGTTGCTGCTATATTGTATCACTAATTCTATGCACAACTATCAAAGTTTGTACATGTGTACATGAAATCTTATTCACATTTTTTACTAGTGTATTATACTTCATAAGTATAATATGTGCATCACATTTCAATTATTATTGTGGCCAATTTGTAGATTATAATATTAGAGGCAGGGGAATGATTAGGCATGAAGATTTATCTGAATCTCCTACGTTTTGTTTGCAGTTAATTGAATTCTGTTGGTTACCAAAACCAGTGTACGTATATAGTTCAGTACATTTAATATTGAACCACACTGATAGGGAGTAAGAAGGGTTAATGTTGGTGCACTATAATCAGATCTACATACGTATGTGCACTCAAAACGGGTCGATCTATGTAAATGCACTCAATGAGTACATGGATCTATGCACGTACGTACACTATGATATTAATAGTACATTGTGCACAATAACAGTACATACATAGATGTAAAACATTGATCATGCATGATGCACTTGCGTTATATGTGTGAAATGCACATGCTTATTTATGCATACAGTATATACAGTATATACAGTATACTGGTTGGTTAAACTGTTTGGCATTGTACGTATACATGAATATGTCCTAATAGAATATTTTTATAATATAACCTACCTAGCTATAGCTAGCTTGTGGTCTTCAATACTTCAACAACATTTGCCATGGAAACAGTACAACTTCCAAGCATTATGGTGACGTAATGCACATGTCAATGTATGTGACAACAATGGATGCAATACTGGACTTGGACCCTTGGGCAGTGTGACATAATTATAAAAAGTAATAATACTTGTCCTCAGCACTTTGTGCCCTTGAGATATGGTATGTATGTATGTTACGCATGTGTCATACTGTCCTCATACCCATGTCTTGACTACTGAATTCCTCAATATTATTATATATAGACTTATACAGCTACAGTGTGACTAGCTGGTTTATCCACCCATGTCAGTTTCTGGCAAAATTTGTCAACTAACCCAGGTGTTGGATCATGCAACGAGGGTTAATGTTGGCCACAACTCAGGGAAGGTGAATCACAAGGGAGTGTTGGGTAAATAAGGTATTCAGATGAACCAGGTGTGACCATCATACTATAGCTTCTCCGATATTATTATATTATGTAGTATGTATGCATGCAACTTGGCTAACGCATGCATGGTTAGCATCTTGATTTCATTAAATGTAATATTAATTCAATTTTTACACTGTACTCCAATTATGTATACCATAACTTACTGATCACAATTGTAAGCATACGTATACAAAAATATAATGGTGTGCATGTGTGTAATACATTCACCAACAGACGATGTACATAGAGGAAAAGGATAATAATTGTGAAACAAATACCCAACCAAATGAGTTATAATTGATCATGTACACGCTAACTGTGACTTAGGGTTAGAAAACAATTAAGTTGTACATGTATTTGGAATGATAACATTGCAGAACATACATGTAAAATATTGCATATACGTACATACTATACCTCTTTATATAATAACAGATAGTGGAATAAAAATTAAGTGTTCGGGAGAGAAAAATACTCTACCATCTGGCTGTTGTCATAGGTATACTTGCGCTGCAGATTGGATCGCTTGGTGTGTTCAATGGTGAGGCACTTGAGTCAACGGTTAACTGTGGAGGCTGAGGTACAGATGGTGGGCTCGAAAAACCACTATGTATGGGACTGCCCAATGGTAGATTGGTTGATGGGTTATATCCATTGTTAACAGGGAGATGTGTCGGGAACATGAAGTGATTTTGTTGTGATGGCCATTGAGGAACAGAAGAACTGTAGGGTGGCGGCAGATTGGGGAGATGCGAACACTCAGGGTTTGGAGGAATACTTGAGAAAAAGGGAATACTAACAGGAGGTGTAGTGCCTGATTTAGGGGCCATTAGTAAGGAGCTGCTATTAGGAGGTAACCCAGGAAGCATAGCGTGAGGGTGTAAGTCCAAGTGTGGAAGAGATGGTGGCAGTGGTAGTCCTGATGGTGGGAGCCCATTTTGACCACTTATCATGCCAGCAGCTGCAGCAGCTGCCTGTTGGTTAGCCTTTTGGGCTCTCCTCCACTTAGCCCGTCTGTTTTGAAACCAAACCTGAATATACAATAATAATTTTGTCACTACAATACAGAAACAGAAAGTTTTGAATGGTTAAAGCTAACCTGAACCCTAGCTTCTGTTAAGTTGATTCTCATTGCCAAGTCCTCTCTCATGAAAACATCAGGGTAATGAGTCTTAGCAAAAGCAGCTTCTAGCTCTTGTAGTTGATAGCTCGAGAATGTTGTCCTAAACCGCCGTTGGTGTCGTCTTATAGGCCTTGAACTGAGAGTTGGACTCTTACTCTCCCCATCACTTGTTGGTTCAGGAGAACCATTACCACTACTACCTGTACTGTGCTTCTCCTCTGTTTTCTCTTGTTGAGCACCAGGTGGACTGGAGGCACAGGAAGGGGTTACAGCTTCTGGCATCATTGAAACTAAATGTCAATTTTACCTCCCTAAGAGTGGTTCTATTCCACCCCGCTTATAACTGAACAGTTCTGCTGATAGAGCTTTTCATAAGGGTTGTTTATATAGCGGAGCGAAGTCATACATATTCAGACCAGTGAGGCACTTATCAGGGCTTCAAGGTCACCTGACAACTATGAATTTCGTCAGATTGTTGACCACAGATTAAACACTGAATACAGTTACATGAAGTGACATGACCAAGAAAAACTGTTTCTGATATTAAAATCATAAATGCCTGACAGTAGACTCAATTTATTTTGAATGATTCAAAAACACTGAATACAATAATCAATTATAAGCTTTACACATCTGCTAGACTGTCTGGAGCACTCCTTCTGTTGTAGCCAGATAAAGCACTTGCCAAGGACACTCGTGGTGTAGTCTAACAAGGACAGGAAGACAACTTCATAAGAAAGAATGATGTTCATTGCCCCAGGAACAATACCAATATACAACAAATTTTATAACATAGAAAGCCCTTGTTTTCAGGTGCTTACTTTATTATTATATCAATCGATCCCATCATGGCATATTGCTTAAGACAAGGACACATAGGGAGTATGACACATAAAATCTACTCGCCCTTGAGGGAATTATTCAGCATTTCACATGTTATACTGCCCACATTTATGTGTGTTAATCACCAATAAAACAAGCACAGAAACTGCAAATCAATATGTTTACATATCCATTTCATGGTGGCCTATGTACACCCGAATGCGTAGGCTGTTTTAGTCCTCAAGTTAATGTACTTATGTTGTTAGGCCATTAGTTTTGGGCAATGGATCCATAATAACATCATATAAGATGATACATGAAAATTGGTATCCTAAACCAATTTAACAATCAAACGTACAATATTGAAGACTGATTAATATTAATAAAGTGAATTTATATTGGTGAACTATAGAAAGAACCAAACACAAATAACAAAAAGTACAGGTAGAGTGCAAGTATTATGTACATGCCAGAAGTACATACATATGTACGGGTTGCAGTTGGAATATTATTCCAGAATAGCCACTGATTCATGACCCCAATAGTACACATATGATGAATAATGTGACAAAAGACATAGACTTACTTTCAGCTATAGCAATCATAAAGCTACATAACAGCAAAGGTACCACCTCATATGACATACGTGTGTTACGTAGCAAGCATCTATTCATTATGGCCATTGTTGCAGAAATAGTAATTGTAAAGTGGACAGCACAGTAGATTTGAATGTACTGTATGTGCATTTGCACATCACCCCACAGTATTCTCCATTTTCTATAAAGCTCACTACAAGCTATTCTATGGTGTACTAACATAGTAAACACTTTTGTTTATTCCCTAAAAAGTATCCTTTAAAAATACAGGAAGTGTCCTGCCATTAGCAAATCATGTACAATACACTACATTACACCACACCACTTCATAGTAGGATGGAAGCAATTCAATGACATACGTACTAGAAGACCCCGATACAGTGCAGAACACACATACTCAACACACAACAAACATGAAATATACAAGTTGCATCAAAATGTACCAGGACACATGTATCGGACCAAAGTTTACCAATCAGAAGCCAGTAATATCAAAGTACATCATAATACAATCAACTTGGTCAAGTTCAGCAAATGAAATTGGAAAGGAAGCAAGAGATAACATGAGATAGAGATTTCTTGAAGCACCACAGTATGCAAACAAATAAACATCACACTTAGGAGATACTTCACAATTTCGTTAGTCATTAATTATAACAGCCCACAAGTCTTTGAAGTATAATTAAAGCCAATTATCACCGAAGTGAAAATCAATAAGTTTCCTTGGAAACCCATAACTGTTCCTGAGCTACCCTTCATGTACACACAGATACATACACACCCATTTATCAGACCACGGAACAGGACTAAACCACTTTACACACTTACTGTTCTGATTGAGGTGTTCACTGGCAGATTTGCATGAGTTTTAATGTGTCGATTCAGAGTATGCTGAAGGAAGGGAAAAATATATTTATTGATAATAATGTTATATACAAAATGTACTCACAGAAATTTAGATAGATACTCACACATACAAGCATGTGTGAGTATAGTACATCATAAACAAACATAAAGTGCCTGTATGACATCAGAGTTGGGATACAAGTAGGTTTGTGTCAACGGATGTACTGTACATGCACGTATGCATGTATGTACACACACGGACTGTAGGTAAATTGCATGGCAGACATTGTAATACTATGAGAATTAAATTAAGATAAAACTACATCAAAATACAACCAGGAAAAACAACTACTGCAATTAGTTGAGTTTTCATTGGTAAACAATTTACATATACTTGGCTACATGGATAAAGCAAGCATCCTTCAGTCTCCCATATGACAAGAACATGAATGTATTATGCTGAGCTACAGCTAATCTCTGTAACAACATAAGGGAAATACAAGTAGAGTTTATATATGTAGGTACATAGATGGTTAATACCTTACACACAACATTATAAGTGATAATGCTGTCATTGATTTCACCAGCATGTACAATCACATCACTGCAGAATGATTCAAGGTGATCTAAAGACAATTCTAGTACAGTTGATATATGTACATAAGAATATATATCAGTTTCATTTTTTTGTACATAGCGATCGACTGCCACAGAAGTCAAAGGAAATTCATGCTTACCTAATCTCTAATACCATCACATATTTAATGATATTCATGGACAGCCATTGCTTGGTATGGTATAACACTGGCTGGTAATAAACCACCTGGGAGATTAGGGTGTAAAACAACCTACATAGAATGTACAGGCTCTATAGAAGTGGTCGGGGTGATGCACATGACTCACAGTTCGATAACAACCATGCTCTACAAGGATTGAAGGCACCACACAGCATACGTACATAATGTATAGTTCACTACGAGGTACAAATGGGTGATGTATGTACCCACTAAGAAATATTACAATGCAGACATGAGATGTACAAGAAGTGGATCGAGCAATCTACCAGTAACATGGCTGTGTATACATACGTACGTACACACATACCTTATATGGGAAAGCTTTGCCACAAGATGAATGTGGACAAACAAAAGATTTGCAATGCTCATGAAATGCCCTTAAATGCTGGTTCAAGTTTGCCATCTATAAACATACGTAAGATACGGAGATAATGAAACAATGCTAAGTCATTGAATCCATGTAACATTATCAGTTTAGTAGTAGAATACGCATAAATTACCAATCAATGAGAACATGCCATTTAGATGTTAAGTTCAGAGTAATCATACACAACGGAGTGATGAATCTTGCACCAATTGAACATGTGATGCTTCCTAATTCAACCCATATGAACAGAAAGGAGATCGGAATGGAAAGGCTTCTTCTGAAGTGTAATCATGAACACACACTTACTGCACCACCCCCCGGTTTACAAAAGAGCAACAATACAAGAAACAACCTAACTTCACGTACAAACAAATAAGGAATCATATTGACAGGCGATAAGTATGACTACAATAGATAAAGCATACTGATTACTGGAACTCAACAACTAATGTTATTACTCGCACACCTACACAATCACAACTCTCCAATGAACTCCAGTAAACTAGAGGTGACCATACAAGTGGGAAGGTGATAAATGGATTAAGCTTACCCGTGTGTATACTCGAGTGCAACCAGCTTTTGGACAAACAAACACTTTCTTGGATACTGTGTGGGTGGATGAGGTGTGTCTCTTCAACTGAAGGGGGCAGTGGGAATTATTGCAATTCAAACAACAGTTTCATTATTGTATCACGTGACAGACAAGACAGAACACTAATAAGCCACTGTTCAGACCAATAAATCACATCACTACAAAAACTACAGACTGTGTACGACTTTGCTACTTGTAGCACAAACTGTAAGATGGGTATGACACCTAAATTCACTGACATCAGAACTGGAGGTAAATTCTTCACTACATTCTTTGCATTTGTATTCTACATCAGAGAAAAATTGATAGAGAAATGCACAGGACAACATATGGGTAGGCAAGGAAACATCAGATACAAGTGAGGCTAAAAGTACCTTTGGGATGTGTCTTGAGATGTTTTTGAAGATTTGACCATGAATGAAAAACTTCGGCACAATCTGCATACGTACAGGGGTAACCTGTAGTATATAGAAACATGCATTCATTGTGACATGTAAGTATACAGATTTTTGTGTCATGTACGTACGTACATTCACAGGTGTACATTGCAGCACAATACATACCCTGTATGAGTGCATGCATGGAACACAAACACATGTCAAACCAGCCAGGCCATAGTGAGCTAATTAACCTCACTAACCAGGCAGATATACCTCCAGCTTCAAAGATTTATTATATTAACCTCAAGAAGCCATATAAAGAAGGCGAAGAACATTAATGATTGCTGAGGAGTATCACAGGCTACAACTCTCCAAATGTACAGCACATAACATATTATAGGTGTCCTGCAACATGTAACATATTATAGGTGTCCTGCAACATACTGTGGGGAGTATGGTACAGCCACTGACATAGGCCTACAGAAATTGACAGAATACACTTCATACAAGGTTGAATCTGGATATGTACATAGTGACTTTTCTACAGTACTGATTAGTACGTAAGTACACACATATGTAAGCAACACTGCATGAACAAATTACTATAGATCAACAATAAAGAATAGTAGGAAACAAAAGTTGAATACAAACAGTACAATAACAATATAAGTGACAAAAACTAGAACAAATAGGCAAAATACACGATACCATTGAAACTGTACACATTCTGCTTATACTCATTTTTACTGCATCATAGACTGCAGAGAAGAATGTGCAATTACATGAAAATTGCTCCAATTTGTCAATGGGACACAATTCCATTATCCACCATGCACGTGATTGACTTTGCACATCAAGAGAGCAAAATGTCAAACATCATGCAATTGAGCCAGTATGAATGAAGATTCCCGTGCTATCATAGCAACATCAGTGGAAGTTTGCAAGGATAACAATGAACCTGACACATGAAATATCTGGTACAGTACCAACCACACAGGTAATACACACTTTGAACATTGTGAGTGAACAGGTGTTACAATTACACCACATCATGGGTAGTCAGCCAGATGGAAAACTTAATGAATGATAATTGAGAATAATTTGGTGACTAAGGTGATAACATCAACAATGGATATTGGATTTCTTTACTGTATCTCAAAATACGGAAATACAATGACCAAAAGTCTGACTTAACTTGTTATCACTGTAAGTGAAACTTCAACTGTAACTTATCTAATAAAGCACATTAGTAACAAATGTCTTTTCAGCAAGAAGATAAACTATAGTCACAACAAAGAGGCGCAGCACACAAAGATGGAAACCACAACAAAAGTCATGTACTCCTCTTCCACCATTTACTACGTACAACACACATAGGCATATACAAAAACAATAACACAGTGACATGAATCATATTGTTCAAATACGTAAAAGTACAAGTCATACCAATTTCATGCCTTTTCATATGTCTTTTTAGATGTTGCTGTGTAGAAAATGAAGATTTACATCCAGGGTGTGAGCACCTACAAAGTAGAAAATGTCAAAGAAAAAAGATGAAAGAATTTCAAATGCAACATAATGTGTACACATAATACTCAATGATTTTCAGATAGATTGATACAAGTCACAATGGACGTGGATAACAAAAGTCAACCATGCATTCACATACGTAAGATACAGGTGCTGTCCGTAGGACATGAAATATTCATAAGGATTGGTTGTTAATCAACCCTTTAGCTGGTCAAAAACTCACTACAAGTATATGCATGCTGAGATGTGTAGCAAGCAAGGTGGTAAATACATAGCTACACTCCCTCTTGGGAACCAAATACATTTGCTTTCACCATTACAAATACGTACTTTCCCCAAGAACAATGGAAACCTGTATATTCTTGTCAGGACATGCCTCGACTGGTACATATTAGGTTAAAAATGAAAAGAGATTGATGCAGTGATGACTTAAAAAACATTAAGGAACAAGGTGAGGATGGTCAGAATGCACAGACCACTGGAATATATCACTCCCGACATCAAAAGCATCAAATAGGTTAAAGTGTATATTACATATGTCATTCTTGCTGCTGATGGTCTGTCCAATTCAACTGTCTGTCTATTTACGTAGATTGTTCCTATGAATGCATTTTGTACCTTTATGTTTCGTGGGGACTATCCCAACATCCTTTATCAATCTGTAAAATTTATTTGTATCTTTTTACACCTTTTCCCATGTCACATGTAAAGACATCCATCAATGAATGGCATGGAAGCTTTCTACAAGGCACTTGTAAAATAGAGGATAATCAGAAAGTGCAACATTTGTAGCAGTTAAAATGGAAAGTGATAAAGGCTCTGGACAGTATAAAATGGCATTCTATCTGGACAAAATCAATGCTACAAATACACTCAATTTTCCTGTAGTTATGTACGTAAGTATGTATATCTGCTGACAAAGAGAACATTTGGATCTCTTGTCAGTTAAGTACTTTGAAGAAGCTTTCTGAAGTAGCTAACAACCTTTCTGTTTATAGAAACCGCTGGAAGAAACTTCTAGATACTTTGGAGATTTGAACCACTGACATTGGTAAGGTTTCACGACAGAGAAATGTATGGTATGTGCCGTACAGTGCTGTCATTTTGCAACACTCTATAATGATACCTCATACACTACAAAATGACACAGTTTATCAATAATTAGATACAACACTAAAGAAAGGAACTCTATAGTGAATGCGCCAAAATACGTGTGTAACTTACAGAAACAATCCATTTGTGTGAGTCTTCTTATGGTCGGATAGTTGTGAATGTTTTCTGAATGATGCATTACATTCACTGAAATCACACTAAAGAAATAATGCAGACGCAATTAATAAATAGCAAATTTTTATTTCATGTACATGTCCGCACAATATTAGATAATGACATTTCAACACAAAATCAATTTCCAAATGAATAAGTAAGGGACAATCTAGTCAATATAGAATTATGTATCTACGTACATATTCTGATCATACACTTGTCTCACAAAGTACAAAATGTGATGATTCTTATACTACAAGGCCACTTTTTAGTTTAGAATATACAGTACATACATACACAGAGTATATAATACAAATATGCACAGTACATCTAAAGGATATTGTAATATATATTATACCTAGACACAATTATGCCCTAATGCAAGAATGGATATGTACAGTACTTGTATGGTCAAGTGGCTTCAGTTTCAATATTGCTCAATGTATGTATAATAACATTATGAGGAAAATGAGATACAAAGTTTGAAAAAATTGGTATGCAAACTACAAATATATAGTATGTACACATTAGTGACATATACAGTAGACTAACAGTGATGGAATAAAAGTAGCAATTACATTATGTTCATGAAGCCTGTGCAAGCCCATCACAGATATGATCAATGACATAAGATTCAGACATTGAATACCACTTGACCACAATAACATCATTCTTTATCGGCTATACAGATAACTTGGATTGGTAGGCAAGCAAAAGCCTGTTGTGGTGAGAGGAATGGGGAGTCCCTGGCTACCATAAAATACTTACAGGGGATGTGGAACACAATGTCACCAAACTATAAATGTTACTTTTCAACTTGTTACTAATAAATAGTGACCATTGTGTTACATGCACACATACATGTATGTATGTATGTATGGTAGTTCTTGTAATAATCTCAATACGATGCGCATCAAGTACGGAAGTATGTGCGTATGTACGCTTGAGGAAGAAGTATGTGGGCTGGCTAATGGTAGTAGTACAGGCTTTCTTCAATTACCTTGGCACAATGTGTTGCATGATTCAATACTATGTATGCACGTATGTTGATTCGTGTGAAATCAACTAATAGATTCTGCCTGCAATTCTTACAAGAATTAACCTCTGATGTCCACGAAAGGAATACTTGGACATTCAGAGTTCTATATAAGTGCACTTTGTGAAGTCAGGATTGAAGTTACGATATTGGCATTATCATTAAAATCAACTTGTTGATTAGCAAATTCATTTCATTCGTAATAAGTAAAATGGCAGATCCACCATTAATTTCAGCTATGATGTCATCATGTACCGACATGTGTGTGAGCTAAAGAATCCATAGACTTACAGAATGTGTTGCTTTCAATAACTCTAATAAACCAATTTGCAGTTGCTCCTTTCAAACACACCAAAAATGTTGACAATTGTCAGAATTAACACTTCAATACATATGGCTTCACCAGTATGCAGTTTGAAAACATGTACATACAGATGATCAATGGGTCCAAAAATGGCAAAGAATGTTCAGTTTACGTATTACATACGTGAGTACCTTATGAACTTTAAACACACAGAGAATAAAATATACAGTAGATTCTCATCAGTCCGTCACCTCTTTATCTGCCACAATTTCTCAGCACCAATCTAAAGAATATCCAATTAATCGGCCAAACTCATTAATCCATTATATTGTTGGAAAACGGACTGCAGTTGAATTACTGAGAATTCACTGTACATATATACACACCAAATTAGAAGAATACGTACTTGATGTGGCTTTTTGCTGTGAATTTTTTCATGTTTCTTCAGATTATACTCTAGGCTGAAGCTTTTGCCACATCCTTCAAATTGACACCTACAAAGTAATAAAATAGGCTAGGTAAACTATAAAATTCAAATTAAAGTACTTAAACTACTATTAAAATAATAAGTGTCCATTATTAATATTATATGTAGGTAGCCATTTTCCTAACACACATGCACATTATACCTAAAATCTCCTATTGTACACTGTACCTTGATGATATTAGTGATTATACATACGAAGGCATGTACATATGCAATTCACACAATGTTTGAAAATAGCAATTGAAATTGCATGTCATTTACCGACACAGTACTGGTATATGCTATGTTCCCAAATAAATCACATCACAATCCAGATGTAGCAATACGATAGCATTGTGATACACCCACAGCAAATGACAGTGATAGTAGTTTCTATTGTGTCTGTACTACGTATGTACGTACATTCAAACAGAAATTACTAATGAAGGCTTACAAATATTTCTGACATAACTTCCCACTTATCTTGATTTGTGATAATGTTACCCTACTTCAAAGGCACAAGCCATTAGTGATGTACTGAGGTATGAACAACAGTGAACCCAATTAGGGCAGTATCTTGTCTATTTTAAGTGGTAATAATTGGGTCCTCTTTGGAGCAAAACCTCTGGAACTACTGGATTCTCTATTGTAGATTATATAATCTCTTCATTACATGGCTGACCAAAGAAAACATACTGTAAGGTTGAGAAGAGTACTCTCTAAATCTTTTGTAAGGGTCCGGTTATCCATTCACTGGTACAGTGTATTTTCTTTACAATAATGTTATCCCTACTAGTGATATACAGCCAATTACTCCATAAGTGATCTTTCAGTTGTGTGTGATTGAGGCCTTGTTACACGGAAGGGCTCTTTTACATAGGGAATGTGTTGTTGCTATTGCCTACAGTGGCTATGCTACAGCATAAAACAGTGATGTACAATCATAATCCAGCATTACATACGAACATGGTGATCTGGCAGGGTGCTCCACAGAATTTGGAAGGGATATGGCTTTGCACACCACATTTGCAATTATGTCGCTTTGTGAGTCAACCTCGCAATTATATCGTTTTACAAAATGTTGTGGCCTATTACATCACATTTTAATCGGTATCAATTTTAGCAATGAGTTACGTAATTTATGTATGTTTGATTTCAATAACACCATATGTAGGAAGAAAATTATGTTCTACTACGTATTTTTATCTGTCATGTTACACTGTATTTGCCCTGTGAAACAGGGAAGACATAACTGTTAAGTGGGACTTCCCTTGGCAAAAGGGGCAACACTAATCACCAATGTGAAAATCGGTGTTAAACTGCAACAGTTGTTGAGTGTTAGCCATGTATGTGAATTAATGGATAAAAACAGAATAAAAGAGCAACATAATCATGAGTAAAGAAAACTGAGCTAAAGTAAGAATGTAAAATCAAAATCAACAACTTCAAAGTTATCAAGTACATATGCCATACGGTTTACTATTCAAGAGATAACCTGGTATGCTGCCTTGGAAATGACCTCTCACACTAAATCTTCATGAGTACGATTTCTCTAAATTCTTTAGAGAAATGGTACTCTATCTGCAAATGGCTGCTTTCGAATAGATGGTGAGTACTGCTGTACTACTGGGTTATCATGTCTACAAAGATACTTGGATGCCAGACTTGAAATTGTGAAGAATTTGTATGCCATCAAGAAAATACTAACAAATGCATTAGATTTGCTATATTTACAGATGGACAGAATGTTTGTTCGGGAGTACTTGAAATCAGAGGCAGTCCAAATTTGAGGCTAGCATGACAGTTGAAGGCTATATCTTTGAAACAAATAGAAACATGTAGTTAAGGTGCCTTGTAAACATAAATATGTTTGTTCTGATGATGAATAATTAGATCATGTCCTATACCAGATGGAAATTAGAATAACATGGTAAAATTTTGATTGGTACGTAGGTAGTTTGTTGAGATTAGAATAGAATTGTATGAATAAAACGTAATGAAATTCTGAAATGTAGAATGTCAATTTTTGAGAGACAATATGGTATATCACCTTAATTCCGAGTATCACAAATATTTTTTACTAGTTTTACTATTTCAATACATGGGAATGAAGTCTTGCACCATGACCACAAACAAGTAATAATAACAATGAGCCAGAAACATCAAATGTTAAGAACAGTTAAGATTTCTTACACAAATGGTCTGTCCAAGGTATGGCACATTTTAATGTGTCTTTTGAGGTGCCCAGCTCTGAAGTAAGACTTAGTGCAATTCGGTTCCATACATTTGTGCTTTCTCTGAAAATGCACAAACACAAATACGTACATACATATTACCATTAGCATCACACAAATAATGACATTTACTTCCAAAATAATCTATGAATAAATAATACAAGTAGATACGTAGTATCTGTAGTATAAGACTATGTAAGAAGAATTAGGGTTGAAGTGTGCTCTGTTGTATACCACTACACACTCTTACACAGAAGGATTAAGAGTAAGGAAGATTGTGAATGAGATTAGCATACCTCTCCCGTATGAGTAGAACAAATATGCTCTTCTAAGCGCCACCTTTTCCTGAAGCTCTTTGCACAGCCAGAAAAAAGACACACGTACTTTTCCATGACACATGTATCTAAGTCAGTAGCGATAAGCACGGGCAACTCTGATCCTGGTGTCAATCGACGGTTGTGAATTCGATCAGAATCTATCCGCCATTTTGACGTGTACGGGCGTTCAGAACCGATTTTTGGGCGCATGCGCAATAACCTATTATTCCTCCAGTAGATCATTTACTATTGAGTACACGTACCAGTGGAATTCGAAGTTTAATATTACTTGTGGATTATAATATACAAACCCAGGCATATATAACTAGTTGTAAACAAAGCACAAAACTTCGCAAACTGTTTTGTTTTGGATATTTATCATCAATGCTGTCTTCATGATGGTGAAGTTAATGTCTGACAAAATGAGTTCCAGAATGGGTGACATTTTTTGGTGTGGTCTTCTTAATAAATCTTGGGAGGTCACTAGCCCAGCGGGCTACTATTAAGGCTCCCAGGGAGAAAAAAACAGATGTACGTATGTACAAAATTGAAGAATTAAAAAGGGAATTCAAATTAAATACATATATAGCAGACATGCATATGCAAGACAAGCATGCATCAACAAAACAGAAGTAAAATAGCATGCAGCAACACGCAGAAGTATATGATAACATATAAATCTTGTTGATCCTGTGTTTTTAACTTCCTGTATTTGCCTGTGTTCAACCAGCTGGTTGTTCACCCTGGTTGTTACTTGCTGGTGGTTGTTTGTCTATTGAACATAATGTAAACATTCCCAAGAAGTCCTGTGTCTAGGCATGTCAAAACAAACACCAAAACAGACATGGTAGTTGGTAGATTCTACCTATGTTTCCCCGCACTCAACAAGGCTGTTCACCTGTGTTCTTAATAGCTGTATTTGTCTGTATTCCACAGGTTGATTACCTGGGTTTGTCTACCTGTGTTTGCCTATGTTTACCCCAGTAGTTTCTAGATATATTTGCCTGTATTTACCCAGATATTTTCTACTTGTTTTTGCTTGTGTCCACTCAAGTTATTCATTAGGAATGTTACTACCAGTAGTAGCCAGTATTTACTCAAGTAGTTCATCTGTTTCATGTGTTTGTTTGTGTGTAGCTACATGGGTTGTTTCTATGCTGTAGCTTATCTGGATTCTACTGGGTGGTTATTATCTGTACGTGTTTGTCTGTGTTCACCCAGGTTGTTTGTCTATTGGATATTGAACATAATGTAAACATTCCCAAGAAGTCCTGTTTCTAGGCATGTCAAAACAAACACCAAAACAGACATGGCTGCTTTGGTCTAATAGTGGAATGCTTTGCCTTACCATCACTTATAATCATCTTCTTTCCTGATTGCATTGTCTGAATATATTTTATTGCTTGCTTGTGCTCATACTTTCTTCTGGGTCCCAGCTTAATTGTGACTGTGTTTGACAATGTTTTTCTATTGGGAGGCTGTGTTCACTTAACTGTTTTAGAAAACAGAAGAACAAAAGGAATCAGTGTCAATTCCCCGTGTTCAACAGTAGTCATGCTTACCAGGGGGCTTTAGAATGATCTTTACCTTTGTTCCCTTGAATATGTTTGCCTGTTTCAACCATTAGATCTGCTCTTTAGTAACTGTACTGCCAGTGTCTTATGGGATATGAGTATACGGTAATTTTCTGGTTCATGAGAGCAAAGACAAAAGAATTACCCATGAGTGTAGTGTGGTGTGCGCGCGTATGCATGCTTACATGTGAGTGTGCGCACTTGTGTGTACTGTATGTGTGCTTTGTTGAAATTCAGATAATCACGATTATCAAATTATATAGTGGACCATAAAGATACGTGTTAAACTAACAATAAATGGTGCAAATGTGAAGTTTCAAAACCAGACAGACAGGGCTCAGCTGAAACTCTTATGATTGCGAAGTCCTTGCTGGTGGAACAGTTGCTGGCAATAGTCACATGGGATTTTCTGGTTGTGGGTGGAGGAATGGCGCTGTCGCAGGTGGTTGGCTAGACCTGCCCTGGTTAGAGCCTGAAAGGAGCAGCTACGATGACTGTAGTGCAAAGTGCTCTCTGATTCAAGAAGCCTCTCCTCACGATGTTTCTTTTCTTAGTCTTAGAGGCTTTTCTCAGTTGCTTCAGCCTGATCGTTGAGCAACTCCACACTATGCTTGATGGTGCTGCACCATAGGTCGCGGTCCAGGACTTGCTCCCTCCAGACCCCAGAAAGACTGGCCTGATTCAGGTCCTTGACTACAACGTCATTCCACCTATGTTTTTGTCGCCTTGAGGTAGTACAGCAAGAGATTTGGTCTTCTTGCAACTGATAGTCAGACCAAGCCTCTTGCAGCATGAGGAGAGAGACTCTAACATGCTGGTCAGATCAGACCAGGTGTTAGCCAGGAGAGCCATGTCGTCCGCATACTCCAAGTCTGTGATCAGTGTCTCCAGTCTGAGGGCCTTCCTGTTCCCAACAAGTTCACCATCAAGCAGATAGGCTACCTGGATACCTCTAGAGGCCTGCCTGTGGTGGTCCAAGGCAATGTGTATGACTGCATCAAAATAGAAATTGAACAAGGTTGGCGCCAACACACAACCCTGACGGATGTCACTGGTAATGGGGAACCTCTCAGAAGTCTGCCTATAAGCCCTAATTGCTGCAAAAGAATCAACATGGAGAATATGGATGATGGAAATCAACTTCTCTGGCAACTGGTAGTTGTGCTGTAGGATGCGCCAAAGACTATCACGGTTGACCGAGTCATATGCCTTCTTCAAGTCAATGAAGCAGACATAGAGTGGATGGCGATATTCTTGTGATCTCTCCATCAACATGCGCAAAGAGAGGAGTTGGTTAGCGCATCCTCAGCCACGTCGAAATCCACACTGGTTTTCACAGAGGAACTCCTCAGCCCTGGGCTTCAGCCGGTTCAGGATAGCTTTGGCAAACACTTTACCTGGTATGCTCAAGAGTGCAATACCACGGTAGTTGTTGCAGATGGTCCGGCTCCCCTTCTTATATGTAAGGAACAAGAAGTTGACTTTGCCAGTCCTCAGGCACTAGTTTAGTCTCCCAGATGCTGTCAAAGATAGACTTCAACCAACGAATGGACTCTTCGCCGCCAAGGTTAAGCATCTCCAAAGAAATACCATCAGAGCTAGGGGCTCTTCCGGATCTCAACTCAGAGATAGCCTGTCTTATTTCGTCTTCAAAGAGTGGGGCAGAGATATCATTAGCTGAGGGGGAAGACACTACAGAGTCAGATAATGGAGAAATGACAGGTAGGTCGTCATTTGAATGAAGACACAAGAAGCTCGTGATCAGATTCATGGAAAGTTGAGCAGAACACATGAGTGTCTAAGACACTAGTGCAAAAGCGCTTGTGCACAAGAACATAGTCGATCATCTGACCAGTTCGTGAGCGATCATCATTTCGAAAACAAGTAGCTTGATGTGATAACTTGTGTTGAAACCATGTATTTGTTACAAGTAGCTGATTTCTGGTGCAGAAATCCAGCAAGTGTTTACCATTCTCATTACATTCTTCAATGCCATGAGGACCCAAAACAGACCTCCAGTTAGAATTATCAGAGCCCACATGGGCATTGAAGTCGCCCATAATGACCAGTAAATCAGAAGGAGGGACAGATGACAAAGTAGATTGTAGTTGACCATAGAAGACTTCAGAAGGTTGAGCAGATTCAGAGGTCGAGTCGGTAGGATTTGTGGGAGCATAGATGGAAATAATAGACACGTATGATAAATAACACTTAAGATAAATTTTTAATATTCATTTAGACACAGGTTGGAATTCACTCCCAGCGGCTTCCCAAACAGTCTTAGCTCGTGGGCTGAGGAGGATAACCACACCATGATGGTGGGAAGACCTATTACCATAGTATACGATGGTTGTGCCTTGAACATTTGTGACTCCATTGCCTGGCCAACATGATTCAGACTAAGCAAGAAGATCCATGTGTTTGGATTTTATAGTGTCAATGACAGAGTGTAACTGGGCACTTTGGTCACCCAAGGACCCCAATGTACAAACATTCCAACAACCAATCCTTGTGCTCGACTTTGTGTGGATGAGACCACGAAAGACACAAGGAGAAATGGAGGACTTTATGTGAGATGCAGACGTAACCTTCTTGGCTTCAGAAGCTGAGGGATTCTGTACATTGTTCTGAAATGTACACGGCACAGGATGGGTTAACTGTGCCACGTCATGCAATTTGCAAGGCCATAGCCTAGTACCCAGGGATCACCGCAAATTAAGAGGTTGCACATGATCCCCCCCACACACACGATGATTGATTTTGCTTATACCTCTCTTGGGTCATCACCTTTATTTACCTGGGTTAAACATGGTTCTTGCAGGCTGTGTTTGCCTGTGCTCACCTGGTTTTTACCACCTATGGAGGCCTGTGTTCAATTGAATTTTATGTTTCTGCCTTTGTTTGCCTGTGTTCACCTAGGTTAACCATCCATGCATGATTGCCTGTGTTCATCAGTTTTGTTACAAACTGTGTTGTCCTGTATGTACCTGTATTTACCGGAGTTGTTTTTACTCATATTTGCCTGTGTTCACCTGGATTGTTAGAATTTTGTTGGCCTATATATTATCTTGTGAACATAGACAAACCCAGGTGGTACTAGCAAAGTAGAGGAAAATAGGTAGAAACAACCTAGGTGAACACTGCCATCACAGGTACTGTACATATAGAATATTATTAAAATTTTTTAGGTGGTGTATAATAACTATAATATAGCTGCAGTAATATTATTCATTTTCAATCCATTATTTGTAATACAAAACAACAAAATTGAAGGACTAATGCTCTTCAATTATAGTTGACATAAGGAAAGAACAATAATCCATACTAGTCATCAACATCTGTATTGATTCAACCTGTATATAATTGAGAAATTGTGGTCACTGCATATCAAACCATACATAAACAAATTCTAATGAAATGCAACAAAATCATGATAATGATTTTGATTTTAGTTGAATTAGGAACTTGTAACAATAAACGTATACAAGATAGCACATTTAATTTACACTCTATTGCTTGAGATTAATCCTACAACAACAAACACCTCAACAAACCTAAAAACCAATACTTTTCCTTTATTATTTCCACAAGCCAGGTAATTGCTAGACAGTGAGAAATCCACAGCAGTCACATTCTGTAAATTATTCTTTGATGATGGCCAATTTGAGAAAATGGACCCGGATGGTAAATGCATCTGTTATGAAAGGAACACCATACAATGCAAAACCTGGAACAGTTCACTTCACAGTAGAAGAGACATACCAGGCGAACGGCAGACTTCTTCTCACTAGAGGAGATACCTAGCATCTCTTCAGTGTGATTGAATGTCAACTGAGTCACACTTGTAGTTATATTCATTGATGTTCGCAAGGGCTTAGGAACAGTGGACTGGCGGCAGGATGCACCATAGACATTAACAATGCCAGATTCAGACCTACAGTAAAAAGTACGTACAAATTAGATACAGATGCAAATAGGAAAGGCGAAGATAATTAAATAGAAAATACTATGCGTCTTTGGACATTTTAAACACATGTGCAGTGGGAACACCATATATAATATGTGTTGCAGCTACAAGCACTACACCAATATGCACACAAACAAATTTTTCATTGGTTGCTGCACTCACCCACATGCAATGTAATTACTGAATGGTGACACAGCTATAGTTGTTCCACTGACACAGCCATGATCAGTAAATTTATGTAAACAGCTGCGCGAGCGTACATCCCATATATATACGTGACCGTCACCTTGCAGGCAAAGGAAAATTAAGGAAGAAGTGAAACATGCTCCAAATAACCACTGTGCAAGAGCTGACTGAAATCATGCACTTTATACTCTGACCTTAGGCTGTTACTGCAGAGAAAAACTGTCCCTTAGTGTACCATAAATAGTAAAGTAGATAGTAGAGTCTTCCACTCTACTACCTATGAGTGTATGAAGTTTTCGTGAATAATGTGAAGATAACCTTTCGATATGATTTCTAATACGTCTTTCTACAATCATTGTGGTGTCAATAAAAGTGCTACTAATTCAAATCAGAGTACTTCCATGAAGAGAAGTAGTTTGATGGCCACTGGAAGACTAAAACTTTAGTTATGTACCACAGACAACAGCAGTGGATGCTCAAAATACATGTCAATATTTTTTTAATGTCTGGATAACTATTTTCTGTCAATAAGAGTATTGCTGGATGTCCGTTTACTGCAATGTGTTCACCATATTCACACCAAAAAATTGCAATAACACCAGTATTTGAAAACACAAACAAATATAATTGAAACTGATGGGTGCTTAGGTGGTTACTGCCCTGGCAGTGCCTTCGATACATGGTATCATTGGGCACTAAATGTTAATATTATGAAAAGTTAACAGATAATAACACTTCTTGAGAAGAAAACTGTGACAGTTAAGGATGTAGAGATTGGGCTCAGAAATGAAACAAAATTTAAACATCACTGTGCATACTGCGTAACAAGTACAACTCACTGCCAAAGGAATACAATTCCTGAGAGTCAGGTGAAAAACACGCATCTGTAACCGTCCCATTCATTTTCAGATCAAACAGCCACTGCTTAGTCTGTATGAAAATGAAAGATATGAATAAAAAAAAATTAGTGATGTGTGACTATATCGTCTTCATGATGAATATTGTAGACCATGTGTAGTATTCGAAAGAGGGTTGTTTGGTTAGTTGACATATTACGGATAAATTTAAAGGAAATCTCTGATCACAGTAATTTTATTGTACCAAATGTTTCAGCAGAAGACTGCTATATATCCCTGTCAGCAGTATGACTACAAGGGATGTGTGGGCACTGTTAATTACAAATGTGTGACAGTTTGTGATGAGCGGGTTATGTACAAATAATATTAAGTGGCTAGAGAGTTCCATGAAACTTATCCATATGTGTAATAATGTACCATATTGAATAATGCTCCGTATTTTGTTAAGATTAACCTATAGTCTTGGTCTAGTAAAAATAAATCCCAATATTCAAACCTTATTAGAAAAGAGAGTGATATAGCCATTAGCTCCCAAAAATCCAATGTATTTATTGTCCTGTGATAACACAAATTTACTTGGGACTTCTTTGTGATCTACAATAACAGCAGAACAAATTCATGTAGTTGACGCAAACATCATAGCCTTTATAAAATGAGGTAGATATACACAAAAACTATTATTGGATACAAATAATAAAGAACAAAAACAACATAAGTGCATGCACTATTAGGGAGACAGCATTTACTTACCCTTCAAATGAATTCTTGTTACCTTCCCTGTACCTATATCATAGACAAAGAAACCTTGCCTCATTCCAATTCCTATGATTTCTTGGCCATCTGAAGTAAACTTGGCCATGCATAGAGAAGCGCGCTCAATATCAATACTTTGCAACTTTGGATTAGTATCTCCATCTACCTGTGTGAAGTCCAAGCAAATGAAAATGACAATATCCAAGGCAAAGCAACCCACACAGAATCATGTACAGTGTATGTGTGCGTCCACAACATTTACCTGAAAAATTACTATGTTTTTATGCATCCCTGTAGCCAAAAGAATATTGGCGTGTGGGTGAAAGTGAATTGAAGATACTCCGCCTGCAAATTTGCCTATACTGCAAGTTTTCAACTGCTTGATATCAAGAATATCTTTAGGTAAAACATGGGGCTTTTTTAATACATTCCCCATCACTGCAGATGGAATTTTCCAATCACTGTCTTCATTCCGCTCATCTTCACTCTCACTCTCTAGAATAGGGTAACATAACAATGTTGAACTGAAACTTAGGACCAAGTGTAGCTGCTTTTAGATTACAATACTCCATATAATAATTATCGGGATCTGTATTATACATAGTCTGTAGTGCTGAAAGAATGAAAACATTGACGATTATGTGTATGCAGAAATACCAGATGATAAATTCCTCTTTTCAGTAGAAGCCCATTCTGGATTACTTGACAAATTAACAAATCTGGAGATGCCGACCAAATAAAAGTACCTACATCATAATATCACTGATATTTACAGCCTAACTGACTCACTGAGTTCTTAGTTTCTCTGTATACTGATCACCTGTAACCGATGATTCGGTGAGGTTGCTCCTTAGCTTCCGCAGTTTCGTATTTGGGGCTAAATCAATTCTATGAACACGAAGCGAATAAAAAACAAAACTACCTTCGTGGTAGATGATACTATGACAATGATTATATTTGGCCATAGATCTTCCATAAGATGGAAGATCTATAACTTGACATTGCATCAATGATAAGGAAATAGACGTACATTTTTTTACATGTAATTTAATACCTGAAGCATAGTCAACCATGCATATTTGTATAATACCAATACTAAGGATATTTGCTACTCACTTTAAATCTACATCGTCTTCGTCCACCCAAACAGGATGCCTCTTACTCACTATAGATTTATCTCCACTCGAACATTGTGTTGAGACTTCTGTATTACTCTGTGCTTCAGATCCATCCATTCTTGGGTACAAGTACTCTGAAATAGGCTAGCTAACGATAAAACACGAATCCAAGTCTCTACAGCCACGTGTTCATCACGTGACTAGAGTTTGCACCTTGGACATACCTAGTCTGGCGTAGCCGACCCTTGATCCGCCATTTTATTTTGTTATGGCGGATCAAGGGTCGGCTACGCCAGACTAGGACATACCTTCAGTAATCATATGAAATAATATAATCAGCCAGCTTCAATTGTGTGTGTGTGTGTGTGTGCGTGCGTGCGTGCGTGCGCGTGTGTGTCGGTAGCATAATGTGTTTGCATGTGCGTGTGTGTTGGTAGCATGTGTGTGTGCCCTGAAACAGTCAGTGCTGTGTTGGAATTTACTTTTTGTAGTTATTGTAATCACAATCATTTCACATGTTTGGATGTGTGTATTTGTGACAGTTTACATGTGTGTGTGTGAGTACACAGAGTAGAGACATACTACAGTATTGTGATATTGATGTTTGTGTGTGTGCGTGTGTACCAGCGTGTACACTTGTGTGAAAATATTAATGCTGTACTGACGAGGCTCTGAAGGCCGAAACACTACAATGTTAGTGTCTACAGCTACTTGTGTGTATAGTATATTTTTTAGTGGGCTGTGTGTGTGTGCGTGTGTGTGTGTGTATGCTTGTGTGTGTATGTGTGTGTGTATGTGTGTGTGTGTATGTGTGTTCGTCTGTGTTGGTTGTGGGTATGCATGTTAATAAGTCAATTTTGGTAATGATAATGATTATTGTGACACAAGTATAACACAAGATTCATGTGTGCATGTATAATCAGCCAGCTTCAATTGTTATGTGTGCATACCTATGGTTAGCAGTACTACCTGCAAAGGACCTTAAGGTTCCTTTGAGCCATCCACTCATTTTGGAGTAAGTTTGTACATGACCACTCCATGAGGGGGTACAGAGCCAGACACCTTCCCTGACATCACTTCGGCATCCTTGTGGAGCCACAGGTCACGTGCCGAGGCCTGCTGGGATTGGATACCAATGGTCTTGAAGTCCGTGGTGATGGTTGAAGTGTTGCTGTCGTCTAGGTTCAGCAGAATGACAGCAACGGAGCCTCCAGAAAGGGGACCAGCCCACACTTGTTCCTTGGAGTCACTGCTGCTCCACACCATGTGACCTTGAACACCTTTCGAGAGGCAAAAGAAGTACTCAAACAAGTAGGGACAACTGATGAGCTAGATTAGACACGGGCACACAGGTTTTTGCTTGGTAAAGCAAATTGCAATCTGTGGATCCTTCCACAGATAGAAATTTGGAAATGCCCACCCACCCCCCTTCCTTGAAATAATAGCCAAAATTGACTTATTAACATGCATACCCACAACCAACACAGACGAACACACACACACACACACACATATACACACACACGCACACACACACAGCCCACTAAAAATATACTATACACACAAGTAGCTGTAGACACTAACATTGTAGTGTTTCGGCCTTCACAGCCTCGTCAGTACAGCATTAATATTTTCACACAAGTGTACACGCTGGTGCACACGCACACACACAAATATCAATACAATACTGTAGTATGTCTCTACTCTGTGTACTCACACACACACACATGTAAACTGTCACAAATACACACATCCAAACGTGTGAAATGATTGTGATTACAATAACTACAAAAAGTAAATCCCAACACAGCACTGACTGTTTCAGGGCATGCACACACACACACACACACACACACACACACACACACACACACACACACACACACACACACACACACACACACACACACACACACACACACACACACACACACACACACACACACACACACACACACACACACACACACACACACACACACACACACACACACACACACAAACACACACACACACGCACAAATGTGCGAATGTGCAGAATCACAGATTTGCCACTCCTTATATACCCGCTGGACACTTCAAATTTCGCGCCACAATGACGTCATAATGACGTCAGAATATTGATCGAAATCCACTGCGTTGCCGTGTTGGCGAATACGTTATAAGATCATCGGAACGCATAACGTGACAAATGCGATCGAAAATTACATCGTAACATCCGAATACAACTCGATACAGCAATTTGAAATACATCATCGCAATCAGTACAGGAAAAGAAAAGCGAATAAAAAGGTACAGTGACCCCGAACTGCCGACGGGGTCTGTTATTCCGTGTTTTCTGACTTGTCCATACATTTGAATAGAGCAATCATCATGCACCTATAGAGGTAGAATAAACAAACGAATGCAATGTAAAAGTACATTTTTCATGCGTATTGTTCCCATTCCTCGGCTTTGTATTGTATACATTTTGCATTGCTGACGTGAGTTCCTATATACAGTAGTTAGTTCTCAACTATAATCATTAAGTTTACTCTTGTCCGTTTATATCAAAAGCTATAGGGATCTTGTACTTAATTTGCGTTTGTGTTTGTTATGTAGGCTACCAATCTGACATCAGGAGTAGTAACATTAGTATCCATATCACTGGAAGTATCCAATCATGTCAGTAGTAGTTTTGATGGTTGTGATTTTCCTTCTGGAAAGCAGTCTAAAAGTTTGCGGTGAGGAGCGTTTACCTGTAGTTATTAATACCTGGCCTTTTACGGAAGCAACAGAAGAAGGTATGATCCTACTGCATACAAGATTAATATGTCAAGAATATTAATGCAAATATTATATAAATATTGCAATAGTGTAATGAAGTGTTTCTTACACGGTACTACATAAATTAATACAATGATAAATATAATACTTCCATAATATAATATTGCAATCAATAGATTGGTAGTAATATAATAATCAAGCAAATAAATACAATTTATTGCAGGTTATTTCTGCACCATGCCTTATATTATCCATTTGTGTTTCTCATATTGTTAATAGCTATGAATGTACTGAAACGTGGTGGATCATATTTGGATGCTGTAGAGAAAGGTTGTTCTAAATGTGAAGTTCTTCAGTGTGATGGATCAGTGGGATATGGTGGAAGGTGAGCCTTGTCCTTATCTTATTTGTTGTAGTACATTTAGTTCAATTACTGTTACCTGTTATAAACCTACTGTAAATGTACCATGCTCATCACATCCTGGTCCTGATCCTAGTATATGAAAACAATAGTGAAAAAAAGAGAAAGATAGGGATGGTCTGATCATGAATAGGTAGTTGAATCGAACACACCGTGCATTAGGGCTGATCAGTGCAATCCTGATGTCAACAGCAGTAGACAGTGTGCTGTGTACATCACATTTCTATTTGTTGATATCAGGAAGAATCCTTGTGAGGCTGTTAACAGTTATACATGTTTTGCTTATGAATGAATCAACCTCTGGATGATTTTAGAAGTTTGAAAATCTCTCTCCGGCAAGGCGTCCACTATTTCATGATACACAAAGGGTGTCATTTACGGCATCATATTTACATATATTATGGAGAAATTGTTAAAGTACGCTATTGTATTATTTCAATAGAATTGCTCATTCCGAGTTATTGTTTGTGGCCCTTTGCTTTCCACTTAAGGCTTTGTAATTGTACATATGTACTGTTTTTATCTCATCCTCTCCAGTCCGGATGAACTTGGAAATACAACACTGGATGCTATGATCATGGATGGGTATGTTTAGAATGTATAATCTGTGTATATATAGTTAATTTACATAGTTCTAAGTTGTGGTGCAGGGTACAGATATCTTTAGTTGATATTACTGCTTTATTTCAACAGAGTGACGCATGATGTTGGATCTGTTGGGTGCTTGACAGGAGTAAGAAGTGCCATATCAGTAGCCAGGGCTGTAATGGAGTATTCCCAACATACATTGCTTGTTGGCCGTGATGGTAAGCTTATTATATTCATGAGCATTTTTACAATACAAACATGAATATAATATTACATTCAACCATGGACAATGTACAGTATACTACGTACCCAACCCACAACATGATACATATTATGTCTTTGTAGCTACAAACTTTGCTGTTGAAATGGGTTTCAAAGAACAATCTCTCAATACAAATAAATCCATGTAAGTTGATAATTTACACATAGCCAGCTCTCTGTGTAATTGCCAAACATGAGCAAGACTTTGCAGGATCTTACAGGCTATTTTATGTTCTCATGATGTTGTGTACTTCATGCATGGTACCTTATGCTCCCAATCACTTATCCATGATGCTTAATCAGTATTGTAATAAATTAGCTTGTAGTTGCAAATCTGAATCTCTGTATGAGTATCCATTCAACCTTCAGCACCCCAAGGACATTGGTCTAGTTTGATGGACTCATTATGCGACATCTTGAATTAACCCTTTCCTGCATGCTTATTAACTGCCAACTTCAATGAAGAGTGGTTCATGAGTACTGTACTCTAGATATAACATTACATGGTACCTCTCCAGCAGATATGATATTTTACTACAGTAGTTCCTTCCAATATCTTCTCTTCAGTAGTAAGAAATAGGAATAGGCCATGTAAAGCTACTTCCCAATAAATATCAATAAATATCAACATGGTTATGTGGAGTAATTTACATACTTTTATAAAATAAAGTCAGTAGTATTATTGTGGAGCACTAATGCTAGTTCATGAAAAAGTCTACAGTATACTTGACTCGATTAACATACACATACGTACATTATTGTTGGGTCTCTATACAACAGGAGATGTATCCTGCAAATACGTATAACATTTAATGCACATTAAAACTACTGAAGATGTCATTGATACCTCCGAGATATGTACAGTACATACATACGTATGTGTGTATTGCTCTTTCCTTTCCTGCAATCCTCTGAAAGTTTCATACTTTTCATGTTGGACAAGTTATGGAATATGTTAATACATGTAATCAATACATTTCTCTTTGAACTACATAAATTATTCACTGCATGGAATACCTCAGTTTAGTGAATGTTTGTTTCATGATACACACTTTTGATACGTATATATCACTTATAGTGGCATTTGGGAATCTTGGAAAAAGAATAAATGTCAACCAAATTACCGACAGGTGTGTGATTGTGCTTAGATTGTGAGCACATTTTGACTGTCAAACTTCTTTTATGTCCTAGCATGTTCTCCCTGATCCTACCAAGTCTTGTGGCCCTTATCACCATGCCAAGCAGTAAGTGCATTTTACCTACTTGTTGTATTTTTTTGTATTTTGGTGCTACGTATGTATATCATTACTGAATGGCCGAATTAGAATTTTGTTGAGTGATTTTCTTGTGTGAGTGGAAGCTGAAGAAGTCACTTCATCCCTTTTTGAAAAAAAAATTGAATTAATCCCAAATCATACCTGCTGTGTTTTTTAATTTGCTTTAGCTATTAGAGTAGTTTTATTCCTTAGTACTCAGCTGTACGTATTTTTCATAGTTTTTAGTTTGCAGAATACATGCTGTTGTTATATTTCTTTTACAAAGCTGTATAATGTGGTAAAAGTATCCAATCAAGTTGTTTTAGATGTTTAGAAATTGACAAATTTACTTGTAAGTACATATGTATAACAAACTGGCTACTGCTCACCAGGTACATATGTACATATGCAATTTATCTACTTTTATTCCATTATGTTCTAGAAAAAAGACTTTCAAGAATTTCTATAGCGGTATCATAAATGGTCATGATACTATTGGAATGATTGTTATTGACAATAAAGGTAACATCGCAGCAGGGACTACTACTAATGGAGCATCACATAAGATTCCTGGGTATGTTGTTGGTACTGTTCTAACATACACCTGTCTGTTTTATGTCTATTCGAGAATTGACACAAATTTTACCTACTAGTGTATATAGGATCCCAACACTGTATTAATTACTCAACATTTAATGTTGACATATGTACACACACACACACACACACACACACACACACACACACACACACACACACACACACACACACACACACACACACACACACACACACACACACACACACACACACACACACACACACACACACACATACACAAAACACACACACACACACACACACACACACACACACACACACACACGCATACACAAGACACACACACACACACACACACACACACCAACATGCACACACACACACACACACACACACACACACACACACACACACACACACACACACACACACACACACACACATCAACATACACACACAAACGCACACACACATCAACACACACACATCAACACACACACACATGTAATAATATGCAGTACACTTTTATGAGCAGAACAAATATTTTGGCTGAACTCACTCACATACAATGTACCTACAGAATGGTGACACAGCTATAGACTTTCCACTGCTACAGCCATGATCAGTAAATCTATGTGAACAGCTGTGTTATGATATAACCAATCTATCATAATCATTTTAATTTTGAGAATTCCTTTGCCAATACATACAGTATTAGGCTAATTATTATCTCGCTGGTACCCTTCAACTTTCCCCGCTTTAGACGTGTTGGTGATTCGCCCATTGCTGGGGCTGGTGCCTATGTAGATATAGATGTTGGAGGAGCTTCCTGTACTGGTGATGGTGATGTAATGATGCGATTCCTACCAAGTTATCAGGCAGTGGAATACATGCGCAATGGTTTGTCTCCTACAGAAGCAGCACAAGAGTCACTACGACGAATTATCAAATACTATGGCAGTTTTCATGGAGCCATCATTGTAGTCAATAAAACTGGACAATATGGTGAGTATGTAGCTGAGTTTAGTCTATGTAGCTAGCCCGTCTCTGTACATGCCCTATGGACGTTAAGAGCGGGAGATGGTCCAGCCTGAATAGTGATTAGTTCACACCTTGGGCTTGTGACTATTGGCCTTTCAGATCATCCCTGCCCATAATCTGGTTTGAAGATTTTCTGATTGATGACATCACTAGCTGTATGCTGAAACCTTTATTTGCGCGAAGGGCTAATAGCCATTATAGGAATGGAAGAAATAATTTGTCTTACTTTACCAAAGATAGAAAGATCTATCAGGAGGACATAATTCTTTTGAGTGAACAGACAGAGGTTATTACTAGTGTATTTGTATAGTCTGCCTACCAACTGTGTATGGCAAATCTATTGAACTGTATTGTTTTGATTTGAGATCATCCCTTGGTGTCATTTGCTGTGTATGTGTACCTACAAGTCTGAAGAGGACAAGGTGGAGCCTGGAGAAGTCACTTGCACAATCAACAAAATAGCTTCAGCAACTACAGTTGACACGCTAGTTCGATTTTGTCTTGTGGTTGGGTGATACCATACTAAGGTGTGAACTAATTGTTATTCGACTAAACTGTCTCCTGCCTTTCCGTCCATAGGGTGTGTGCAGGGATGGGCTAGCTAGCTACACTAAGCTGACTGTTATTGCATTTTGTGAGTGTACCTGTATGAGGTATCTTGTCAGTGACAGCCTATTTACTTGTACATTTACATTATCATGTTATACAACCTCATTTTACAACCTTATGTACCATTTGATGCAATTTTTGCAACCTCATACAAGTTCATAATAGGTTTGTGTTGCATACTTGTTTGTGTGACAAGGTGTGGATGTTTGTTTCATTTTTGTTGCATCTCACCCCTTTGCATGACTATTTAGAGCTAAATTAAACCAATTATAATGGGCTAGCAGGTGAGCCTGCCAAAGGCAGGCTCACCTGCTACGGCAAGTCTTGCGCAATCGAGTTGGGCCCAGCCACTTTTGAAGCATCTTTGCTGGTGGCAACAGAGGGTAGTTGCTATAATGGTGGTACATTCAAAATTTGATTGGTGGACGACAGCCAATCGAATAGCCCAATGACCGGAAGTCACTGGGACGATAATTAAAAATGGCCATCAGCCGCAAAGGAAAAGCCGGAAATCGAAGGTTCTCCGCATGGACAGTTAGACGATCGATTTTAACCTGTGGAGGACACTTCCCGAACTGTACTACATAATCCCTGTGCAGTAGTTTTTGCCCGAATCGCGAACAAACAAACAAACGAACTGAATTATATATATAGATTCAACAGTAATATAATATGAATACTATATGTTGCCGGTTTTTCGCTTTTCTCCTTTCTCTCTCAGCAGGCTGAATTCCACTTAGCTTTCGTATATGTATTATAGTTGTACTGATACTATGAGAATGGTTAATATATGATAATAATTTAGTGATTGATTTATTTTGTTATTTTATATCTTGTGTTCATAGGAGCAGCATCTCATGGATTCAATCCATTTCCCTTCACTGTTTATAACCCTATGCTTGGGAAGCCAACGGTTTTCACAGTGGCACCCATCAACATGCCATAATCAATCATTAGTATACGTAATTATTGTGATAATACTGTAATGTACTTGCTTTGCTTGTATAATTAGATATTCATTTCTAATGTTTAAGGTTTGCATAAAGTCCTTGTGTGTGTGTGTGTGTGTTCTTGCATTTGTGCATGTATAACATGCAATTTTGTCAACAGTACAAAAACACATTACATACAGGTGGCTATGAAAATTAAGGTGAAATATGTACATCTGCAGGTAAAGAAGTCGAATTGCATTAGTTAAAAGGAAGGTAAGCAAACATACACGCAATTCTTACAAATAAACATAGACGCACATACGTAATTATATAATACAGTATAATATATATATTATACGTAAGTCTCTATTTATTTCTTTGTTTACCAACAGCTAGTGTCTATCTATCTATCTATCTATCTATCTATCTATCTATTTATCTATGTACATATACGTATATGTGTGTGTGTGTGTGTGTGTGTGTGTGTGTGTGTATTACGTATAATAATTATTATACATACGTACATAATGTCTAACCTAACGCCTTTTGGATTGGTTTGGTATGATAAACACCACCTCTTTCATGTAGTGTACACCTCTGCTGTAAGATGTTTCCCCTCTTTTGTGTAGTGTACTTATCTTTTGCATGGGTATATAGTGTGACCTTTTGTTATATATAATAATAATGTGTTGTATATTGTATCCCTCTTTTGTGTAGTTTGTACTTTGTTGTTTAATGCACCTCTCTGGATCTGTTGTGTTGTATGCTTTACTGTTGTGTAGTGTACTTCTCTGTTGCGTAGTATGTGTGCCTACAAAATATAAAATTGAATAAAAAGCACAATGTCATATGATAGCCCCGAATCTGTGTCAAAAAATATTATATCCATAATATTATTCATTTTCAAACATTAATTGTAGTTTTCAAATAATTGCTGAATTGGTAAATAGCCTGTTTTTAAGAATGAGCTGCTTTGACTTGATCCTTATCAACCAATGTAGCTAATGACAATGTGGTCATTTGCTCCTCCGTCCTTTCTGACAGAGATTTTCAAGGTACTTGCACTTCCAGTATAAGGTTGAGTATAGCATTTCCTCACAACGAAGATAAAGTTATTAACCTTACAAACTTGAGGGAATCAGAGTGGTTTTTATCCATATCATTGGGAGGTGACCCTATACTTGACGATATTCACAGTTAAAATTGATAATAATAAGGATTTTAGTACAAATGTCAGCAGTGTTGTCATTTGTAACCATAGAGGTCTTCAATCTTTGTTACCGTTATAAGTGAGGAAATCACTTATAACGGTCAAAACACACAACTCAAATCAGTGTGTGTGTGCGTGCGTGCATGTGTGTGAAGTAGTTATCATTTCCTTTCATATATACTTATTGCCCGCATAATACTGCCCTTACCTTTAGGGCGATTGCCTACTTTGGCTGTGAGACCAGCAGTGAAACTTCCACCCTGAGCGGGATCCAAGCAGACTGATAATTCATCATCACCTGCATCAGCCTTATACTTGACTTCAAGACCAATACATTGACTATTTCAATAATAATTATTATGAAGACACACCCTGAATCTCCCTATATGTAAATGGGTGAGACTAATTAGTATGCATTGCTTGCAGGTTAAACTAATTTTAATCAAGTAGACTGAGTTGTGTACAGCAAGAAAAATGGTATCATGGAACTTGCAGGATCTCATTACAAAGCAAGCTCTTGCAGTTACGACAACAGTACTGATGTATTTATGTACATGCATTACATTAAATGCAACAGAATGGAATACTGTTTAGCATGGCACATGCAGTAGACAAAAATAGAACCGATTGCATTTATGAGGCACTCACTTGCACCAACAGAGAATCTTCCATAACCCTTACTTCCTGTTCCCACTTCTGTCACAGTTAGAATGTACCATCCAACAGCAAGGGTATCCGTTGAGTCAAGTACATATTCCCTATAGGGCCACCTATATACAAGGAAGCCAATATTAATACATAATTCAGTCAATGCAACTCATGTACCACTTAGTTTAAGTATCAGTGGCACCTCCTTGACCTGTTCCAACAGAACCACCTGCAAGGAAAGAAATACATACAAACCGACATGTCAAGCTGTATACTGTGAAAATATACACTGATTTAAGATATGTAATTAAAAATACTGTCACTGACCTGAGTGAACTACACACACACACATGTAAATAGTCGTACTCAGCTACACTCACTCTTCACTACTTGTGAGGTGCCCTCCACAGATATGGTATATATGTCTAAGTCTATTCATGTCCTGCAGCTGCTGCCAGAGAAACCTTCTCAAATATTCACCACTCTCAACACAGCTAATAGGCTCTGAGTTCAGTGACAATAATGCAATGCTCAAATGCCTCAATCATAGGTTTAATCAAGCAACATACTGATTTTGATCTCAATAAGCTGCATTAGAGGGAAGAAGGAATAGTTTAGGAAAGTCAGCAATTAGAATAGGAAATTCATTGCATAGACATGTACATCTAGGTATGAAAAATGATGTACATAGTATAAGTAAGGGACATAATATTATATTCGCCTTGCACCGAGAAGTCCTTATTCAGTGTGATAGTCTTTATTACCAGCATCCAGATCTTGTACTGTCACTCTGTATTCACCCGGCTCTAGTTTAAGGCTCAGTTGACCACATCCGGAACCAGGAACTGTGGGCTCTGAATAACATAACCAATTACCATTGAATTGTGGCCGGTCCACGTACACACCTTTCCATTTTCACACACCTTTCACAGTCTGACCACCTTGACTGATAGTGTACTTGTACATATGATACATACACACTCCAAGAAATCCTTCCAGTTGGAGCCCCTTCATTGCAAATACCTCTAACATCTAGTGGTTGTAGATTAAAATTTATGTACACCAACATAATTGAAAGCATAAGCACTAAGGTCTGTAAAATTCAAATCACTCATAACAAATTTACATCCTGCATGGGAAAGTACATGAAAGGGGTATTTATGTGTAGGATGATAAAAACAGCAATTACTATTATGGCCATCATAAACACCTCTAACTCCGGATTATGGATACTGGGATTTAAACTACAGATTCCAAATTCTGGATTGTGGGCCCTAGTGCCTGAGCTATAAATACTTGATTTCCAGCTTATTAGTGAGTGTTGCTGGCTTCTCAGCATTTTTATTCATTAGCTTACATTTCCATGAAAATTTTCTTTATACATAAATTCGGGTTAATGCGTAATGACAACATGGAAATGGCTAGGCTTTCCCAGACTGGGAAAATGAAAGCAAGAATTTACTTTTCAGAACTTAGGAAATAGAAATGCGGAAATTGGATTTCAGATGCAAGATTTTGAATCAACATCCTGTGTACTTACAGCCCACTACATGCAAGAGCACATGGAACATACAGTGTATCAATGGAGTATGTACATACCTGCTTTGACACTGAAGGAGTTTTCCTCACTATATTTCCCATCAGAGTTAATATCCACGACTTTGATAGTGTATGTATTTGGATCCAGAGCCCCTGGTGGTATGGTTAGTGTGCCTGACACTACAAATTCCCTTTCTTGGGTCACCTTGTCCAGACACTGTTTCAGCTGGATGGGATATGGTTCAATCACACCATGAGTGGTTGTACAAAATCACAAAAGAATGGTTAAAAAACACTTATTCACAACACCACTTGGGTCTTTAATATTGTAAGTGTATCCCCTTTTAGCATCAGTACTTGTTTTTCCGATTTGACACAGCCAGGGGTCTCTGTCGATATGATAAATACATGATTGCACCACACAATATCAGAGCAAAAGCCAATGACAGTTAGCAAGACGAAGTTCTTTGAAGGGGAAAAGTTTTGCATGTGCTATCATTACTATACAAGGCTGAGGTACATTTAATTTGTGTTAACTGCTCACTAGACTATACTTCAACTGTTGTGTTTCTTGCTGCATAGCTATAATATTAACGGGTGTATGTTGTTGGCAGATATAAAAAGGATTTAAACATTGCCTTAACGTATCAGTAGAGAACAGTGGTATTATAGAAGCTTGCCATGTGAAGTATTGTTAGGATGGTCAAAATACTTTTCTCAGATAATATCCTGTATCTTATAAACAGTGTAGGGTAAATCCTACTATTATAAGACACAAAAACATTTATATTTTTGACCTTTCTTAGAAAGGTCACAAATATGTGTGTAATATTTGTGTAACTGACCTTACTTAGAAAGGTCAGTTGCACATAACTTTTGTGTTTCACACCAACTAACATTCACACCATATGTACATCACGTTAAGTAGGAATATCTTCATTGCTATAATATGAACAATTACAATCACATACAATTACAAGTTGCATTTATGAGACAGTGTAAGGAATATGGGACAATAAAAACTTCCTGTTACAAAGTTACAGTACTATATTCAGATACATGAGGGACAGTTATAATATTCAGGAATGTCCTCTTTGTCTGGTATTCCTGAGCAATTGAAGCAATACCACGTTTCACAGTCACTGTTGTCGCAGCAGACCCAGAGACCTCCTGGATCATTTTTGCACACTAAGCTGCAACCTGGGCAAACTGTGTCATCGCTGTCGGCAGATGTATTGGCATCACCACTTGTCAGAGTGGTCTCTGGACGTGGATGCTTCTTGACATATTTCACATCTTTTCCTTTCTTCTTAGGATCTTTTCCCTTGCTTTTGTTATCTCTTTCTTTCTTCTTTTCTTGCTTTTCAATTTGTTTCAACTCTTTATTTTTTGCCATTTCTTACTCTTTTTCTTTTACCTTGAGTTCATCAAATACTTTATCATCTGTCACCATAACATTCTTACTATTCAGTGCTGGCTTCCTACGGTGTTTGGATTAGGACTTCTGCAGTTTGGGCACCACTAAAAAGTTCACTAAGAACATTTGAATCAGTGGAGCTAGTAGTGACCTTAGAAGAGCTGCGAACACTGGATTTGCTATCTGAGCAGGGTGGAGTAGTGACCTCTGGATGAGCAATCTTCATCCAGGCAAGATAGTCTGGATCTGGGAGGTCATACCCTTCTTCAAAACGGTGTTTATAAAACGATTGCTGCTCTCTGGTAAACAATTCATTGTCAGGAGATGGTGGTACTGTAGTAGTAGCTGCAGGAATAATTGCTCTTGAGGGAGCCAGCTGGCGATAGGATATTTCCCCAGGGTTCAAGGTGTGAATTCCACATTATTTGAAGCAACTCATCAAATTGACGGGGGTGAGAGCCTGATGCCACGCTTCTTTCAACAGTGAAGCAATAGCTTCCGTTATGATTACTTGGCCCGGATGGCTGCAAAGATATCGATGACAAGCCTTTGAAAATACGCTTTGAAGGACTTGAAGACACCGACATCTAGGGGTGGTAAGATGTGGGTGGTATGTGCAGGGAGGCAAAGAAGATGAACACCATTCTTGCGGGCCAATTCAATGAGCTTGATAGAAACATGCGAAGAGTGACCATCTTCAATAAGTAACACTGGCCTGGTAAGGGGATGTTGTCGAGGAAGAACTTGAACCATTGAAGATACAGAGAATTATTGATCCAGCCATTTTCACTGTTGGTGAATAGAGTATTAGCAACGCATCCCTCTTTAAGACAATCAAGTACCTTCTGTTTCCTTGGTTAAATAATCATGTACCTTATACCGGTGAGGGATAGTAGTTTATATGTGCTCCTTCCAAAACTTGGGCACATGTGTGTATTGGAGCACATGGTTATAAATATAAAATGGACGATAATTGCTAACTATGCGGCATTTAGCCGTAAAAATTCTGTGTGGCTTATGATAGGTATAGTACATTGTTATTTCACTATATGCAATTTAAACTAAAAGTGTCTTATAATACCTACTGTCTCATAATAGTGGCAATTACCCTACTTAGCAACTTCGGTTTATCTGAAATATTCACAGCATGTATAATGTGTGATATGATGTGCATGGAAATCGAATCACATTTTCCTTCCCTTTTTAACAGTACCGGAGAGGCAAGGGAGTGTGCATTTGGTTTAAAGACTTGATCTACGAAATATAGGGTATTCACCTGCTTTATAATGCCGGAAGTTCCCAATATGACAAGATATGTTCTGTGTGTTCCTATTCAATGGACACTACTAGGTCTACTATAAGGTGAAATGCCCAAATTTCAATCAAACTTTTATAGTAAGGATTGCCTGCTCCACTGAGACGTCAACATCAACCTAATGATTTACGAGAGTGTTCTTTAGTATGTTAGCCTTCACCCAAACTTGTTGCAGAGAGACGACTTAACAAAGAATATCTGTACCTCATACCGGTGAGGGATAGTAGTTTATACTTACCTGCATGGCAGCTATACTCTTTCTTCTCTTTTACGAATTGAATGATGGCCTAGAATGCTAAATGTTGAAAATTTAGGCCATTTTACCTCAAACTGCATGCATATACTGTGCACACGTGTGATATAGGGCAGCGGAGCCATATCCTGGACATCTAATAGTTCAAAATAGATTGCCTCATGTAGAGTATTGAAACTGACTGAAGGTGTGTTTGGATAGATCTTCTATTCCTTCATTCCAACACATTCTGTACTTTGCAGAAATATGGGTTGGTTCTTCATGTACCATTCACCAATCATAATAATATTATTTAAATGTCTGTAGTGTGTTAGTGTCTACAGTGTGCTACAGTGTCTATAGTGCCCTATAGTGTCTACAGTGTGCTATAGTGTCTACAGTGAGCTATAGTGTCTACGGTGTCCTATAGTGTCTACAGTGTCCCATAATGTCTACAATGTCCTGTATACCTAGTGTCTACAGTGTCTATAGAGTTCTATAGTGTCTACAGTGTCCTATAGTGTGGACAGTGTCTATAGTGTCCTGTAGTGTCTATAGTGTCTACAGTGCATGTGCCTATAGTGTCTATAGTGCCCTGCAGTGTCCGCAGTGTTCGAAAGTGTTCTATATAGTGTCCATAGTGTCTATAGTGTCCTATAATGCCTATATGCAGTGTCGTGTATATGCGCATAGTGTCTACAGTGTCTACAGTGTCTATAGTGTCTACGTGTACTGTACTGTCTACATTGTCTACAGTATTCTATAATAGTGTCTATAGTGTCTATTTATTGTCTACAGTGTCCTGTACTGTCTGTATATAGTTCTGCAGTGTTCTATAGTGTCTATATGGTCCAAAGTCCATTAGTGTCTCATAGTGTCCTGTAGTGTCTACAATGTCATGTTGTGTCAATGTACAGTTCCAAATATTATAGTGTCTAGTTGTCTTTGTGTTCAATAGTGTTTCCTAATATAGCTACTAATGCCCTCACTATTAACCCCTACATTTCCTACACCCTCCCCATGTCTAGCTTTCTCATCACTCATTTGGGCCTCACTCCCCTTCCTGTTGACACTCTCCCCCTCTTTGGTAGTACTCTGATGCTGGTATGTCCTAAAAAGGCACCAATGGTAGCTTCCACTGCTCCCAGTTACATTTTAAAGTCAGATCCTGAAGAACGCTCTCCTCACCTTCTACCCAAAACCACCATTTTACCCCCTTCACAGTATTAAATTCCACTCTTCTCACCTTTAACTCACCTCTAGACTCTACTATTTTTTTGATTTCCTCCCGTACAGTCTCTACTGTGATAGACCTAGTCCCCATATCTTCCATCTACCACTGTTGAGGTTTCCCAGGCTACCTCCTGTATTCTTTGAAACTTTGTTTCCATTCTCCACTTCACAAATCTTGGACTCCTCCCCTCCCTTAGGCTTCTTCTGTGTTTGTCGTTTATCTGTACTGATTGGAGCAGCCTGTAAATTCTGCAACTTACCTCCTTACCTCTTCCTTTGTGAATCTTCTCACAATCTGCTCCAGAAACCTGCAGGCTGGTGTTTTGCCAGATAAAACATTCTTGCTCCTGATGTCATTGGGAATAGAGGAATCAAGACTGGCTGTACCTTGATTCAACAAGATACTCGGTTCCAACCTGGGTAACACTCCTCCCCCATTTCTATCTCCCTCTACCCTAGCTTTGTGTACATTCTCCAGGCCACTTAATCTAATTTCCAGCCTTTCATTAAATTCACGTTGTTTCACTAGCTCATTTTCTAAGGAAGCTATATGCCTTTCCATCCTCAGCAGATTATCGACAAGCAGGACCGTGGTGTCAGGGTCAGCAACACTAAGGTTAACACCTTCTTCGTTGCATTGTCTGAAGATTACCAGTAGATCAGAGTCAGACATATCTGTATCAGTCCCAATCCCAGCCGGTCCCCCACCCAGGACATGCTCAGAAAGCTCCGTGAACACCCTGGAATTTGTCCCAGACTGGGTGGCTCTTTCCTCCTTTACGCTAGGCTCAGTGTCTGCTGGCCCATCTTTTCTATACTCCAAATTCGGTGCATCCAATCCCTGGTTAACCTCAGGTATCCTCCGGGCCACACAGGAATTTAGCGTATTCTGCTTCTGCACTGACTTTGACACACCCTGCCTTAACCATTTCTGCCTCAGGACCAGCGCTTTCCCCAGTAGGTCACTGCCAACTACTCGAATGGATTGTTCCACTTCCGTGCCTACCCCTTTCCTCCTTTGTCCTCAAACTCTATAGGTGAAACCCAGTCACTACACCATCTGATACACTCACTACGCCCGTCCCTCAACCTCCCCCTCACCAAGCTGCAAACCACATTGCACCACTCTTTGGATTCCTCGTCATCTGCATCTCTCTCCTCCAATAGTGAATCCCGTGATAAATCGATTTCTTTGAAATTACTAGCATTTTTATCGTCTTCCGCATGTTAATCTGCATTAGCCCTATTAAAACTATTATGCGAAAGCTTGGGTGCTAAAAGTAGTTGATAATCTAGCTGCTGATCTTCAAAAATTTCTTGCTCTATGTATGAAGTCGCCATCTTTCTATTGTGGTTTGTTGTATGATTCTGATGTTGTATAATTGACAGTTCACTGTCATGGATACATTCAAAACATGATACTAACTTCACATTGTTGAAGTACTGTAAGAGGAGAAGAGCTTCATCACTCCAACTATAATCGTGTCTGCCTATTCTAACACAATGCATTCGTTCATGGCTGACCCCAGTGACCCCAATGATTGTTGCCATTGGATAGTTACAATGTACATACATTGTCTATTACATTTGTGCTAATTAATGGATTGCTTGTATTCTAAAAACCCATTTAAGATGCGTTAATATAATGAGGTCATGCAATGTACAGTTTACACAAATGAGTCATGATATTATGTTCTATTTTCCATGTTTAGAGTCAGGTTCATGCTCAGATTTCCATTCAGTTGAAGTGTGAGTTTATTCAAATGCCATCAATTATTATAGCATTTTTGCAGTGTTAATAAGCCATTTCACATGGTAACTGATAACACATTCATAAATTCAGTTCAATCTCTTCTGGTCATATATTAAGAAATAAGAGTTCATACGTGTGCAGTGGTTGCTTTGAATCTACATATTGTATACAATAATTGATCTGTCATTGCAAGGCTTCATCATATGTGTGACTTTGCATGTGAGTGTGTGTGCATGCGCGCGCGCGTGTGTGTGTGTGTGTGCGTACGTGTGTGACTGTGCATGTGTGTGTGACTGTGCATGTGTGTGTGTGTGTGTGTGTGTGTGTGTGTGTGTGTGTGTGTGTGTGTGTGTGTGTGTACGTATGTGTGTGTGTGTGTGTGTGACTGTGCATGTGTGTGTGTGTGTGTGACTGCGCATGTGTGTGTGTGTGTGTGACTGCGCATGTGTGTGTGTGTGTGTGTGTGTGTGTGTGTGTGTGTGCGTACGTATGTGTGTGTGTGAAAATCATGTGAGACAGCATCACTCCACCATCTCAAGGATTCCATACTGCCATCAGTTATTTCACCAACAGGGGATACAAAACCACCAGCGCTTCTGCAAAGCGAGGCCATCCTCCACTGGTACCAGTAGACGAAACTGACTGGCCTGCATCTCCTGCCCTTTGGGTGTTTCGGAGCTACGCAGCAAATGGATGGATGGATGGATGGTATGTGTGCGTGTGTGTGTATGTGTGTGTGTGTGTGTGTGTGTGTGTGTGTGTGTGTGTGTGTGTGTGTGTGTGTGTGTGTGTGTGTGCTAGCTCATGAATGTACAGTGGCGGTCAAAAGTTATGGACGATTGAGGGTTTAAGAAAATGGTGGAACGAAACGGTACAATTTCAATCGTCCTAAAAGCAAGATTTTTCGATTTTATTTGTAAATAAATCTTTAGAAACATTAAACAACATTCTAATCGGTGTATTCTGCACCTAATCGTTTCATTGCATCTTTCGGTGCTTGTCAGCCCGTCCCGATGGAAAATCACTACTTTGAGCGAACACGTTGTCGATAGTTGTTTTGAGGGAATTATAAGTTTATTCTTCAAACGTATAATATTATTATTCAAAACTTGCATAATTGAGAATCTTCAACAGATAGGATCTTCAATAATTTTTAAAGAGAAAATGCTCCAAACAACTTACCCGCATTCATATGATCTACTATTTGCGCAAACTTGAAAGAAGAAATTATATCGTATGCGTAGATGTATGACTGTCGGTAGGCTATTCCTAAAATTAATCACAGGGTATACCGACCAGATTCCATAGCTTAAAAGTGTGAGTGACCACTGCAGAGAGGATTGTATGGTAGAAAACTCTAATTAGAAGATATACGCAGAAAACCTACTGTTCTTTTACACGAGTCAAGTTCAGTACGCGTAGATATCAGAGCACGATGGCTATAAAATGAGCTCTCCAAGACTGACATTTCAACTGAATCGGATATTTGTGATGTTCGACGGAGGGCAAGGTAAGCCAGATACTCAGAGTTGTGACCGATGAATTCTTGCACTAAAACTTGTGTCACCGAATATTTTCGAATGTTACGCCGATTAGAGCCCTTATTCGAGTAAATGAAAGTCACGAAGATTTCAAAGTACTATTGCTATGTTCTTGAACATTCTAAAAGTGTTCTCATGATTTATTTTCACTGTCCCGTTTCGAATTCGCCTGGATATCGAGAAAATTGTAAGTGTGCTAAAATAGGCGACGGCCGCCATATTAAAATCGTCCCGTAACTTAGGCCACCGTTGTATACATATTAATATGACATTGTGTATTGATGGCACCTGTGCAGTGATAGTCTGGATCCTCTTCAGTCATCTAACAGAGATGGAAAAACTGAAGACAACGTTTCATGCTCGTTGGGGCTCATCAGAGAAGAGACATCCAAGACTGGTTGCCATTAATCAGATTTAGTTCCCACATCGAATGAAGATATACACTAGTATATACATTGAAACTTGCTTAGTAGGTACCTGGGCTAGCACACAGTGACTCTTGGTTAGTACGAACTCCTGGTTAGTACACACTCACGGTCAGTATGTTATTGTATATTGAACTACGTATGTATGTGTATGTTTTGCGCAATAACTACCTTCAACGATTTGGAATTACAAGGGAGCAAAATGGCCATGGACTGATCCCTATGTATATTGCGTCCTCCTGCCTTATATTCTGCAATCTAAAACATGTATTCCATATGCATCACTCATGGCTGTATCGCGGATATTTTTGACTCTCTGGGAGCAGACCAGTGTCAGG
>OZ026549.1:3500132-3512632 GCA_964020155.1 Chondrilla cf. caribensis | reverse complement strand
CGTCACAGCAAACTCATCTGAGGTTTTGCCATAAGCACGAACGGCTGCTGTTGATTCATCATGCATAGCTCGAATGATGGATAAGATCTTCTCCGGTAGATGGTAGCATCGTTGAAGGACAGTCCACAATGCATCGCGGTTTACAGAGTCGTAGGCCTTACGAAGGTCGATGAAGCACATGTAGAGAGGTTGATGAAACTCCCTTGCCTTCTCCATGAGGACTCGCAGCGTGTAAATCTGGTCATTACAGCCACGACCTTTACGGAAACCGCATTGGCTCTCACGGAGAAGATGTTCAACACGTGGCTTCAGACGGTTGGAAATGACCTTCGTAAAGACCTTGCTGGGAACACTCAGCAAGGAGATACCGCGGAAGTTGTCACAGTCAGATTGACTGCCCTTCTTGTGAATGGGCACAACAAGCTGCTTTGTCCAGTCACTGGGAACAGACTCCTCCGTCCAAATGGTGGCAAAGATAGAGGACAACCAACGGACAGAGGCCTCCCCACCAAGCTTGAGCACCTCACTAGAGATCCCATCTAGGCCTGGGGCCTTCCCATTCTTCATCTGGGAAATAGCAGTGCTGATTTCCTCTTCTGTGATGGGACTACACAGCTCCTCATCATCAGGGCTGCTGTTCTGTGAGGGGGCCTGGACAGATGGCAGGGTTTCCAAAACCACCTCACTCACTTGGGAGCTGCACTGTGTGACTGAGGCGAAGTGTTCAGCCCAGCAACAAAGCTTGTTCTCATCACTGGTGAGTACGGTGCCATCCACTGCTTGAAGGGTTGAGGAAGAAGCCTTTGCTGCACCCCTGCCGAGAAGTCTAAGCTCTCGAATTAAGGAACCACCACGACCCAAGCTCTCTGTGATGGCTGCTCGTTTCTCTGCTTCCTCAGCACGGGCACTCCACCAGGAGTTCCGAGCCTTGTCAGCAGCAAGCTTGGTCAGTTTGCAGAGTCGCTTATAAGATGTAATATTGTGTGGATTCCTGTCGTTACAAAGGCGAATCCAGGCATCTTTCTTCTTGCTAGACAGGTTCCTCACCTCATCAGTCATCCAATCAACCTCCTGCCTCTGGCGAGCCCTAGGCAGTTTGTCACATGCTGCAGAGATGGTCTCCTTGAAGGAGGTCCAGATGGAGTTGACACCAGGCACTGCAGGAGCAGTCTGGTGGATGGTGCTGTGAGCATCTGACAGGGCAGACTGGAATGACGTCACCATGTTCTTTGGGAGGCCTTGTGTCTGAATGCGAGGATTCGTTCTGCAGAGGAGTCTCTTTGACTTGATCTTAAAACGGATGGTAGAGATGACCAACTCATGATCAGATTGATGGTGGGTGCACCGGAAAACTCTGGTATCGAGCACGCTGGAGCGGAATTTCCGGTTAACAAGTACAAGGTCAATCAAGTGGCCGGCTTTCGACCGATCACCATTCCGATACCAGGTGAGTTGATGGATGGGCTTGTGCTGGAACCAAGTGTTGGAAACAATCAAATCATGGCCAGCACAGAAGTCAAGAAGTTGTTCACCGTTCTCATTCAGCTCATTGGGGCCATAGGGGCCAACTACTGAACTCCATTGGCTTGATCTGGAACCAACTCTTGCATTGAAATCACCCAAAATGATGGTCATATCACGGCTAGGAGCAGAGGATAGTGTGGAGTGTAGAGCATCATAAAAAGCATCAGAGGGTGTTCGGGCATCAGAAGTAGCATTGGTTGGGTTCACTGGGGCATAGATTGCAACAATAGTTGCAAAACCCAAATGTGTCTTCATATGAATTCTGATGATACGTTCAGAAACAGGTAGAAACACACTGCCAGCAGTCTCCCAAGGAAATACACACACCAACATGCACACACACACACACACACACACACACACACACACACACACACACACACACACACACACACACACAAACATGCACACACACACACACACACACACACATACACACACACACACACACACCAACATGCACACACACACACACACACACACACGCCAACATGCACACACACACACACACACACACACACACACACACACACACATACACACACACACACACATACCAACATGCACACACACACACACACACACACACACACACACACACACACACACACACACACACACACACACGCCAACATGTACACACACACACACACACACACACACAAACACACACACACACACACCAACATGCACACACACACACACACACACACACACACACACACACACCAACATGCACACACACACACACACACACACACACACACACACACACACACCAACATGCACACACACACACACACACACACACACACACACACACACACACACACACACACACACACACACACTTCTTCTGCTGTTTGCACTTCAACAAGCCTCAAAGTGGTGGGAGTGATACAGGCCAAAATGTCCTAGTCCTTTTGAGATGGTAACCAGTGATGACCTCCCAGTCATTCAAATCCTCAATAATATGAACCACAGACAGCTTGTTTCACTCTCATTTGAGCTCATCAGTGTGGTATACCCCATGCATAAGTTGCCATCTCAATAGGACTTCTGTCCCCTAGCTGGCACAGACTTTGGTCTTTTCAGCTGGTTGGAGTAATATCCAGTGATGCATTCCTAACTCTCATGATCAGCTTTTGCACAGGCTATGTGCGAAGAGTGCTCAGTCATGCTTTGACAGGAAGCCTCCTTATCCTTATCATGACAACCTGTGATGTATTGAATCAAATCACAATATCTTATATGACTTCTGTTGTTTTATGTTTCAGTAGACCTTCGATCACCTTTGTGTTTATTGTTATATGTTCTGTGTCATTTTGACATTTCTTGAATTGTTGTGCCGTAAACCTCACCATAGATGGAAGTACCACCTTTTTGTAAGTGTGCGTAGTTTTGGAAATTGATTGAGTTTGTTGGTGATTCATTTTGAGATTCAGTTCGGTGAAAGAACATATCACTTTTGGCGACGAGGAGAGTATGACAAGGACGGAGAAGAGTGGACAGCGCTAGCCTATGTTGAAAGGTTGCAGCACCTTTTCGCAGCTAGTACTGAGGGAAGCAGCGGGTACCTGTATTCCTATCTATGACTGGAACATCTAAATACGAAATTCTTAGAGGCACCAAGGAAGGCTGGAGAGTTAGAGCTAGATTGGAGCTAATTCGGCACCCGCTTTTGGGACGAGATGCTTCGTGATTGATTGCGGCGTTGAAGACCCATCAATCTAGAAGAGGCTACTAGCGGAGAGGAAGTAAAATTTGCAGAAGGCCCTGGATATAGTCTATACCCTGCATGGTGTTGGAGTATCTATGGATGGAAGTACTCTGCCGATGGATTCTTAACTTCACATAAGGTATTATTCATGCCTATTAACTTACCAATATGTAGACAGCGTGTACGTATATCGGTATTTCAACTTTTTTTGAATTTCTTCACAGATTTGGACTATTTGCTCAAATGTTTCAATGTTTGGAGACAGTACAACAAACTGAAACGGCAGAAGAATATTGTACATATGAGAACTGAGACATTATGGCCGGATGAAGTTACCTCGGAATGATTGGAGAGGGTGTTGCCTGTACAGTGTGATTTGCCAGCAAAAAAAGAGAAACCTAAAAGCCATATTGAAGCTGTGGCCAAGGGGAGTATAGTCTGGTATACCTTTATGGTGTTTCTATGTTGAAGATAAAGTCAAAAGAGTAAGAACAATATATGTTTGTAATCATGTGCAGTATTAAGTGTGTGTGTGTGTGTGTGTGTGTGTGTGTGTGTGTGTGTGCGTGTTCGCGTGTCTTTGTGCTGGCGTCTTTGTTCTTATGCTTATGCGCGTGCGCATGTGTGTGTGTGTGTTTTGATATGCGCGTTTCTCTGTTCTGGTGTGCTTTGATATGTGCTTGTCTCTGTGCTGGTGTGTGTTTTGATATGCGCGTGTCTCTGTGCTGATGTGCGCTTGTGTCTGTACTGGCGTCTTTGTTGGTGTGCTTATGCGCGTGCACATGTGTTTGTGTGTGTGCTTGTGTGTGTTTGTGTAGTTGTGTGTGTGTGTGTAGGTGTGTGTGTGTGTAGGTGTGTTGACATGAACGTGTCTCTGTGCTGGTGATTTTGATATACGCGTGTCTCTGTGCTGGTTTCCGCGTGTGTCTGTGCTGTCTTTGTTTGAGTGCTTGTTCGCATGCGCATGTGTGTAATTGTGTGTGTTTTGATATGCGCGTGTCTCTGTGCTGGTGTGTGTGTTTTGATATGCGCGTCTCTCTGCTGGCGTCTTTGTTGGTGTGCTTAGGCGCGTGTGCATGTGTGTGTGTGTCTGTGTGTTTTGATATGAGCGTGTCTCTGTGCTGGTGTGCGCGTGTCTCTGTGTTGGGGTGCGCGTGTCTCAGTGCTGGCGTCTTTGTTGGTGTGCTCATGCGCTTGCGCATGTGCTTGTGTGTGTGTTTTGATATGCACGTCTCTGTGTGTTTTGATTGGTGTGTGTCTCTGTGCTGGTCTACGCGTGTCTCTGTGCTGGTGTGCGCTTGTCTTTGTGCTGGCGTCTTTGTTGGTGTCTTTGCGCGCGAGCGCGTGTGTGCCTGTGTGCGTGAATGTGTGCATTTTCTTGTATATGTTCGTGTGTCTATCTCATGGTCTGTTTGTGCGTGTGTGTCTGTGCTTGTGTGTTTGTCTCTGTGCTGGTGTGTGTGTGTGTGTGTGTGTGTCTCTGTCCTGGTGTGTGTGCGCGTGCTCTGTGCTGGCGTGCGCGTGCGTGTGTATCTGTGTTGACGTACATGAGCTCGTGCCTGCACTGACGTGCGCTTGCGAGTGCGCGTGTATCAGTGCTGGCGTGTTCGTGCCCGTGCTCTTGCCTGCGTGGAGTGCGCTTGTGAGTGCGTGCGTCTTAGTGCTGGTGTGCATGTGTGCGTACGCGTGTTTCTTTGCTGGTGTGCACGTACACATACGCGTGTCCCTGTATTGGTGTTTGTGTGCGCCTGTCTTTTCTGTTGTGCGCGCGTGCATGTGTTTGTCTCCGTGCCTGTTTGCGTGTGTGCGTTAGTGCGTGCGTTTGCGCGTGCGTTTGTGTGTGCGTGCGAGAGTGTGTCTGTTTTGTTGCGCGTGCAATTCTGTGCTTGCGTGAGCGTGCGCGTCTGTGCTGGTGTGCGCGTGTTTCCTTGCTGGCGTCTGTTGATGTGCTTATGCGCGTGCACATGTGTGTTTGTGTGTTTTGATATGCGCGTGTCTCTTTGCTGGTTTGTGTGTTTTAATATGCGCGCATCTTTGCTGGTGTGCGCGTCTCTGTGTTGGCGTCTTTGTTGGTGTGCTTATGCGCGTGTGCATATGTTTGTGTGTGTGTGTGTGTGTTTTGATATGCGTGTCTCTGTGCTGGCGTCTTTGTTGGGGTGCTTTTGCGCGTGCGCATGTGTTTGTGTGTGTTTTGATATGCACGTGTCTCTCTGCTGGTGTGCGCGTCTCTGTTCTGGCGTCTTTGTTGGTGCGCTTATGCGCGTGCGCATGTGTTTGTGAGTGCGTTTTGATATGCGCGTGTCTCTGTGCTGGTGTGCATTCTGCCCAGTTTTTTGTTTTTGGACTTTAACTGGCATGAGCCAAAAGCACGTGCAGATTGAGGTCGATCTGTGAAGTTGATTATGAACCCGTCATATTGAAAAGCTGTGCCTATTTCAACATTTCAATAAATGTTTTGTAATGTAAATTTGGTCTGGTGTAAAAATGAGGTTTTAGCTGTTCTATACTCCAATGATTTAAATCACAAAGATAGGGAATGTAGCATGCTCCCTTTTGCTAACTCTCCATCTGTAGTGGCATCAGCTCTCATTCTACTCAGTTGCACCCTCTTTTACGCTTTTTGGGCTCATCCATTTTTTCTGCACATGGGATAAATTACCAAAATCCAAAATGCCTTTCTTAAAAATGTTCCCTGTCAAAGATATTCAGGGGTATTTCGAGCTGAGTTCCTTCTCCTTTAATGATTGATGTGTTGCAAGATGTGTTGCTACCAATGAGATATTACACGGACACAATTCAGTTAGTACTGTATAAACAGTGAAATGTTGATGTTTTACAACCGTATATCGTGCCTTTCTGTAGATCTTCAATGGAATTTTGTGGAAACAAGTATTCACAGAGCATTACAGAACTAGGGCACAAGTGGGAAACATCTATAAAATGCAATTGAAATTTATGCTGGGAAGATTTAGTGAGCTCATCTCATCAAATTCTTTGACCCATCTTATGTTTTCTCACATTTTGTATATGAATTTTGTATCATACCTTTAATAATTCTTTCAGTGTACACTTGTAGGCGTTATTCAAGCAACATTTTTATGCCGTGCCGTTTCCAATCATAATGTTATGTAACTTCATGCGTTAATGCACACATTTTTTATTTCCCCCTATGTATCACATTCACACAACATAGATTGAATTATTCCGTTCCCCCTTTTTAGGTTAGTAGATTATGGGTGCGCATGTGTGTGTGTGTTTTGATATGCGCGTTTCTCTATTCTGGTGTGCTTTGATATGTGCTTGTCTCTGTGCTGGTGTGTGTTTTGATATGCGCGTGTCTCTGTGCTGATGTGCGCTTGTGTCTGTACTGGCGTCTTTGTTGGTGTGCTTATGCGCGTGCACGTGTTTGTGTGTGTGCTTGTGTGTGTTTGTGTAGGTGTGTGTGTGTGTGTGCAGGTGTGTGTGTGTGTAGGTGTGTTGACATGAACGTGTCTCTGTGCTGGTGATTTTGATATACGCGTGTCTCTGTGCTGGTTTCCGTGTGTGTCTGTGCTGTCTTTGTTTAAGTGCTTATTCGCATGCGCATGTGTGTGTGTTTGTGTGTGTGTGTGTGTTTTGATATGCGTGTGTCTCATTGCAGGCGTGTGTTTTGATATGCGCATGTCTCTGTGCTGGTGTGTGTGTTTTAATATGCGCGTCTCTTTGCTGGTGTGCGCGTGTCTCTGTGTTGACGTCTTTGTTGGTGTGCTTATGCGCGTGTGCATGTTTGTGTGTGTTTTGATATGCGCGTGTATCTGTGCTGGTGTGTGTGTTTTGATGTGCATTTGTCTTTGTGCTGGTGTGTGTTTTGATATGCACGTGTCTCTCTGCTGGTGTGCGCGTCTCTGTTCTGGCGTCTTTGTTGATGTGCTTATGCGCGTGCGCATGTGTTTGTGTGTGTGTTTTGATATGCGTCTCTGTGCTGATGTGTGTGTGTTTTGATATGCGCGTGTCTCTGTGCTGGTGTGCGCGTGTCTCTGTGCTGTCGTCTTTGTTGGTGTGCTCATGCGCGTGCGCATGTGCTTGTGTGTGTGTTTTTATATGCGCGTCTCTCTCTTTGTGTGTTTTGATTGGTGTGTATCTCTGTGCTGGTCTACGCGTGTCTCTTTGCTGGTGTGCGTTTGTCTTTGTGCTGGCGTCTTTGTTGGTGTCTTTGCGCACGAGCGCGTGTGTGCCTGTGTCCGTGAATGTGTGCATGTTCTGGTATATGTTCGTGTGTCTATCTCATGGTCTGTGTGTGCGTGTGTGTCTGTGCTTGTGTGTTTGTCTCTGTGCTGGTATGTGTGTGTGTGTGTGCGTGTATGTCTCTGTCCTGGTGTGTGTGCGCGTGCTCTGTGCTGGCGTGCGCGTGTATGTCTCTGTCCTGGTGTGTGTGCGCGTGCTCTGTGCTGGCGTGCGCGTGCGCGTGTATCTGTGTTGATGTACATGAGCTCGTGCCTTCACTGACGTGCGCTTGCGAGTGCGCGTGTATCAGTGCTGGCGTGTTCGTGCCCGTGCTCTTGCCTGCGTGGAGTGCGCTTGTGAGTGCGTGTGTCTCAGTGCTGGTGTGCATGTGTGCGTACGCGTGTTTCTTTGCTGGTGTGCACGTGCACATGCGCTTGTCCCTGTACTGGTGTTGGTGTGCGCGTGTCTTTTCTGTTGTGCGCGCGTGCATGTGTTTGTCTCCTAGCCTTTTTGCGTGTGTGCGTTAGTGCGTGCGTTGCGCGTGCGTTTGTGTGTGCGTGCGAGAGTGTGTCTGTGTTGTAGCGCGTGCAATTCTGTGCTGGCGTGAGCGTGCGCGTCTGTGCTGGTGTGCGCGTGTCTCTGTGTTGGCGTCTTTGTTGATGTGCTTATGCGCGTGCACATGTGTTTGTGTGTGTGTTTTGATATGCGCGTCTCTGTGCTGGTGTGTTTTGATATGCACGAGTCTCTCTGCTGGTGTGCGCGTCTCAGTTCTGGCGTCTTTGTTGGTGTTCTTATGCGCGTGCGCATGTGTTTGTGTGTGTTTTGATATGCACGTGTCTCTGTGCTGGTGTGCGCGTGTCTCTGTGCTAGCGTCTTTGTTGGTGTGCTTATGCGCGTGCACGTGTGTGTTTGTGTGTGTGTTTTGATATGCGTTTCTGTGCTGGTGTGTGTGTGTTTTGATATGCACGTGTCTCTGTGCTGGTGTGCGCGTGTCTCTGTGCTGGCGTCCTTGTTGATGTGATTATGCGCGTGCAAATGTGTGTTTGTGTGTGTGTTTTGATATGCGCGTGTCTCTGTGCTGGTGTGCATTCTGCCCAGTTTTTTGTTTTTGGACTTTAACTGGCATGAGCCAAAAGCACGTGCAGATTGTGGTCGATCTGTGAAGTTGATTATGAACCCGTCATATTGAAAAGCTGTGCCTATTTCAACATTTCAATAAATGTTTTGTAATGTAAATTTGGTCTGGTGTAAAAATGAGGTTTTAGCTGTTCTATACTCCACTGATTTAAATCACAAAGATAGGGAATGTAGCATGCTCCCTTTTGCTAACTCTCCATCTGTAGTGGCATCAGCTCTCATTCTACTCAGTTGCACCCTCTGTTATGCTTTTTGGGCTCATCCATTTTTTCTGCACATGGGATAAATTACCAAAATCCAAAATGCCTTTCTTAAAAATGTTCCCTGTCAAAGATATTCAGGGGTATTGCGAGCTGAGTTCCTTCTCCTTTAATGATTGATGTGTTGCAAGATGTGTTGCTACCAAAGAGATATTACACGGACACAATTCAGTTAGTACTGTATAAACAGTGAAATGTTGATGTTTTCAACCGTATATCGTGCCTTTCTGTAGATCTTCATTGGAATTTGGTGGAAACAAGTATTCACAGAGCATTACAGAACTAGGGCACAAGTGGGAAACATCTATAAAATGCAATTGAAATTTATGCTGGGAAGATTTAGTGAGCTCATCTCATCCAATTCCTTGACCCATCTTATGTTTTTCTCACATTTTGTATATGAATTATGTATCATACCTTTAATAATTCTTTCAGTGTACACTTGTAGGCGTTATTCAAGCAACATTTTTATGCCGTGCCGTTTCCAATCATAATGTTATGTAACTTCATGCGTTAATGCACACATTTTTTATTTCCCCTATGTATCACATTCACACAACATAGATTGAATTATTCCATTCCCCTTTTTTAGGTTAGTAGATTATGGGGGTGTGTGTGTGTTTGTGTGTGTGTGTGTGTGTGTGTGTATGTGTGTGTGTGTGTTTTGATATGCGCGTGTCTCTGTGCTGGTGTTCGTGTGTCTTTGTGCTGGCGTCTTTGTTGGTATGCTTATGCGCGTGCGCATGTGTGTGTGTTTTGATATGCGCGTTTCTCTGTTCTGGTGTGCTTTGATATTTGCTTGTCTCTGTGCTGGTGTGTGTTTTGATATGCGCGTGTCTCTGTGCTGATGTGCGCTTGTGTCTGTACTGGCGTCTTTGTTGGTGTGCTTATGCGCGTGCACGTGTTTGTGTGTGTGCTTGTGTGTGTTTGTGTAGTTGTGTGTGTGTGTGTAGGTGTGTGTGTGTGTAGGTGTGTTGACATGAACGTGTCTCTGTGCTGGTGATTTTGATATACGCGTGTCTCTGTGCTGGTTTCCGCGTGTGTCTGTGCTGTCTTTGTTTGAGTGCTTGTTCGCATGCGCGTGTGTTTGTGTGTGTGTGTTTTGATATGCGTGTGTTTCATTGCAGGTGTGTGTTTTGATATGCGCGTGTCTCTGTGCTGGTGTGTGTGTTTTAATATGCGCGTCTCTTTGCTGGTGTGCGCGTGTCTCTGTGTTGGCGTCTTTGTTGGTGTGCTTATGCGCGTGCGCATGTGTTTGTGTGTGTGTGTGTGTGTTTTGATATGCGTGTCTCTGTGCTGGCTTCTTTGTTGGGGGTGCTTATGCGCGTGCGCATGTTTGTGTGTGTTTTGATATGCGCGTGTATCTATGCTAGTGTGTGTGTTTGGATGTGCATTTATCTCTGTGCTGGTGTGTGTTTTGATATGCACGTGTCTCTCTGCTGGTGTGCGCGTCTCTGTTCTGGGGTCTTTGTTGGTGTGCTTATGCGCGTGCACGTGTGTGTTTGTGTGTGTGTTTTGATATGCGTTTCTGTGCTGGTGTGTGTGTTTTGATATGCACGTGTCTCTGTGCTGGTGTGCACGTGTCTCTGTGCTGGCGTCCTTTTTGATGTGCTTATGTGCGTGCACGTGTGTTTGTGTGTGTGTTTTGATATGCGCGTGTCTCTGTGCTGGGGTGCGCGTCTCTGTGCTGGCGTCTTTGTTGGTGTGCTCATGCGCGTGCGCATGTGCTTGTGTGTGTGTTTTGATATGCGCGTCTCTCTCTGTGTGTGTTTTGATTGGTGTGTGTCTCTGTGCTGGTATGCGCATGTCTCTGTGCTGGTGTCTTTGTTGGTGCGCTTGTTCGCGTGCGCATGTGTATGTGTTTATGTGTGTTTTGATATGCGCGTCTCTGTGCTGGTGTGCATGTGTCTCTGTGCTGATGTCTTTGTTTGTGTGCTTGTTAGCGTGCGCGTGTGTGTTTGTGTGTGTTTTAATATGCGCGTGTCTCATTGCTGGTGTGTGTTTTGATTTGCGCGTGTCTCTGTGCTGGTGTGTGTGTTTTGATATGCACGTGTCTCTGTGCTGGTGTGCGCGTCTCTGTGCTGGCATCTTTGTTGGTGTGCTCATGCGCGTGCGCATGTGTTTGTGTGTGTGTTTTGATATGCGCGTGTCTCTGTGCTGGTGTGTGTGTGTTTTGATATGCTCGTCTATCTGTGTGTGTGTTTTGATATGTGTGTGTGTGTTTTGATATGCTCGTGTCTCTGTGCTGGTGTGCGCTTGTCTTTGTGCTGGCGTCTTTGTTGGTGTCTGCGCGCGAGCGCGTGTGTGCCTGTGTGCGTGAATGTGTGCGTGTGCTGGTGTATGTTCGTGTGTCTATCTCATGGTCTGTGTGTGCGTGTGTGTCTATGCTTGTGTGTTTGTCTATGTGCTGGTGTGTGTGTGTGTGCGTGTGTGTCTCTGTCCTGGTGTGTGTGTGCGCGTGCTCTGTGCTGGCGTGCGCGTGCGCGTGTATCTGTGTTGACGTACATGAGCTCGTGCCTGCACTGACATGCGCTTGCGAGTGCGCGTGTATCAGTGCTGGCGTGTTCGTGCCCGTGCTCTTGCCTGCGCTGGAGTGCGCTTGTGAGTGCGTGTGTCTCAGTGCTGGTGTGCATGTGCGCGTACGCGTGTTTCTTTGCTGGTGTGCGCGTGCACATGCGCGTGTCCCTGTACTGGTGTTGGTGTGCGCGTGTCTTCTGTTGTGCGCGCGTGTGTGTGTTTGTCTCCGTGCTTGTTTGCGTATGTGCGTTAGTGCGTGCGTGTGTGTGTGCGTGCGTTTGTGTGTGCGTGCGAGTGTGTCTGTGTTGTTGCGCGTGCAATTCTGTGCTGGCATGCGCGTGTATCTGTGCTGGCGTGCACGTGCGCGTCTGTGCTGGTGTGCGTGTGTGCGTGTGTGTCTGTGTTGTTGCGCGTGCACTTCTGTGCTGGCGTGTGCGTGCACTTCTGTGCTGGCGTGCGCGTGCGCGTCTGTGCTGGCGTGAACGTGTGCGTGTCTGTGTGGTGTGCGTGTGCGCGTGCGTGTCTGTGCTGTTGTGCGTATGTGTACGCGTTAGTGTGTGTGTACGTGTGTCTCTTTGCTGGTGTGTGTGTGTGCGTGTCTCTCTCTTGGTCTATGTGTGCATATGTGTTTCTCTGTACTGGTTTGTGTCACTATCCTGATGCATGTGTGAGTGTTTGTGTGTGTGTCTGCGCTGTGTGTGTGTTTATGTTTCTGTATGTCATATGAATGTGTAACAGTGTTTGTGTGTGTATCTTCGTGTTCTTTTGTGCATAGGTTTTCTGTGTATGTGTCTGTGTTTTGGTATGTATCTGTTGTGTGTGTGTGTGCGCGTGCCTGTTTTTGTGTGTGTGTGTGTGTGTGTGTGTGTGTGTGTGTGTGTTTCTATGTGTGTCTGTGAGTTAGTGTGTATGTATTATGTGTGTGCGTTTGTGCCTGTATGTTTGTGTTTGTGTATATGTTAGTGTGTGAATATGAGCATGTGTGTTTGTGTGTGTGTGTGTTAGTGTGTGAATATGTGCATGTGTAAGTCTTTGTGTATTTGTCTTTGTGTGTTGCTGTATGTAATGTGTGTGTGTATCCATGTATTGGTGTGCGTGTGTGCGCATGTCAGTGTGTTTGTGTATGTGCTGTTTGTTCG
>OZ026549.1:3275132-3492632 GCA_964020155.1 Chondrilla cf. caribensis | reverse complement strand
CCATGTTGTGAAGCTTCTGCAAGAGAACTGGATGGTTTACGGAATCAAAGTTTTAGATAGATCAAGAAACACTACACCAATTACAAATCCATTATCTAAAGCATCATTCCAGATATTGAAGACATGTACCAGAGTAGACAATGTTGAGTGCTGCTGATGGAAGCCAGACTGAAGTGGGCACAGTATATTACTAGTGTTTAAGAGCTTAGTCAAAAGATCATTCACATGAAGCTCTATTAATTTAGAGGCAATATGAAGTAGCGATATTGGACGATAATTAGACTTGATAGTTCTAGAATCTGAGTTGAGCAGAGGGATAACAGTGGCCGATTTCCATTGTGAAGGGAATGAGCCAAAGGATAAGAAGAATAATGATGATAGCAGCAAGGGGGGCAGCAATAAACTGTGCAGAGGTCTTCAGAAGAGAGGTTGGAATGTTGCCTCTGCCAATGGATTTCCTTGAGTCAATGTTATAAATCATTTCCAGGCACCTGGCAGGTGTAATGTTGTCCAACTTCAAATAGGAAGAACAAGATGCAGCTGAGCCTTGAGATAGGGAGTAGGGTCATGAGGCAGCAGTCATTGTGACGGATGTGAGTGTTCATCAAATGACCTTGATAACTCGGTGGGAGATTCATGAAAGTCAGCCAAAGTAGATGTATTTGATCTTGGTTTCAGAGCCTCCTAAAGAATGGTAGGATGAGAGTTACACTTCATCAGGTGGAAAAGGTAGTCTTTTTTAGCAACTCTAAGTAATGCTGTAACTTTATTCCACTGTGATCGGATCAGTACGGGTTGTCCAAAACAATTGATGTAACTTGTTACGTTTGGCAATTTCATGATGGGTGTCTTTGTTAATCCAAGGAACACCTTTTTCAACCTTTTCAAGGGAAAGTGAGCATCATAAATGTTAGACATCAGTAAGTTAAAATATAGCTTCTCGTTTGTCGTATCAAAAGTGTCCATTACCTGCCAAGAGGCAAATTTCAAATCAAGAAGAAACTTTAATTTCCAAGTGGGTTTTCTCAGGAATTTCCAGAAATATGTGTTACAGGGCTTAGGTGATGGCCAAGATAACAACAAAATATGGAGTGTGATCACTAAAGATGTAATTTGAGGTACGTGCCTGTGGAAAACCTTTTTGCAAAGTAGTAAGAAAAAGATCAATAGTAGTGACATAGTAGTAATAGGACAATGTGACCCTTGTAGGAGGGGTTGGAGGAATGAATAGGTTGCATGACTGAGCAAAGGATAGGATTGTTGGAAAGAGGAGCACTTAAGCATAACTATCGTGCAAACAACGTTGGTCACTAAATTATTACTGACTGAAATGCCATGCACATGCCTCCAACATCTCGTTCACCTGATGAAGTGACAAATCTGCAAAGATCTCTCCCAGCAAACCATGCCCATTCCACCCCATACACTCCAAGAACCACTCTTCCCCTTCCATTCATTTGCCCATGCCATCACTCTTTGAGTCTATTCAGCAACCTCATCTTCTCATTCCTACCAACTTCTATGTAGTACTAAATCACCTCAATTTTTGCTTCCCATCTCACAGGCATCCACCACACTTTCAATTCCAAACCCAAAAGGGGCAGTTAGGAGTGAACCCTCAAACGACTGCTCATTGCTGCAGGTTCAACCTTCTCCAATTTATATTCATTTTACATAGCAATCCCCATATTTCAGCAGCATACAACATGGAACTTCTCACATACAACATAATAGCTTCATAAACGTTTTCCACCCTACATTCCCCAGGTCTCTGATTAATCTATTCACTCCATATAAAGCTTTCCTGCTATTTTCCATTACTTGAGGAATTTCTCACACAGAAGCTGGTTACCCTCCAAGTACAACTCATCTCTTTATTTGTTTTTTGTCGCGAAAATAAATCACACTACTCTTATATGCCCACATTAATCTCCATATTCCACTTACAACACGACTTATTTACTACCTCTAATGCTCTATTCAGCTGAATCTCATTTTCCACAAAATCCACTATGTCATCTGCAAACATCAAACCAGGAATTCGTATATCCTCAACTGCAATATCTATATTTTCCCTTCTCAACTCTTCGGAATCCATTAAATCATTCATATAAGTACTAAATAGAATTGGTAATAGAACACAACCAACTTTCACCTTACATTTCAAACCTGAGTAAATTGCTTTGATTGAATCAAATATCTTACCTCCAATACCCAAACTTTTAAGCCTATTCCATAAAGCAAACCTATCCACTGAATCATGAGCTTTCTTCAAATCAATAAAGCCACCAAACATACTCCCCTTCCTCTTAATAATCTTCCTCCCTATCATCGTTAACATCTATACAACGCCTTTTACGACAACCATTTGCTCCCCACACAGAAGCTGGTCACCCTCCAAGTACGACTTCAGCCCTATTTTCAGTACTGTGCAAAGACCTTGTATATCGCTGAAAGGAGGCTAATCCCGCCATACCCATTCAGATTGGGTATAACTTTCTCCGCCTTCTTTGGTATAGGGACTATATTATACCCTCTCGTCATACAGCTGGAATCTCTCTCCTTTCAAAACAAGCATGGCACAGCTCAAAAATAAACCCACCAACTGCTCAAATTTTAACCATTTCCCCATAACTCCATCCTCACCTGGGGTAGCCTCCTCTCTTACCCTACTAAGGGCTTCCCACACTTCTTCTACCTTCACTGGTCTATTCAAGAACTCATCATCCATCTCACTTACACCCATTTCACGCCCCTCCGACTCTAATTCTTCTTCACTACCTCTGGAAGGTCTGCTCAGCAGTTCTTACATTCTTCCATATTTCTCTCACCTCCTCTTCCCACATACTATTCACCATCCATACCCATAACCTTACCCCAATCCGTAACTTCTATTCTCTGTCCTTCCATAAGCTTCGTAACATGCCTCCACCAGCAGTGCTGGTTTTATTTTAAGCACCTATCCAGACTCTCACACACCTTTTTTTCAAACTTCCATTAAGCTCTTCTTGCTTCATCCCTATACCTAATCTGCACCTTTATATAACCCTGCCTCTCTATCTTATCCTTTAGCCATGCCTTCTCTGCTTTGTGAAATTCCTTCCTCATCCTCCATAGTTTACGACCAAACCAAGCCTTCCTTCTGCATACCCCCCCATTACCTCGCTTATGTGGTTTCCTGGACCTCTTATCCTAACCCTTAAAAACAACCTCACAAAACCCCCTATAGATGGCATCCATGCTACAGCCCCATCATGTAATCGATCATATCATGTAATCTATCAATTAACTGCCTACATTTCCCTTCCATGATTCACATTCCACAATTCGATCCTCATCACCCTGTGGAAAACTGCCCTTTCATTCACATATTTTCTATTTCTTCCCCACCATCTATAACCTTTTAAAACTGCAACTTCCTCCTCTTTCAACCATGATTCTGCAACTATCATCACATCCAACTGGTAGAAATCAGCTACCTTCTGTCTACAATCCTCCTCTGAAGTCACTCTGCTCTTATAATCAGCCTAACACCTAAGATTAGACCCTCACCACCATTCCAACAAATAAAATTAAGCTTATCTTTACCCCTAATAGAGTTCCTACTCCTATCAACCCCTTTCCCTGCTAATTGTTTCCCCTTCAACTCCCCACATTTCTCCTTCCTACTTGTATCACTCTTTTTGGCAAAACCCCCACTCTCGCAAAAAATATAATATAATATATAATAATATAGCATGGTGCATCTCCATGACAGCAGTCGCAATCACTACAAAAGAGACGGTAGCCAGGGAAAGACAGAGTGGTGTCAGCCAGGTTTCAGATCAGGCAAGCACATCTGGAGACTTAACCGATAACAATTATGGTATGGATATCATCAAGATGCTTCATTAAACTTCACATATTCACATAAATAACTTTAAACTGTGAACTAGAATTTGTAGAATGAGAATTCATAGAATTTGCTTCAGTGGTTTTATGGGCGTTGTTGGTGACAGGTGGGGCCAGGTTCTTTTCAACATCTCCAGAGACACGTGGTTAAGGCACAACAGTGAAGTGGTAAGATAACAATTCCATGACACCTTCCTAATTACCAGCTGTGCAGATGTGAGAAAAGCCGTCTGTGAAACGAGGCTCCTTGCGTTTGATAATAAATCCTTGAAATTCTTGAAAGTCCTTCAATACAATCTCTGTTGAGGACATAATATTGTCTTCAAGAACAAAACAAGAAACAGTCATCAGCTTGATCTGAAAGAATGCGTAAGATGCCATTTTTTAATTCGAATCCACATCAGAGTATGGTTGTATTCTTGCTTCCTTTTCTCGGCAATCATGGCTACTAGTCTTGGTACATGGTTGTGGCTGAATGGCTCATTTCTCCTGTGGATGAGAAGACAAAGGGGAGAAGGAGGCATGAAGAAGTTCGTCAATAGCTTGCATCATTGCATCTGCCTCCTCTTCTTGTCTCTTCCTTTTCCTGGATTTTGGGAGTGCTGTGTTTTCCTTTGGGCTTTTTTCATCTCATTGGTGTAGGTGTAGTTGCATTTCATGATCTTAATTCTCAAACCCTGCCGATGCTCTTCCAACATGGATCCGGGGTCCATAATCCCCAGTCCACCAAGTTTGCTTGGGACTAAGATGATCGACACTTCTTTCTAGATCATTGATGCCTGAGCTTTGCATTGCATTGTTCTTCACCTTGTCAATTAGAGGGCGTATGGTGGTGATGATGGCAAGGGCAAGACATTATGTTATGCATGTTCCTTAGGGCTGCCTCTATGTTGAGGTTTTCAAAGACTGTTTGCATAGCGTGGATAGTTGCTTTGATGCCAGCAATTTGGCCAGCACATAGCTGTACAGATCCAGCTGCTCTCCGGATGTCCTCAGCAATGATTGACAGGATTGCTTTCCCCATGATGCGTCTTAGGGTTGTCATGAAGGCATGTCTCCAAGATTTGGGCAATTAGCTCCAGTGATAAACCAAGGAGAATTGTGGCCATCACCTCTTCATTGACATCATCATTGATATTTCCGCCATATTATCACTTAATATTCGTAAGTCCATGATATTCGCATAATCATTCCATGGTCCACATGGAAGGTCCACATTTTAGGCACAACCCATCTTTTTGCTCAACTTTGTAATCGCAGGTAACTTTGTAAGCTCAGGTAACTTCGTAATTGTAGGCTACTTTGTAAGCATTGACAATGTTTGTAAGCGGAGGTAATTTTGTAAGCTAGGTAACTTTGTACACGTTGGTAATTTTATAAGTTTTGGGAACTTTGTAAGCGTGGGCAACTTTGTACGCGTATGCAACTTTCAGGTATAACTTTGCAAGCACAGTTAACTTTGTAAGCATATGCAACTTTTCCAACATACTAGGCAACCTAAATCTTCTGTAGGCTTTACTTGGTGGTTTCTGTTTACTGGTATGGGAAACTATATGTAGCTGAAGATTTTTACATCGGTACCATGGCCATTGCCCAAAATCTTTCCAACATATACATATTACAGCACAAGTAATTAGTTATAGGCAAAGGTAAGAGGTAAGGTAAACTCAAAGGCAAGCAGTGTTTCAATGAATAAGTTTATCTTAGCTAGATATTATTATTAATATATTAGTAAGTTCATGGTAGGAATCAAACTGGTATGACGAGAATGACTCAATATTTGTAAATACAACTAGGCTATAATGATTATTATTGGCGGTGATGCCATGTAATAATATGGAATATGCTCTCGTGATGTTGATGTAAACATAGACCATAGAATAATATAAATACTTTGTTGAAAAAATACACTCTTAGACTAGGTAAATGAGAATCATTAACTGGAGGCAGGCCCTTGGAGGCTGGAACAGGGTGACGTGGGGAATAATCAAAAGATGGGTTTGAATTGGCCAGATAAAGAATTGGATTGAATGCAACAAGGAAGATGAGAGGAGATAGAGTTACTATTTGTATAACCCTGGAGAATGCCACGCTCAATGGAAAACTGATCAGTAGACCAATTCAAGGTAGACACAAATTCTCTAAGTTGCAAGTATGCTCGATTGATATAACTAGTGATCTAAATCGGGACTTTAATGCAATCGAGGATGTCACTGATGTGTTCGTGGGAAATCAAACTAAAAGCATTGCTAATGTCCAAGAAAGGACATATAGAGAAAGGCCTTGAGATTCGGAATTATTTCGAATCGCTGAGACAGTCAACATGTGCTCCAGGGTACCAGGGATCTGATCCCAGAGAGAAAGCCTTTCTGGATATTATATGGATCTATTATGCCATTAAATTCCCACGAATAAACCTTTCAAACCAAAATACTAAATTCAAGCACAATATCATTCAATGGAGAGTATGAACTTCAAAGAAATGAATGCATGCTCAACACCGCGCGTTCTAACTTCATCAATCTGACAATACAGTTACGTACTGCTCTGTAATACCATAGACCTACACTATACTAGGGGTAACAATGAAAAAATCGAAGGTGGCCGATTTCGTTCAAACTTGGACAAAAGATGCCATTTGGCTAGCTCTATCTAACGGTGCTTTTTGTTTTCAATTTCGTTCAGTTTACCCTGAGTTATGGCTCAAAAACTGCCATTTTCGCCGTTAATTTTCGGTTATTGTTCTAGCACACGACGATAGTGACTCCTCTCGAAACTTGTCTATTGCGAGAATGGTTTGATGTCTATTACGAGAATTGTCTATTACTATTCGCCCAAGTTCGCATTTCACCTGATCAAAACCTGCGTGAACTAGAAAACCTCATCCTCGATCCATCGTTCGCTCATCGGCAGTGCATTCCACCAATCTGCCAAGAAATCGCCCATATAGCATCACCACAAATCAACTCTAACGCCGAGGCAATTCATCTGCTTGACTCAATGAAAAACATCCTCAGCAAACGCCAATGTGCTGTTTGGGATTCCCACCTGGAAACCCTTTCAGTCCAGTCGAAGTTCCTAGACATTGCTGCCCTGGAACAGCATTCCAAAGTGTGGTCAAGGATTATGTTCGGCCTCCCCGCAGGCCAACTATCCTTTTTAATCCGAGCAGGCATCGATGTCCTTCCATCCCCAGCCAATCTACAAAGATGGAACATCCAACCTGACTCTACATGCTCCCTCTGTAACTCTAGACCCTGTACTGTAAGCCACATCCTCAATGGATGTCCTACAGCTTTGAATCAAGGGCGCTATACATGGAGGCATGATAGTGTCCTGTCCCACCTTCTCAAGCTGATCCAATCCACTCTGTCAGAGGTCACTATTTATGCTGATCTACCTGGACATCGAGCCCTCGACAACCCACCATCAACCATCCCTCCTTCTCTAGTTGCTACTTCTGCACGCCCTGACATAGTCATCATCTCCGGCTCTTCCATACACCTGCTAGAACTTACTGTTCCATCCAACACGGTAAAAAACATCATGAACGCTAGAGTAAGAAAGCAATCTAAAACCAACTATATCCACCTCGTCAACGACCTCGAATCATTAGGCCACTCAGTCCACCTTCACACTGCAGAATTTGGATCCCTGGGCCATTTCAACCCTGAAACAGTGTCTGAGGTACATTCCATCCTACCTTCGAAATCAAAATCCGTTATAAGAAAGGATCTGCTCGACCTTAGCAAAGTTGCCATTACCTGCTCTAAGATCATCTTCGAAGTCAGACTACATTCCGACTGGAACACTCATTTAGAATTAATTTGAAGCAACCTCTACTCATCATTTGTTTTTCTTTTCCTTTTTTTTTTTCTTTCTTGTTTTCTTTTCCTTCTCTTCTTCACAAAACCATTAAATTTTGTAGCCACCTTCCAATCCCTATTGCTTGCCAGGTAAATCATTCATTGATCTGTACCCCTGTGTTCGAGCTTTTGCCTCACAAAGTCACTCAATTATTTATCATAATGTGTGCTCTGTAAGGCATATCTGGTTTGTCGTGATTAATAATGATGTTTTTCCCCCTAGCACAGATCAGCGACGATAGTGACTCCTCGAAACTTGTCTATTACGAGAATGGTTTGATATCTACTAAACGTTAGTAGGAATAGCCCGAAAGAAAGTGATCTGTTTGAGTAGCAGTTCACTTTCTACACCTTCGTCGCCAACCGTTCATATATCCAACGCCACTGCAATCGATTGTGAGCGCCGATGGAGATGCTCCTAACACAGGGAGATGCCTCCCATATCAAGCTACCCATGAATTTAATACAAGAATCTGGAGGCATTTTAAACCACTTGAACAGCAGGCATATTTTTATGACAAATGTGCACAGTATCGGATTAAACCTATAGCAAAGAGAGTTATCTTTAGAGTCATTTTGAATTACTCTGTAGGGTGTATCAAACCATGCATTGTGATAATATAGATCAAGAAATTCGAATGCTCAAACAAAGCGAATCACAATTATCTTTCACTCAAGGGCCAATTCTGCTTGGTCTCCCAACAGACCACTGCTGCAATCATAATTGATCTGACGCAGTATTATTATCATTTCTGTTATCACTTTAAGTTATCTTTAACCAATCATAATTAGCATGTATCTTTGTGGTGTAGCACAGACATTCTTGCCAGGGCAAAGCATCCAGTTTTCCTGGGCCCATGTTTTTTGTACCCTGTGTCCGAGAACGCATGCAGTCTTACTGGTGTTTTTCTTGTGCTTAATAATGGCTTTTCTCCCCCCCTATCGCTCAACCCGGCGACATCTTAACAGGTTGCGCAATAAACCAGTAGACGTGCAAGTCGGTGTTGAGTAGTACATTTATTTCGGAATTGGAGAACATGTCGAGGTATTGGCTTCAATTTTTATACTTAATTAATATCATGGCGCATACTCTTGTTGTGCTATGTGTACTGTCTTCTGGCTATTGGAGGGATTGAGAGTAACCCAGGATGTTCCAGGAAAGAGAAATACTGACAGCCGAGGGGCTCGAACCCACTTTGTCTGGCTGAAGCCGCCATAACCACAAAGCCACTAAGCCATCACAGCAACCAGCCCCCCAATTCTTCAGTCCCTTTGTTGAGCGGTTGATTTCCAAACAATTGCATTCATAATTACCACACCTGCTTCTATTTAGTTGCATCGCATTACAGGGATCGGATTGTGTGATTGGAAAAATCAATCAATCTTGCTCTGGTAGTGGTAATAACCACAGGGAATTTTAGTATATTAAATATACCAAGACCAGATGACAGCTCTCCACGCTGCAATATTGATCATGATCTAGCTGGATGAGTACTTCAATTCTACAATAGGTATTAATTAGGCATGAAAATTGAAGCCTATACCACGATATGTTTTCGAATTTAACACCGACTTGCACGTCTACTGGTTTATTGCGCAACCTGTTAAAATGTCGCCGGCTCGAGCGATATAATTGTGATTCGTTTTGTTTGAGCATTTCTTGATCTATAATATCATAATGCATGGATCGATACACCTTACAGAGTGATTCAAAATGACTCTAAAGATAACTCTCTTTGCTATAGGTTTAATCCGATACTGTGCACATTTGTCATAAAAATATGCCTGCTGTTCAAGTGGTTTAAAATGTCTCCAGATTCTTGTATTAAGTTCATGGGTAGCTTGATATGGGAGGCATCTCCCTGTGTTAGGAGCATCTCCATCGGCGCTCACAATCAGTTGCAGTGACGTTGGATATGTGAACGGTTGGCGACGAAGGTGTAGAAAGAGAACTGCTACTCCAACAGATCACTTTCTTTCGGGCTATTCCTACCAACGTTTAGTAGATATCAAACCATTCTCGTAATAGACAAGTTTCGAGAGGAGTCACTATCGTCGCTGATCTGTGCTAGAACAATAACCGAAAATTAACGGCGAAAATGGCAGTTTTTGAGCCATAACTCAGGGTAAACTGAACGAAATTGAAAACAAAAAAAGCACCGTTAGATAGAGCTAGCCAAATGGCATCTTCTTTATATCCAAGTTTGAACGAAATCGGCCACCTTCGATTCTTTCATTGTTACCCCTAACTATACAAATATGGGAGAATTGGGGAATCCCCTGTGTTCCTAACGCTTTCCTGGCTGCAAGAAGGTAGAAGAATAAATTACAGAGGGATGTTTTTACAAACTCTGTACACATTTCTAGCCAGTTGCTTCTTAGTTTTATTCGTGGAATTTCTCATCTTAAATTTGTGGTTTTCCAAAAGAAAGGAACCCAAAGTTTCCGCCAAAAGACTGGGCGATAGTGCCAAACTACCGGAGGCGAGTCAATTATAATATTTACGGCCTTGATTGCTACGTTCTTGTAAGTATTTCTATTGTTTTAGTTTATTACCGTTAACCTTACTTTCCGCTACTTTGTAGCCGGTCAAGGATAGTCTTCTACAAGACGATGGCAAGATTGAAACCTGTGTTTGGTTCAACAGTATCCTCAGCTTCTTGTTTGATGAATGGAGAGATTCGATAGAAGCAAAACAGTATGGTTTTAATAACTCTGTCTGCTTGTTCGCCTCTGTCCTCTGTTGTACCTGTGTATGCCTGTGTTTATTTGTGTACTGGTAACTGTATTTGCCTATGTTCACCCTTGTTCTATAGTAAATGCATCTCCTCTGTCTCATTTAGTAACTATGTTTGTCTATTTCCTCCTAATGGACAAGTTTTTTAGATTCTGAAGCTGTATCCAGTATACATTTTAGCTGTGTTTAACTTCATATGTTTAAATATTGTTTACATTTAAATAATATGCATTTTAAACATACATATCATTGAGCATATTTGAAGTATGTTCTTGTCTATTTGATTATATAGGGTAATTATGAATAAATTTAAAAAGGAATTTGATGAATTACTATCCAAGGCATTGGGTAAACTTGTTAAAGACTTAACTGTGAGTCAGGATGTACTATGAATGACTTATATTACTAATATCCAAGCCCTGTGTTCCCTTATAGGTTAGGGAGTATACACTTGGGACTTCTTTACCCACAGTTCATGAGGTGCAGGTTTTGGAAAAAAAGCTCACTCCTGATGGTTCCAGCTTGCAGGTAGGTAGTATGCTGCATGCACAGAATGTTATGGACTACACTCTCATAGACGTGCAGTACATTCATATGAGCCTAAAAATGAATACAACAACTTTATAAACATGCCAAAGGTTAGCTTCCACATATTTTCAAGAATCAATATGATTTTATGCATTCAATGTCATGACAAGACTACGTAAATCATATATAATAGTTATAGCCTGCTTAGTTTGTGTATGCACCATATCACAAACTAAGCGGGCTATGACTATTATATCTCCCGTTGCTATGGCTCTATAAACGCTCTTTTGGCGGGATACGTAGTTGGCTTGTGGATGGAATAGACGTCGGAATGAGTTCCATTGCGCCGAAGTGTTTTTGCTTGTGTGCTAGAGATTTTATCGAGTGTTCTTACCCAGACATTCGGACGTGCTCCAAGTGTAGGAGTGAACGTCTTAACAGGGAAGCTCCCAAAAGTAAAAAAAAAGCGCCTTAGCCTTAGAGATATTGGTAACCTATCTGGTGATCGGTTCCAGTTTGTGACGCAGGAAGACGAAAAAGACCTTCAAAAGGAGTTTATTCCTGGTAACACCCAGCGTGCCACACTATGGGCTATGAAAGTTTTTGGCGACTGGAAGAAGGCACGCAAAGACTAATATGTATTTCTAATCTTTTGGCAGGACTTCTGCTTTATTCTGCTATATTAGATGTTGCTTTGAATTATGTAGATGATATTCATAGGATTTAAATGATATTCATAAGACTTAAATGAAATTCATGACGCTTTCCCCCTTCCCCCCCCCCCCCGTGTGAAATGACCCTTGACCTGGGTGATATTGTCAATATCACCCACTAGCCCTGGGCTCTTAGGTGATATTAGGAATAGCAAGGTGCGGTTGCCATAGCAACGTGAGTTATGCTACTGTACATCCAATAACAATAAATTCTCGTGCATATTGAAGGTGATTCCAAACTTTGAAAAATCACTCAAGTACTGTAGTAATTGTATACCTGTCACTGGTAATTTGTGATACATTTCAAGCTGCATTTATGTATATGTGTAGTGATCTAATATGTATTTTATTTACATAGGAATTGGATATATTGTTGGATGTTGAATACAGGTGAGGTACACATGTAGTGATATCATAACAGTATTAAGTAACAGGTTATTAATTTTTATACACTTTTATGTGTTGTAATAATACCATATCAATTTTACTTATATCTCTCTTTTCATTTCTTTTCAGCGGTAATTTTGAGTTGGCTGTTGATGCAGATGTTTTGTTTCATAAGTCAGCATTTGTCGTGATCAAAGTATGTTATGTGAAGGGATCTGTTGTGATGAAGTTCACCAAGGAGCCTTTCTCTCATTGGTCATTTTCATTTAAACCTGTAAGTTGCTATTATGTACGTATACATACATATATATATAATATATATATATAATATAATTATATCATTAAAATTGCCTACAATTACATATGATATTATTGATATTTCCTGAATGTTCAATGGTAGTGGTCCCCATCAAAGATTTTCCATCAATTTTGATCTCCTTCAACCATTGCATGCATTCTTTGTATACCTCAGGATGCTGTTGTTAGATTATCTGTTACTGCAGAAGTAGAAGGGAGAAATGTCCCCCAGATTGCTAACGTGATCGAGAATCAGGTACTTAAGGAGTAGTTTGTTTGTTGTTGTCTGATACAAATATGGGGTTGCTTGTGTTCAATCTTGTGTAATTCTTGTATTCATATACTGTTGTCCGTGTGCATACATATATAATTACGTACAGTACATATAGTGTTATTTTTGTGCATACGGTGACTTATCTGGTGTACTCAGAAAGTAGTCATGCTAAGTGGACTATGGTGTGATGGTATAGATACTGGAATGCTTGTACTCTCAGTTACACAAGGTGATACAGAAGAAGCACACTCTTCCAAACCGGAAGGCAAGATTTAAGCCATTTCTCCCACCTCAAGTTCCTCGTTACCCTTCACAGGCTGTAAGCACCCCCTACATTGTGTATGTATTATTGGTTACTTCAATAACCTGTGAATAACCTACAAACGTCTTTGCACTTGATATTCATAGGTGTATTACGAAGGACTACTTCTTAGCAATGGGGATGTGGAGGTAGAAATTATTCAAGTGGAAAAATTTCCTCAACCCCCCAATGTCTATCAAGTTTATTGTACAGTATCATTAGGTAAATGTAGTAACACACGTGTGTGCGCGCACACACACGCACGCACACACGCACGCACACACACACATTATGCTACCATACATACACACAATATATTATATCCACAAACACACACACACGCACACACACACACACACACAAACACACACACAGGTAATACTCACATCTCAGCAACAACATACAGTACATATTGTACGTACGTAGGTACGTGTTGTAATCATTTCATTAGATCTGTTGGAATATGTTGCATTTTCTGGTTTGCCAATGTCAAAGTGGACAGTGAATGAAGTTAAAGTAGAGGCGTCAGGACTTACAGTAGAAAGTCAGCCATGGCAATGTGTTGAAGTTTGGTAATGGTATCTTTTACAAAGTACTCACAAACATTAATTTGTTAGGAATTTTGGGAGTTAGTTTTCGTGATGTGTATGTACTATTGAAAGATGAACGCCAGCGTGTCCCTGCAGTACACCAGATTGAGAATGAACATTTGGCATCTTCGTATGGTATTTGTGTGGTAAGTTGAATGTTGCAATTTATCTACATAGTCCGGGTGTTCATTTAATTCTGTTCATATGGTAGAATGATATCTTGGACAGCATGAATGGAAGTAAAGTCAGTTGTGTTAAGGATACAGAAGCTATGGTCGATGCAGCATTGCACTCGTTTCGCTTTCTGAGGCCTCCAAACTCTGCTGTGATCATACCTAGGCAGAGTGGCGACATTTCAAGAAAAGGTGAGACACTCACTTCAGTATTCCTCACATGGTTCAAAGATTTGTGGATCCAGGTGTTTAGTAACCTCCACAGACCCCCTTTGACACTGACTACAAATAAGGATGTGTAGCTACGTATTCTGTCAGATTCTAACTCCATTTTATAAAACCAACTGTGTGGAAACTCTTACTTATTATGTCTTGATCCACCATTGTCTACATATACAAATAATATTATAATATCTTCATATACATATTTTCCATATACAATTTTCTACATAAGAATAATATTATTATCTATATACATATTCTCTAGAAGTAACATCGTTGTCCACTACATACATATTATGGGGCTCTTGTAATAATTACAGTTTGTACTCCTAGTCAAGTCTGTCATGTCCGAGTATGCGATAATTGTGACATGTTTTTGTATTCTTTGAATCTTGTTGCATGGGAAGATAAAAGGGAAACGTAAATACTGCCCTGACATGATGTGTACTTCCTACAGTACATCCATTACATACCACCTAAAAACTAAAGGACCTCTGGTAGGGCTGTAGTAGATACTGACACTTAGGGTTGATTGTTAACTAGGACAAAGTATTGTTAATGTCAAACTAAACAATGAGTTGCGGACAATTTTTTGACAATTCCAATTACCATCACCTGGCATGGAAAGTGTGCGAAGACCACGCATATTTGCACACTTTGATCTGCCCCTGTAATACGCTACATATGTAAATGCTACATAACACGTACGTAGTTGTACTGTCTGCCTTGGTCTACAACAGCAGTATGCTGTGATGATTGATGGCTTCAGCACATCTAGACAGGCAATGACTATGCGTGTCTTCGTCACACTGGTTTCAAACTCTTGTATACTCATGGGAAATTCCTTTTCTCTACTTTAATTCCTGTAGGAGTCAAGCAAAATGAGACCTTCCAGACTAGATTAAAGTCGCTGTCTCGGGTATGTATTGCAATTCCACTGTGCTTGCATGACTCTGAATTGTATGTACAATATTATGGGTATCTGTACATTTATGTATAATAATAACCATTTCCTTGGAATAACAGGGGTACCTGAACCATGCACTGGGTTACCAAGACTCTGCCTAACCAAGTCTCCTTCTGTTGTATTAAGTAGTAGTGAATATTAAATGCAGTAATCATGGTGAATATCCCTACTGCTTTATCTGCTGCAGCACACCTAGGCAGGATACAACTAACTTGTATCCTGACCTTGTGAATGATACGCAATTTATACTGCAAATATGCGCATAGCTCAATACAACATATTATATGTAATTATATGCATATTATATGCAACAGAGATGTGTTTACTAATTTCCTGCCTTGTTCTCATACAATTAATCCTAACAATGAGCGAAACCTGTCTGGTGACCTGTGCTGTATCACTGACCTGTGATACACAGCTTATGTACGCAAAGTTTTTTCCTTTGATCTATCCCTCAACCAGGATACAAGCTAATATATTTCTTTTTCTCCTGGCAAAGACTGTTCGCTGGGGTCAGTCTTGTACCTTTGTAGTCAGCGAAGAGGAGGAATCCATGTATATGAACGTTTGCATTTGGGGTCTTGTTAAAGAAGAAAGAAAGGAATTGCTTTTGGGAAAGGTATTCCAGTCTATTGTACTGCCTTATGACAATCAATGTTAGAAAATTCCATTTATGTACTGTACACACTTAGGTTTCCATGAAGTTAACAGATATTGCTTTGAAGTGTACCATGACAAGCAGTAACACTCATCAAGAAAAGTTGTTTCTTGTTCCTTCTGAGGCACTACAAGCTATAATGAAGTAATTCATTAAGATTTTGAGTATTGACACTGTGCTCTTCTTAAATGATAATCTTGTTCATTTACTCAACAGTCGAAAAGCAAATGAATCCTCCAAAGAAATGATGGGTCGCGTATCTCTGAATGTCAAATTACCTGCTGAATTGAAAGCTTATAATTTTTTTCCAGGGAGCATCATCCTGGAATTCCATTATGAACCATCCCAGGACCAACAGTCAGCCAGCAGCAATGTGTCCGATGATGAGCATTCAGATGTGAGTATGTATCAGCATGTCAATGAATGCAAGCATGAATTCAGTTTTACAAAATGTTGACTGTCGAGGGATACATCATGTGAGTACTTTTCCATTTTACGAGCTTCCCTTTCCTTGTCTCCTGGGCACTTTGTGGGACAGTCTAGCAAGACAGACTACGGAATTCCTCCTAGATGAATTACTACATCACACTAAAAGATTTTTCGTGATTTTACCATCTTCTTCTAACTGTAACAAGGTGTTACTGAAGTTGGGAGCTCAAACTTAGTTCTAGTTCATATTTTGTCGGTCGATTTCGTTACATATAGAATGCATCGACTACGTCCAGGCAAGGCACTTCTGTGGTGAATACAAGTCATGCTTTTGAGCCACCACCAGGACGCAAGGATATCACAAAAGTTTGCTCTATCTGTCAGAAGAAGGTAACAATATTATATATTATGTTTCTGTATATTCCATCTCAGTTTGACATTATTTTTGGGGGGTGGGGGTTGAATACTGTGTTTGTGTCAATGTTTAAGGATGGAACGATGCTTTTAAATTCTTTTTTATCCAGTATAAATCAGCATTGGTGGTCCAGTGCCGGAAATGTGGTTTGGTGTGCGACCGTAGGTGCGCGGAATACTGTAATAAGCAAGTCAAATGCAGCAAGTTTGTTTCTCAATATTTAGTGTACCCTGTATGATGTTGTGTACACGTGTGTACTTGTACTTCATGTATGTGTATGGTGCAGATTTCCCTATATTTCAATATAATATAATATGATAGACAATATGATAATATATTGAATGTAATTATGTTATAACCCTTCGTTAAGTACAGTATGTACTTTGTTACCTATTTGTATTCAGTGATCCCATGGTAACAGACGATGAAGTTTTGGAAGAGATTGGAGCCAATGAGGTTTGTTATTGAGTGCTGGACTACTCTGTGCATACAAGTGTATGTATGTGTGTAAGAATATATGCACATGTAATGGTTGTATTCTGCCTGGGTGTTCTGCAACAAATAATACCACTAACTTGTGTAATGGTGGAGTGAATAGTAAACAATTTATACTGATTATATAAGCATAGTCCAATGTAACTATGCAGTAGAAAGGAGTGTACTATTTTGTTGCTGGGTTCTTAATGAATTACGTAATCCTAACTGTGAATCCTGTCTAGTGACCTGTGCTGTATCACTGACCTGTGCAACATGGCTTATGTATGCACAGTCATTCCTTTGATCTACCCTTCAACCAGGACACAAGTGATAAAGTACCTATAAATTTGGATATCCTTGTTCAGAATGTGTGCAGTGCTATGCACAAATGTACAGTATAGGTGATATACGTGTTTCCCTGAGGAATTGAATACAGTCTGTACTTCTTATCAGATCTCACTGTTGGTAATGTTTGACATAAATAGTGTACATGAACTAGGGACTGAGTGGAGTGTACTCACTAACCAGAAGAAGTATTATTTGGGTACTTTTATAGCAAGTTGCACTGTACTACATACAAAGTGCATGGAATGTACTACATATTGCTATATTCCTACACCCTGGTAAGGATGTTTATCACTCTTCAGTGGTATAAACCAGCTATATGTATTAGCAACATTAGGAGTGTAGGTAGAGAAAGCACATTGTAGCTTTGTCCAAACCTTTTTGCATGTACACTGTACATAGAAAGAGGATGTTGATGAGACGGTCAGCAAAATAAGGAGCATTCTGTCCAAGCTGAAAAACGATCTCGAAACAGTGGAGGATTCTGATGAACAAAGAAGGGCAAACCTTGGAGGTGAAATAGTAAGTTTGTCACTCCTTACCATAACTTTATAATATTATACCAATATAATAATGTACATGCATAAGTGCTATTTAGTTATACTATAATAATTTAAAGATGTGAATACAGCGTTCTTGTTTATATGACTGCTATGCTATTCGATGCATACATACTTTTATAGTATAAACATGGTAGGTACATACGTAACTCGACCTTCAAAATTGTATTTATTGATATCATGCACTGTATGTCTGTATTTTTGCAAGGAACTGACAATTTGTGTGTTCTTCCCTGTAAGGTACGATACACTCAAATGTTGGAAGAACTTGATAAGCAAAAGTGGCAGAATCGACTATGACTTTCTGAAGTTGATCTATGTGCCTAAATTATATAATATGCGTACATACATACATGAATTATATAATATGTGTACGTAAACATAACAAAATTGTATTATTTGCTAGGGTTATCTGTACTTAACCTAGTGCATTTAAATTTTACAGTGATTCTATAATTTGGTTCAGGTGATTGATTGCACATGCATAAATATGATCGAGGTGCATAATAGCATTAATTATTCACTATTTCCCCTTATAATATTATTTTATACTGTATACATATGCATATAATAATAACGATAAATTTCAATAATAATGATAGCAGGAAAATATAATAGGCCAGCCTAGACCCCTTGTCACATTATTATGCTATAATTTGGTTATTATAATAATTATTCCAAACTGATGTGTGACCACATCAAAGGATTTATTGCGTCTGAATATACTGTAGGGCGGAAAAGTACCTATAATGTTATTCTGACGAAGAATCATTGCATAATCGACAAAACAACACTAGATCTATTCTTTCCTTGTCTTCACCTCTCCCCCCACAGATACTCTAGCCTGAGTTAGAGCATAGACGATGGTTAGAGTATCTATGGTCCCCTAGCACGTACGGACCATAGAACCTCTATACGTGCTATTTGTTAATTGGCAGGTGTGAACCATATGAAATTTTACATTGCATTCGCTTGTTTATTCTACCTCTATAGGTGATGATTACTCTATTCAAATGTATGGACAAGTCAGAAAACACGGAATAACAGACCCCGTCGGCAGTTCGGGGTCACTGTACCTTTTTATTCGCTTTTCTTTTCCTGTACTGATTGCGATGACGTATTTCAAATTGCTGTATCGAGTTGTATTCGGATGTTACGATGTAATTTTCGATCGCGTTTGTTATTCGTTCCGATGATCTTATAACGTATTCGCCAACACGGCAACGCAGTGGATTTCGATCAATATTCTGACGTCATTATGGCGCGAAATTTGAAGTGTCCAGCGGGTATATAAGAAGTGGCAAATCTGTGATTCTGCACATTCGCACATTTGTGTGTGTGTGTGTGTGTGTGTGTGTGGGTGTGTGTGTGTGTGTGTGTGTGTGGGTGTGGGTGTGTGGGTGTGTGGGTGTGTGTGTGTGTGTGTGGGGGGGGTGGGTGTGGGTATGTGTGCGTATGTAGTGTGTGTGTGTGTGCATGCATGTGTGTGTTGGTAGCATAATGTTTTTGCATGTGTGTGTGTGCGTGCCCTGAAACAGTCAGTGCTGTGTTGGAATTTACTTTTTGTAGTTACTGTAATCACAATCATTTCACGTTTGGATGTGTGTATTTGTGACAGTTTACACGTGTGTGTGTGAGTACACAGAGTATAGACATACTACAGTATTGTGATATTGATGTTTGTGTGTGTGCGTGTGTACCAGTGTGTACACTTGTGTGAAAATATTAATGCTGTACTGACGAGGCTGTGAAGGCCGAAACACTACAATGTTAGTGTCTACAGCTACTTGTGTGTATAGTATATTTTTTAGTGGGCTGTGTGTGTGTGCGTGTGTGTGTGTATGCTTGTGTGTGTATGTGTGTGTGTGTGTGTGTGTGTGTGTGTGTGTGTGTACGTGTGTGTGTGTGTGTTTGTCTGTGTTGGTTGTGGGTATGCATGTTAATAAGTCAATTTTGGCTATTATTTCAAGGAGGTGGGGTGGGTGGGCATTTCCAAATTTCTATCTGTGGAAGGATCCACAGATAGCAATTTGCTTTACCAAGCAAAAACCTGTGTGCCCGTGTCTAATCTAGCTCATCAGTTGTCCCTACTTGTTTGAGTACTTCTTTTGCCTCTCGAAATGTGTTCAAGGTCACATGGTGTGGAGCAGCAGTGACTCCAAGGAACAAGTGTGGGTTGGTCCCCTTTCTGGAGACTCCGTTGCTGTCATTCTGCTGAACCTAGACGACAGCAACACTTCAACCATCACCACAGACAGGGAAGGTGTCCAGCTCTGTACCCCCTCGTGGAGTGGTCATGTACAAACTTACTCCGAAATGAGTGGATGGCTCAAAGGAACCTTAAGGTCCTTTGCAGGTAGTACTGCTAACCATAGGTATGTACACATAACAATTGAAGCTGGCTGATTATACATGCATACATGAATCTTGTACTGTACAATAATCATTATCATTACCAAAATTGACTTATTAACATGCATACCCACAACCAACACAGACGAACACACATACACACACACACACACACACACACACACACACACACACAAGCATACACACACACACAGCCCACTAAAAATATACTATACACACAAGTAGCTGTAGACACTAACATTGTAGTGTTTCGGCCTTCACAGCCTCGTCAGTACAGCATTAGTATTTTTCACACAAGTGTACACGCTGGTACACACGCACACACACAAACATCAATATCACAATACTGTAGTATGTCTATCCTCTGTGTAAGCGAATAAAAAAGTAAAGTGACCCCGAACTGCCAACGGGGTCTGTTATTCCGTGTTTTCTGACTTGTCCATACATTTCAATAGAGCAATCATCACCTATAGAGGTAGAATCATAGATACTCGACCATATGTAAAATTTCATATGCTAATCGCTACTTGGGCTAGACCGTCCCTTCCCTTTTCCGCCCCCTCGGCGCCTCTTTAGGAAGGTCTAGCTAGCTAGACTATGCGAATTCGCGAAATTTTCCCCCACTACGGTATCATACAGATCTATATTATCACCCTATCATTTAGTATGGTGGGAAAATACAGATACGTGTCATTTTCTAACACAGAAACTACTGGTTAACCTCCAAAAAGTATCCATTGCTGAAGTATTCATAGTTTTCGGTCACTTGGAATCTTCAGAGCTCTTAGCATCTGTTTAGATGCAGCATAACCTCCCTCCTCATTGTACGATATTCACGTATGGAGGCGCTTAAAAGGATCAGTTTAGAAGCCGATTATAGCCTATACTTATTATAATAATTATGTCCGTATATTTTAGTGGATCGTGCTAAGTTGCAAACGAGAATTGTCTGTATAAATGCCTTGTAAAACCCAGGATGCAATAATAATGACATTCATGAAAATTGAAATAAAAACTGCTTGCGTGTTAAAAAATAAAATTAATAGGTCTGCTTCAATTGCAAGTGATTCATGTGTTGCAATATTGATTATAGACTCTTATTCAATGTACAAGAAATGAGATTGCCAAATGTAACAATGAAACCTTCATATTTCTCCTCTTTCAGTTGTTGCATCATCATCGTCAGAATCTTGTGAAGAATTGTATCTTAGCAGAGGACAACATTTACAACAGATGCATATTGCCACAAAACATGCAAACACCAACATCATAACAAATAGAATATAGCCTGTTGTTATCACACCAAATGCAAATTTGTACAGAATTTCATTACAGAATGATCCTTGGTAGCCTTGTGAAGTGTTAAGCTGTCCATAAGCTCCAAATACCCAAACACTTCCAACAATGATCCATATCACCATCAAAAGGTTGAAGGCGAAGTTCACCAAACGCCATAAACACACAATTCTTATGTTTCTTCTTTGACTTGACTGGTCTCCAGTAGAATCAGTGGGATGGTTCTTTTTAAATCTTTTGACAATATTTTCCACTATCAATGTAACATTTTTCAGCAAACCAAATATTCCACCAACAATCAAGTATATTGGGATGTATGGTTGGACAGGGCAAGCTTGGAAAAATATAGCTCCTGAAAGAAAAAAGAAATATTGAAATAATATAACCAGACATAAGCAAAAGAGAGATCATCAACTCACCTATTATTATCATAGTCAAAGGGATAGACATGAGGATTACCAGCAGGATAGTGCAGCCAACTAGATGGAAAATAAGAAAATGTAGTGCAAATAAGTAAATAGAACTAGTCCGGCCTGGTGCGACCATCCCATTAGGCCCTGGAGGACAAAAAGGGGGAGGGACGTCTAGCGGCAATAGTGATCGGTTAACACCTCCATGACCAATCAGATTCGACTATCCCAAATCACGGCAATGATATTCAAGACTTTCAGTTCTTTAGGTCCATGTATGTACGTAGGACAAAACAAGGAAGTATCCATCATTGACCAAAGTTATGGATGACAAATTGGAACCAACTTATTCCGTATTGTAATGTATGTAAAATGCCCCCTGAAAAACAGGCTTTCGTTATTCCGTAAAACGGACGGGAAAATATGAACCAGTGTATACAAATCAGTATTAAATTATACACAATAAAACGGACAAATCAGAGTGTCTGAGACTGTAAGACTTTTCTCCATTTTGTCCACCAATACCTTTGCAATTGGTCCTGACAATCCATACGTGCAGGGGATTTCGAGGTGAAAATGCGATCATTAGGAAGTATTCGTTACAAAGACGATTTGGATTGTACAGTATTAGCTCATGTCTCTAAGAAATTTGAGGTTTAGTTCGTAGATGAAGTGTCTAGAACTCTTACAACTGACAAAATTCATATTGCTCCCTATGTTCGCAACGTGTCTTTTTGCCACCCAATATGGCCGCCGAGTTACGCCCCACGTCGTGCATGTCCATTAATTTCAATCCAAAGTACATAACCCCTGAAATAAGGACACCCCTATAATCAGGACACGAAAAGACTGACCCAAGGTGTCCTGATTACAGGGGTCCCACTGTATAATCATTTCAAAATAATAACCTACGTAAAGGCGTCTACCAATTACTACTGCCGCTAGACCACACACACCCTTGTCACCCTCCAGATGCCTAATTATAATGGGATGGTCGTAGCAGACCAGAGTAAGATTGTTCAGAACAGGCATCAAAGAAGATCTACATATAGTACATTTGATACAAATATACATTATGTTAGCTGTGCATTTGCAGACCGGGCACAAACATACAAAATTAACGAGAGAGCTATTGAAATCCACCATAGAAGAATCAATTGGCACCGATTTTGTTTTCTTTCATAATTATGGCATTGAAGTTATCAACAGAACAATAAAGAAGCAGGAATAATACAATATACATATATACCGCAAAATTACAATACACTGTATAACAAAAAATAACAATTGGTTTACATTTGGGCAATTGAACATTATTGTTATAATGACTCATTAACACTTCCCCATCAATGTCTTATCATTCTCACACTCAAAGTGAAAACAGAGGTTAGGACCAACAGAGAGAGGTATGCGTTCCGATTATCTCTTACCTCTGTAACATTAACAAATAGCGTAGACGATACAGTATGACCAGACTCACCAGTATTGAAGAACATTGCTATGAGCCTATAAAACAATGAGACATGGTTGGATTCTTCAGCTCTTGCCGTTTCTATCTTAGTGAACAAAGATGCGTAATGAGGAGGTGACTCTGGAAGATAAATAAAAGCCAAACTAACACATGTATGTAATAGTCTTATCCAGTTATCATGCACATACTGTCCAACCATAGGGTGTGTATGGAATCATACATCAAAGGAGTGCACTGTGGCTGATTAGGAGGACAAGAGCCATACTGGGTGGTTGATCTCTGGTTCAAATCCTGTCAGTACATGGTGATAATTTACAGATCTTTCTTTGCATGTCCCTAATTTACAATACAAAATCCCAACACAAGCAAATGAGAACAATGTTAAAAAATACACAGGCAGTCTGTTCTTCATAGGAGTCCCCAGGCCAACTTGCTTAGTAATTACCTTGAAGGGTACGTCAAATCTGTACTACTTGTCAGAGGTGTTTACTATCAGTACTGATTCACATAGTGTGCATAAGCTGAGGATTGAATAAAGTGAATGTATTCTAATCGGGAGTATGGTGTTAACCAGGGTAGTAGTAGGTTATAAAACTTTGTCATATGCACTCACACATAGACAATAAAATATAAGGACGTTTCTCTTAACTGTACCCTAAAGTTCATAAAAGCCCACTACCCAACCGAAATCTCTAATGAGACCAGACTCCACGGCAGATTCCCTGAACACAACCACCTTTTATAGGAGAATACGGAGGCGGAGGATCCTTTCGTCTATCTTGCCCATCGTCTGATTGGTCTATTCGATCACGAATATCATCTGTATCAGAGCCGTCACACACAGAATGTATACGGGTAGACGTTAGAGCCATCATAGATGTAGATCCTCAGATCCACGGTCCGTAAACACAGATGTTCGTTAGGGGAAAACCCTGTCATTAGGTCCGGTCGCCAGCCACCCTACAAGATGATACGTACCTTGGTGTTCTTCACTGCTGGAGGATTCTTTACTGCCTGTTATAGTAATGCTGTGAGACGATATCCCGTTTTTAGAAGTAATTTAATCCATGTTTTCTCTTATCGTCTTCTTTCTTGTGTGATTTTATGTATACGTATATCATCTCTGTTGTACGCAGAACCATTAATCCATGTCACTTGCACTTTTGTCGGATTTACTCTTGGTTATATCTTTCACAAATATGAAGAAGGGTCAGAAGAAAGGTTCCAAAGACTGATAAAGAATCATCCTAATGCACCAGTGACCCAACTGAAGTGACGGTCAGTACTAGTCTAGTCAATAGTTGAATTTGATTCAATTTTTGTACATCCTACGTTAGTCTGGCGTAGCCGACCCTTGATCCGCCGTTTTATTATGTTTGGGCGGAAACAAGGGTCTGGGGACATTGCTATTCGGTAACGGTGAAATGCCTGATGTTGAACCCGATACTTTTACGGAATGATTTCTACATAATTTACGGAAATATACAAAGGTTTCCCAGTATATAACCGTTAGCGGAGTTTGTAGCATGTAGTCATTGTTAGGTACTCTTTGAATTTGGCTGCTTTGTTTTGCATGGGTTCAACCGAGAAAGTTTCTTACTCCAAAGCGGTTTTATGTTAGGGTTCGCCAGCCCGCACTTTGGCGATTGCTGTGGGAATAGTTTGTCCCGTCCCAGCAATTCCACCTTAAAGCCTATTCATTATTTTCTTCTGATCAACCATCAAAGCAGATAGGTGAAACATGCAGAATAACACTGTGCACACGACTCTTTGTATCCCGTAAATAATCAAAGGTGAACGGCAAAAGAGCAGTGAATATGGTTTTTACTGAAGCCTGCATGAGTCCAGCAATAATGTTGTTTCCTTCTAGTATTGCAATATATGCTTACCAATGTGGCTTTTTCAGTGATGTGAAGCGTGTTTTGAGTTTGCTAAAAGAAATATTATAATCGACTGCTGCCATCACCATTTTACAAATTATGCCACATTGAACTCCGATCCTTTGCTACCACTATCGAATAACAATGTCCTCATACTCTTTCTCTGCCCCAACAAAATAAATGGTGGATCAAGGGTTGGCTACGCCAGACTAATCCTACATATTTTACTGAGTTTACTATTGAATTTGGAATTTGTGAAACCACTAAATCAATTGGTACATTACATTATATAACTGGTTAGGTGGTGGAGAAGTCATTTTCATCTGATCAGTGTGTCAAATCTTGGTATGATGTAGCCAATACTAAGCATTTAAAATGATAAAGGATAAAGGGATGACACGTTCCTAAAAAGTCAGAGAACAAGGCAGGATAATTGGAGCAGAAGCTCTGTCATTATTTTACCTCACTATCCCTCTTGTTATCATGTTTCTTGCAAGACTTCTACAAAAATATGAACATTTCTAGTAATTTTCCACCTGTGTGAGATAGAGGGTCGTTTATTATGATAAGTTTGTTTCTTAAGTACATTAGAACACAATTTTTCTCCTATAATCCTACTTTGGTAGTATCCTCAATACTAGAACACTTAGTGTTACCTGTATTTTGTGAATGACTGGTCCTGGCCAGGAGAAGGTTGTGTTTAGTGTTGCTGTGAGTGGCTGGTTGCTATCACAGTCCTTTTGGTATGAAGAGGACTAGTATTGACCATTCTGGTAGTTGGCACATTGCTACAGTAGGAACTGAACCCCAGACGAGTTCGATCATAGTCCATTGGATCAAGACTTGACCAAGGACTATTGTGTGTCGAGGTCCTCCCTTACCTGTAGCAAGCTCTGTCACATACTAAGCTCTCTTATTGAATCCCTTGACCACTGAAGATACTGTAGAGTAATATACTTCTGTTATTTCACTGATATAATTATTCCTTTCTACAGTTCAGTTTGATTGTTGAACAGAATAGTGTTGACCAAGAAGACATATACGTACATACATTTTATGCACCATTAATGTTCATATTGTGATAGTATAATGTTTATGTCGTTATGTTATGCCTTTTGATGATTGTGTACAAGTATTGTATCATGTACGTAATTACATATTAAAGACGTGATCAGTGTAACCATGTTTAACTTCACATTATATGCCTGTGTATATTATTTAGAAATGAATAAAAGATTTATAGCCATGAAATTCCTAAGAGTATACAGGAACAAGTTGTGATATAATGAGTTAGGACGTGCACACTGTCACACTTAATTGAACACTTGCAATTGCAAGGATCGGGCATAATGACATATATAGCATAGCCTTGGATCCTGATATCAAACATACAGTATAATAATTTAATTATAATTACTAGTACAATATAATATTGCTATATCTATCTATCTATCTATATATATACATTATATACCTGCATGGAGATCAAATTATATAAATACACACAATAATATATAATAACTATTATAGCGCTAGCTCTAGGAGTATTATTATCAATCTATATAGCTATATATATAATATTATTAAGCATGTATTATACATTTCAGTCTGCTGCTCCTGCATGCATAAATAATAATAATATTATTATTCTGTGATAGGTATAACCTATATAACTAGCTATATATCAATATTATGGTTCTGAAGCAATGCACAAGTTGATCAGTGAGGCCAAGTACACAGCTCCCTGTCACTCTTTGGTATTGGGAGGCAGTTATTCAGGGCTTCACATCCTGGAGGTGCCCAGTTCTACAAGATCAAACAATATGAACAGAGAACAACATACACCACGTGTACCAAATACGAGACATTAATGGAGTGAGATACAACATCAATCAAGACATATACCATGGAAATGGGGTCCTCCCTTAGCATTTTGTGTACGGATATTGGTGGACCAGCCACACTTCATCGTTAAATTAAAACGAACTTTACTATGATAGTACATTGTACCATGGGTTATTGTAGTAACCTCACAATTTAAAAATTAATGGATGTGATAGAAATGCAGAAACGAGTACGTAATTGTTAAAGGCTATTCAGACAATACCTGGATGTAACACTACCCATTTTCCTGTGAGTTTGTGTGCCAAACATAAATGGTGGATCTACTTTTCTGGGAAAACTCCCAGGCTCATCTCCACAAACTTTGGAAGGGGTATCAGACCAGGTGTTATGGCCTGACATCTTGGCCCCACATTTCGTTGCCTGTAATTATAACTAGCTTGAAGTTCATTTATTGAGGCTTATGTACTAATGTACATACATTATGTCTATTAATTTTAACAACAAACACTTTCCACAATGTCATGCACACTGCATTACTATTCAATAGTAGTGCAATGAGAAGCATTTAACACTTTTCTGAAAGCCATTTAAGCAAGTGTGTCAAACAGGAATAAATTCATTAAAAATTGGTTTTGCACACTACACGTAAGTATAAATATTTGCTAGTATCTACATAATTTCTTTAAATACATAACACAGAACTAAGCATTACCTTTAACATCCAGTCTTGTCAGCTTTTAGTCCTTAAAATAAACTTTATTGGACCCACAAAATTAGTTCTCGTTATCAGATGTTCTTCTTATTAGGATTTGCTTACTATATATACACTACTACAGTGAATAGTATGGTGTTTGGAAATTGGTTTGCATTAAGCAGCATTTTGTCTTAAGAGTGTTTGTCTTAACGTGTTTCAACGGTTTGTAACATGATTATATGCCTTTCGATGGTATATACATACAATCATGCATTATCAAGCATACATGAATGACTGATCGACAGACAGTCATCCCTTCTCAAATGCCAAAGCCTCACCATAACAGATTTATCACAGTAGTTCAGTTGCGGTTCACCAGGTTTCATATTCGCTTTGTGGTCATCCACTACAGACTGTATTTCTTTCATTACTTCTTTATATTCACTCGTAGAGGACCTATCATGCCATCGGATTAAAAACAAGCTGTCAGTGATTATCCAATATACATAATTGTTATACTATCACTGACTTAATCTTGTACTTCTCACCCGGATCTTTACCCAGATGGAACAGTATTGGCTCAGCAGTGTAATTCATTTGATCATGCGTTGTGACTCCAGTTATGTTCTCTCCAGGACAAAAATCTGTCCCCTGTGACAAATAGTAGTACAGGTTATAATGAAGTTCATACAAAAGTTTGAATTTCGGACTTCAAATAAATTGTTGACAACTACATTAGCAAACATATGCATTTTTAGCTATCGAAGGAACTTGAATGACTAGCGGTTAAGACTGTGGTATAGGCATTTGTGTAATTATGAAGCATAAAGTGCAGTGATGTGATTATATGGAATCCCTTAACTAAGAATTCAACAATTGATTCAGAAATACTTTCATTTTATGGGTACATTGAGGAAACTCATAATTTGAACAATAACATTTTCATAGGGAAACATACTGAAGAATATGTGGAGGACCTGGTTAAAATTGCAGAGAAATAGCCAAGTGTACTATGTACTTACATGTACAAATTTCACAAATTTCAAAGTCATGGTAACTTGCAATTGGTAACAATAAGCTATTTCATACAAACAGAAAGACAAGTGTCTACAGAGACAAACCTTTTCAAACTCCTCCAAGCTATTGCTCCATGTCCAGTAATGTGCTTTGTACATACCAAGCCGTACAGCCATCATTTCATTACCTCGGTAGTAGAATATAGGCCTGAAGGATTCACATTAAAGTATATGATATATGGTTGTACGGTCATTCTTCTCTTCAATTAAGACCACTAACTTTGCAAATATGGTACTAAGAACTATGCAATGTGCAGAAATACAGGTTTTATATACAGAAACCACTAAAGACATAATATTATGAAAGTGTATCTTTACATTTAAGTAAATAGTACAGAACTATCGTGTCACATGGACCATAATAATTTGGAAGAAATGATTTCACCAGACATCATCAACTTCTTTGTACACCATTGGTGGCCATTAACTAATTTGAGGATAAACAGGCTATTGTATACAGCAACTTGAATCACCTGTTATTCACACACCCTTACTGTGTTATCGTACCTGGCAGTGATGGTTCCATTTTGAAACAAGGGCAACAAACTGATTCCATCAATGATCCTATCTCCGGGAGGGGCCACTCCAGCAAGATCCAAAGCTGTTGAAAACATGTCCATTAAGCTTCCTAGCTGATGACTCACCTATGATATAAAATAATTTTGAGATGTAAATGATGTACATACATAATAAACAAATTGTGGGTCCACATACATATTGTTCAATATAAATACTATGTGAAATATTTAGGTATGCTGTTTTCAAACAGACACATGTAAAAGAGATTGTAGAGATTAAACAATATTAGAGAGTTGAGATTACATAATTATAGCACCATCAGATCTACACCTTGATGAATCTGGTTTCTGAGTGTGAGTGGTTTTCAACTTTTTATTATACAAAGTATATACATCTGCACCTTTGACATCAAACATAGGTCCGCTAGTATGAAACAGTTGGAATTGTATGCTTGAAGCAGTTCAGATCTGCAATCATTATCAGATCTGATCACGTTTCATACAATACCTGAGATGGCTGTATCACACCAGGCCACCATGCGATTGTAGGCTCTCTCATCCCGCCCTCAAATGTTGTTTCCTTCCCACACAGAAAAGGACCATTGCTGCCTCCTTTCTCCTTAGCATATGTGGCTCCACCATTGTCAGATGAAAATATCACCAAAGTGTTTGTGTCCAATTTATTCTCCTTCAGTGCAGTTAATATTTTCCCAATTGAATAATCCAATTCCATTACAGCATCTCCGTACCTGTTAACACAAAGGATAATAACCAATACAACTCCAATTCTAAACACATTGTACGTACAATACAGACAGTATATAGTACATACTGTTTGTATGATCTCAACACATATCTGTGATAGTTGTCGGCTTGTACAGAATGACTGGTGAACCCAGGAGTGTGTAAAGGAGGGTCCATACAGCTGGTATAACACAAAGACAGAACCATTTCCAGAATTTCATTTATCTATAGAGTATTCATACTAGATTTCCATCCTACTGACAACAACCTTTAAGGTTTGAAAAGAAATGATGAAGAAAACTGTTGAAACTGCTTTAACTGCTTAAACTTTCCTAAAGCCAAAAGGTTTCTCAAATGAAAGATGAGTTAGATGCAGCCAGAAATCCTTATATTACAGAATCCACACATCCTAATTTTTAGTCAGTATCAAGAGGGCTCCATGCAACCCATTGACCCCCATCAGATCCACCACTAAGAGTAAAGAGTGACCCTTATTGTATTCAAAATATTCATTAATGTTCAACAAATAGAGGCTGAATTGGTCATGTGCACACAGCATGCCTGTGACATATAACTGATTGACAGCCATGGTACTTACAATCCTCTTTGACTTTTTCCAAGGAACTCCTTAGATGCATAAAGAGGACCATGAGTGGCATCAGCAACAAAGTACAAGAAGAATGGCTGGTTTGCTGCAGCTTGTTTTGAGATAAAACTAACTGCTTCCTGCAATGGTATACAAGAAAAACCTGATGAAATGCACAGGTATATGCTGGACAGTGACCCTGATGACTATGGGAATCACAACAAACCTCTGTACATCATATTAATAACTATAGCTAAGTTGCTGTGACATTGTTGAATCCTTTATACAATTATTACAAAGATGAAATATTTTAAAATTACCATCATAATATTATATGCATAATATTAAATACAATCAGAAAATTGTACTGTGTTAGTGACGCATACCTAAGTACACTTATGCATGTATGCCTCATGTACAGACTACATTAACCTACATACATCAGTATACATTTTGGTTAGGTTGGATTCGCCCGTGCCATGATCAATCTTGAAATCCTGATAGTACCTTTGCAGCATGAAGTACATTCATATTATTATAATATGCAGTAAGTATAATCAAAATATGCTATTAAAGTGTTATCTGCATAAATATGTACCTTCCAGCCATATTAGCATCTTTGTAAACTGGAATGTTTGGAGTATGCACATTGTCATATGGACCAAAGTGACAGTTTGGAGAACCAAACCATTCATCAAATCCATGCTTCAGTGGATGGTACTGAGGACGATGACCAAGATGCCTACAATGGAGAAATTATCATGTGTATGTGCAAACTGAATCATTTAATAATTCAATATCCCAACACTGTAATATGAATAAACATAGAATATAGGTACATTAGAAAGCAGAATATCAGGGGGACATATGAACCCCCCTAAAATGTTACCTCAGATTATAAGTAACAGATATCACCCATGTGACATTGTACAAGGCCTGAAAGCATACGTATGTGCACCCAAGGCAAGACGAACGCAGATGCAATGTCCTTGTAAATGTGTGACAACTCACTTATTACCAAATAAAATGAATGAAAACAGCCTTAGATAAATGTGCTGCTTCAAGATAATGCTTATTACATTTGGCATTAGAAAGTAAAAAGTACTGCAACCTAGGACTAATTGAAATAACATGTGTACATAGAGATGCTTATTTGAAATTGTATCATAAATACTGCAATATAAAATATATAACACTGGCCATGTCTTTGAAGGTGCACAGTCAAAGGTACAGTAAACTACAATACAAAATTATATTGAGCTTGGAAAATCAATGTAACAATATTCCCTCAAAACAAACCATTTCCCAATGATCTTTGATCTGTATCCAGCTTTCTGCAACAGTTCCGGGAATAAGATTTCAGAATCAGGAATTCCCCCAACAATAGTTTGTGGAGTATAGGCTGATATGAATAATAGACTTTGATACTTGTATAACGTGCAAGAAGAGTATGAAAGGTCTTGTTAATGATTACATACCATTCCGTGCATGAGCATTGGTGGTGTAAAAACCATTTCGAATGGGCAATCTTCCAGTTAGTAGTGCTGCTCGTGCTGAAAGAAGATAAATATGTAAAGTGATTCTTTCTCAATAGTAAGAATGAAAACTCACATGGAGAGCACAGTGGGTTGGCAGAGTAAAACTCAGGAAGAAGCATTCCTTGTGATGCCATTTGATCTAAGTTTGGTGTTTCTTTCGATGGGTTTCCATAGACACCAAGATCGCCCCATCCCATCTACAAAACAGCTCAGTTATATCTCTCTCACTCAATACAACAACGATATGTTACTTCTGGCAATAAAAATAGTTTACAACAGTTAGGTGCATGGTATTAAATTGAGATCATATCACTCGAAAATAAATGGAAATAGTCCCAGCCACATTATAAAGCAAAGCATTGTGGACTGCACTATATAAAGCAAGTGTTTAAAATACATTCAATTAACATAATATAGCAATATTCACCAAAGGTTATGTACGTACTGTGTAATAATCATTATGGTCCTTGCCATTACCATTAATTTAAATATATAATATTATAGCACTGACAGCATTAGTCGGTCCATAGATACTCTATACTACGCAGTGCGTAGTATAGAGTACGATCTATGGTCGATCATCATAATTTGATCGATAGTATCAAATAAATCATCCAAACTGGGATCTTTTTGAACACACGTGAATCGGTTTGGGCATCCACGAAAGGTTTGCATAGTAAGGTGATTGAAGGTAGTGTAAACATGAGCAGCAGGGGAGATCACGACAGTACGCACATGGTCACGCGAGGCTGAATAAGGTAAAATGGGGTAACTTCGGGAAAACTTCCGAAACGGTTACTTATTTCCCTCAGTAGATAAGTGACAGGCATTAAATTTGGTTGTCAGGTACTACCACCTGTACAGACTAGACTTACCACTAAAGGACTGAATAGAGTTCGTAGTTTTGGAGATACCGACCAAAGTCTAACGTGCGCCAGAAATTGGTGGGCGGGGTTATTTCGGGAATTTCGAAAATGGAGGATTAACGACGATAACTTTGAGGAAGAAGCGAAAACTTCGGTACACATGGATGAAATACGGCAATTGCAGGAAAAAACAATCGATTTCACAATCATTTATCAAAATGTTTAGTTACTGTAGATGTGTTGGCGATTATAGCGATAGGGTAAAGCGGGGTAACTTGGAACATGGGGTAACTTGGAACACATTTCATTGTACTTAATCTTATTTCGCCAAACATTTACCAACTATTGGTTAAAGTTTACCATATACATGATGGTAGTATGAGGTAAAGTTACATTGATAGTTTCACGACTATTCGCATATCCCAGAGGAAGTTATCGATCAAAAAGTGAACAAGCGCAAATAAAATATGAGCTTAGAATTTTTTTTCAACAGAAACCTAGTTATTTTCAATAGCATTCTTGGTTGAGGATAGCAGCTATCCCATTTTCAACAATAAACTCGAAGGTCGTTCACGAGGGCCAAGAATGTGGCAATGAAGAAAAAGACACAGACTGGGTGGCTTGTGATGAATGCCAGGGGTGGTATCATCTTGCATGTACTGACCTAGTTATGTTGCCCAGTCAAAGACTACGTTGGATCTGTTCCATTTGCTCTTGAACGGCCTGCTCCACACTGAGATGTACCCTTTGTGTTTTGGCTTTTTAAACTGACCTTTATGTATGATAGATTATAGTATAGTCTTTTTATACTATTTAAGTTCTTCTAAAGCATTATTGTATACCCGGTCATCGTTTGGACCTCCTGTGATGATTTCACGGCGAGTTTTCAGAGTGTTCCAAGTTACCCCGACAGCCATTTTCCCACACTTTACAAAAGTTATTACAAAAACGATTCTGTTATCTGATGGAATGGTGCTATCTTCAAATTTCGAACTGGTCATGATGGGTGGATATCTACTTTAGGTGCACGGTAGCTTTCATGTAAATCCAGTGATCCATCGGAGTGCAAGCAGTGGAGCTGTTGATAGGTGTCAAAAAGCGTTTCAAGTTACCCCGTTTTACCCTATATGTTCTACGGTGCTACTGCTACTTCTATTGTTTAAAATGGCATGAATGACCTTTTCGAACATGTTTGTAAATGTAAGCTGAATTTTATTCTTAGCGAACGCCTAATTAAGTGATTTTAGAGATTTGATGAAGTTTTGTTGGAGTAATTTTTGATAACGGTGAACCGCATTTGCTCTCTACTGCCGTAAGGGAGACGTCAGACGGATCAACTTTACGTGCGGGATTCGCCACACTATCAGTATTGTTGGTGCCGGAGTTTATGCGAATAACTTATTGTAACCTAAAGTTATAGTCGTTAAAAGTCAAATTTCCGAAGTTACCCCATTTTACCTTACAGTTTGACGTCTTATATTACAACACCACACACTCACATCATCCATAACCATGACAACAAAGTTCGGTGAGGTTTGTTTTCCGGCTGAGACATCAATAGAGCATCCGAATAGAGCAACAATCGTAAGGAAGACGAGTACGCGCATCTTGCTATTTGAGTCACGTGTAAGGTGCGTAGTGTGACTCGTATGAGCAATATAATATGAATTACAACGCCTATGTTACAATATAAATCCGTCTTCGAACGATCAAGGCTGGGAATTCCCCGAATCGAACTTATCATGGCTACCAGGCCTAGGAAAGGAAAAGAGACTCGTCCGGTCGTCCCAAGTCCCCTGACTCGATCGCCGTCTGTGGGTAGACTGGCTTTTCGACATAGAGCGCAAAGCATCATTGGTAGTAAAGCTCTGGATGAACTGGAACTCGAGGTTTCTGAAGGTTTATTGTGCGAACCGAGTGAAGTTGAAAGTGGAAGCAAATATTCTCTCATCGTAGCCGAAGTATTTTACTGTAAGCAGATTGAATCCTAATTTTACAACAAATTCCTTTTGTTTTAGCTTTTTCAAATAAATCCGGAAATGTACCCCGTGTACAATAATTCGTATACCAATGTATACGGTAAACTGTTCCTGTACCTTTGCATGTATGCTCTAACCAGTTTATAGATTTTTTATTGTTAAATACGGTTAGCAAAAGTTACCGTTACATTGTCATTGCTGATTGAATGTGTCTACGGCAGCTAGATTGCTCCATTCATTCCAACTTCATTTATTAAATAAAATGAGAAGTACATAGCCTAGATTGCCATTGGCAATTTAGTTACGTATGTGACTAAAATTTAATCATCACAGTATTTTATTTTTCTTCAGCTTGCATTTGGTGGTCAGTGGTTCAAATGTTCTCAGTCACTTTACTACTCAATCAAAAAGAGCAGACACCATTTATATTCCAATGCTTCATATTGGCATGGCTATCTCCTTTGATCTTATATTGCTTTGGAATGCCGCCTTTCCAGAGACACTTGTTGATCCTCGTACGTCTGTTAACTCTGGTTGGAGTACTTTCACCAAGTGCACCGTGTTCGTTCACGATGCTACTAGTCTTGGCCACTAGTAATTCCTTTGCTGTGCTTAGCATTGTTGGATCTTGGTGGAATGTTTCTGGCTTGGATCAGTAAGTTTCCTTATTATTTGGCAATGAATATACTGTGTGTTATGAATTGTGTATTTTATCAATTAATATAATGCATCATAGTTAGTTTCTGTATTATCAAAGTACATACTTTCAATACTGATGCCTATAATATTGGATCGATGGCATTTTCAACCTATATTTACATATATTGCACTCAAATCACTTTGTATCTCCATGTCCATTTTTCGTTGTTTGGTTATTGACTCTTCTATTGTCCTGGATGGATGCCTTGAAGGGGAAACTGTTAACTTTTGGGCAGCATACAACGTACCTATTACCTCAAGTACATAACCTTATACGTAATAGTGTACCAGAATTACCAAGGATTTATACTTGCAGTTTGGCAGATTGTACTTTTGATCGACCCTCTCCTTTGGAGTTAGAAATAAACTGAAATACTGTTTTGATGGCTATTGGCATTTCAGTCTTTTGTATTGGAGTTATGCAGATTGCAATGGAATTAATACTCTTCATTTACAAAGGTTATAGTTTACCTTTCAGTTTAAAGGCTTTTCTAATGTGACCACTGTATTGTCTTTACTACTTTTGCTGATACAATCCAGATGTGTTGATGTTTATTCTTCTTTCTACAGGTTCAGGAAGGTTTACTGTCATCTCTTAGGATATTGCCTTTTTCTGATTCTGAAGACTTATGGACTATCTCCATTGCCGCAAAATCTGAGTGATGAATGCCTATGTTTGTTCTTTGGTTGTGCCTCCGTGGTGTACATGTGGTGGAGTGAGCAGGAGACACCAGTGTTCAATGCGGCAGTGAATAACGACAATTCATTGCAACTTCCTGGAGTATTTCCAACTACTCTGGCATTTGGTGGGCTACTCTTTCTCACCCACCTTCTTCTGGGACATCTTGGAGTAGTCAGTCTAGTAGCTATGGTGGGATTTTCTGAACCCTATCAGAGTATCTTCGTACTCTTCCTTTGCTTGCTGACCTTGGTGGTTCTGTCAGATGAGGATTTCATTGTTGGTCACTTTGCTTGGAGTGCTATAGCATGCATTGGTTGTTTGCTTTTCATACTTACAAAATCGCTTCCAGGTTACTTTGGTGGCATTTTATCCGTCTTGTTCATTATCTCATCATGGCCACTCCTGTGTTCAAGGGTATGTTTGCAGTCTCATAATCTTATTCCGATCAGTCTGTTAGTGTACTTTTCTCTTTTGTTGGGCTTTATATGGATCTCTTATCCCTACAACTTGTGGTTGCTTATGTTGTCAATGGTGGTAGTTGCTTTTGGTATTCGGACTTGGTGGTTGGGTGATACGTGTGTGAATGCACTCCATAATCACACTTTTTTCTTAGGGAGAGTAATGAACAAACTGCCAACCTCTCGTAAGCAGTCTGTAGATACTCAATCACAGGTATTTATGGGTGAGGATTGTGACCGAGAGCAGATACGGCTTCAAACTGAGGTGGAGATGCTTGCATCAGAGGATCATGAATATCACATGTTTTTCCAAAAGATCACAATCTGTGAGTGCCATTGTGTGTAGCTACTGTAGTTGTGGTACCCACCTGATTGTTTATGTGTTGTTATGTTGCAGAACATGTAAACATGTAGAAAAACTTATGTGTATGAGACTAGTGTGTAGTAACATGTCATTTTGTTCTACTGTGCATGTCCACTGACATAAAACTTATTGTTTACTACATGTATAGGTATGATTGTGCTGTTATTGCTGAGTGTAGTTGGTGCCTTCTTCATTGTTGCTGATGTAACAAACCAAAGGATACTACTGGACCCATTTCAAAGACAATACTGAACATACACAACTGCAATGACTGCTAAATTGTGATTGTAATATGTACTGTTGGACATCAACCTTGTATTGAAGCCAGTGATTAATGTTGTGTTTAATTTCAATGTCCTATGGTACTCTATATTACCCTAGTATAATGGTCATTGTACATTATAATACTGTATTAGTATAAAATAATGCTATTTGCGTATAATAAGCAGTATTTGTTTTTGGTTTGTTTGAATAACTTCATTGTATTTATTTTAGAAGTTTGTGTCTTCCATATAATTGTATTGAATGTAGTATTTACATGCACAGCCATTTATACATTGACTGTGCATGTCATGAATGGAATAAGGTTGCACGTGCAGGTTGAAGTGTACACATTGAAATGGAGAGTACTAGTCCCACATATGCACCATAGAACCACTTACAGTATGCAATATTATTAAATGGGAGAAGTATCATTGTCATTAAGACCTCTTGGGCATTCATGCACGCGATCAGTTTTATGATGCATATGCATGACCCTGTGGGCATGGTCGGGGCTTGGTACATGAATGATCGATCTCTTCCAAGATGGTAGAGGTGAATAGGTGTGTTGGTTGAGTTTGATTAGATTAGACTTAATATTAAATATACTCATGCAAGCTCATTAGCAAAGGAAAGTTCATTCATCGATCAGAACATGGCAGAATCACAAGGTATGTAGTTTGTGTACTTGTGTACATGGGCTAGTACTGTATAATGTTTTCAATTGGTCAGGTGGAACTAAATACCAAAGTCATGTTGGGTTCACTTATTTTATAGGCTCAATTGTCCCATTTATTATTGACACTCATTGAACGCTGAAATTTATATAATGCTTGGTATAGTGTATTCGTAGAGTATAGCGTTGACTGTCTTGTATTCATATTCTATTTCTTTCACTTAATTGTTTGTGATTTATATGCAGGCTTCTGTTCAGTGAAAGTGGTCTATCCGTACCATGCTGTACTGGAGAACGAGCTGATCATAAGACCTGTGATGTCATCAACATGGAGGATCAGTTGGGTGACTGTTGAAGAGGACGTATTAGGGAGCAACCCTCTGGTTCATTCTGCAAAGATTTGTAATTCTGATTACAAGACCTTCTGTTCCACAAGAAACTGTTCAATGATTGGAAACCTCTCACGATCCTGTCGGACATCATGTGGAATAAATGCTAAGTTCATATTTTGTAACAGAGCAACCGGGAGAAGCTAATGTGTATCATTTGCTTAGAATTAGCAAATAATGCATGTCAAACTGGGTGCTGTGGGCATATTTTGTGTTCCGGGTGTGCTGGAAAATTGAAGAATACCCATAATTCTTGCTCCCATTGTCGAACATCACCATGTGTGATCAGTAGTGATGCCCGCACTAAACGCTACATTTCAAGTCTCACTACTTTTTGCACAAACTATAGAGTGGCTGCAAGTGGAAAGGAAGCATTGATAGTGTTGAAAACCATCTGAATACGAAATGTCTGTATACAGTGGTAGAGTGTGAACGTAGAGGATGCACAGAGAAAGTCAAAAGAGCAAACCTTCAGGATCATGTGATAAAGAGATGTTTGATGAGGCCAGTCCAATGTCCTAGCTTGGTGTTTGTGAAGTTCAGATAAGCTATCAAAGACACAATGATATTTTGGGAATGTATCAGTATGTTCTATCAAGGATTGCTAAAAAATATATGGGTTGCCTAGGACAAACGATTCAGAAACTTTGACTTACTCCATGTTAATAAATATCCATTACAAGACATGCGAAAAAATGGCAAGTGAGATGTCCCCACCACTGTGGTACTGAAGAGAAACTGACAAGATCAACACTACAGGACCACATTAAGGAGTGTCCAGAACAGATTATATCCTGCCAGTATGCAGAGGTTGGATGTGCAGTGAGTCTAAAGGGGAAAGAAATGGCCAACCACACCAGTGTATGCCCTACATGTCCAATGACACGTCCCAACAGCTGTGGCATAACCAAACTGACAAGATAAACTCTACAAGATCACATTGAGAAGAAGTGTCCAGAACAGGACATATGCTGTTAGTTTGCAGAGGCTGAATGTACAGTGAGAGTGAAGAGGAAGAATTAGGAACACCACATCCAACAGTCTGTGGAAAGCATCTAATGACATTGATATGTGATCACATTAAGTTAAAGAAAGAACATGATAAAGTAACTAAGGAACTTAATGAGCTAAATAAAGAGAATCAAGAACTGAAACTAACCCTAAGCACGTTGCCACTCGCGAAAATAAAAACGCGAACAGTCCTAAATCGAGCGATTCTCGAAAATTACGTCCCGCGAAAATTTCGGACACTACAGTATTACAGTGCTATCATGCCCTTTGTGGTATATACATCAATATAGTGTTCAATATATCAATATGCTGTGGCTACCCATCTAGCCTATATATCTTCCAGTCCTGAAGTTTCTATGATCATTGCATATTATGCACGGATGCTTACAAATACCAACTGCAATCCCTGCTAGCTATCAATTCGTACCACCCAGAATACATTCTGTAAATACTTCGCAAGAAATGAAAAAGTAATGAGCAAGTTCATGTTGGCACGTGCAACACGATGTTTGGCACGCGCGAGCGGCGTGACTCGTGACGTCATATGTCACTACACCTGATCGTGATCCGATCAATATAAAAATGTATTTCAATTCAGCCGGGGTGCCCCAATCAGTCCCATTTGAGGTGTCGTTGTTTGGAATTGCTTTCAGTCCGTTGGTTTTCGTAATCTATTTCATTAACATTGTCGAGAAAAATGGAAAAAGCGTCTTCGAGAATAGTAACGAAGAAAGTACTTTCAGTTGAACAGGCAGAAGGAGTCGGAGCTCGCGTTAGAAGGAGTATAGGACGTTCAGAGGTGAGGTACTGCTCCATCCACACGCAATCGTTATGTATTTTATTATATATTGACAGGCCCAATGAACTCGAGCTCTGTACGTATCATAATTGTAGCACAGTGAATTATGCTAATCCTTACAATGTAGCTATTAATTCCAACCCTTTTACCTCCACCCCACCCCACACGGGCTGAGTATGAAATTATATTTAATATTTAGGACATTTGTACTGTTTCTGGTATGAAAGACTTACAAACCCATAAATGGGAGGAGTAATTTGAAAGTATCAACTATGCCTTTCCCCAATATTTCTCCTACCTCTCAGCCACGAAGCCACCACAGCAACTATAGCCCTCCCAATTCTCCTCTCATACTACACCGGTGGTACTGCTGAGCTGCAGTCTCACACCGGTGAGACCACACAACTGTGTGGATTTAAACATGGTGATATTGACTAATTATGTTAATTATCTTCATTTCAACATCTAGTTTGGATACTATTATATTTGCAGATCATCATGCCACCTCATATGCACAGATCTTATCATAAATGAACTATACTGTACAATATATAGTATAACCAAATGTAATTTAGGGACAAGATACCTTAATGACCTTGTTACATGAACATCACAAAATGTAAATCTTGGCTCGCTGATATATTTTCAGTTGTACCTATTGGAATTTAATCACTTCAATTATACGTTTGTCATGATTCATTCTTGGTAGCTCCGTAACTTGGATCCTTTCTTGCTGTTGGATGAGATTCGTGGCAATTCTTCTGGGGGTTTTCCAGACCATCCTCACAGAGGTTTTGAAACTGTGAGTTAGACTGTATGACACTTTTGCACTACGTACATTCTGTATCAGTTCACCTTGCAATTTGATGTGCCTAATACATAACGAATATATGCACTGTGGATGAAATAGGGTAGAATCACCAACCATACGTAACAAGCTTAAGTTGACATGCATGGTGTTAGTTGTGTGGTGGTTCTAATCCTGGAGTAAAATAATTCAGTACAGGAGTTTTTAATTTGGAATGGGCAATAGTGATGCAGTGTTTATTTTGATCTCATTACCAAGGTTTGAGTGGGGTTGTACTTTGTGATTTTTCAGCAAAATCAATACTACATATTATTGAGTCAAGTACATCAATTTCACCATGTGTTACACATGTATAAGAACTGACTCTTTACATATATATATATATATATATATATATATATATATATATATTTTTTTTTTTTTTTTTTTTTTTTTACATAACATACAATAATAATAAAATGTGAAATCAAACACTACAACACCCTAGGACAGATACAGCATTAAAATTTTGGATGCACACACTGATTTGTTGACATAACTTCAAATAAGACAATGGGTCACTTGAAATGAGGCGCACTCGTTTTGCGAGATCATGAATGAAATCAAGAGCGTCTGAACCGAAAGCTCCTGTTGATTCAAATGCAATCGGTTGAAAGTGATGGTTGTTTGATAACTCATTATACAGGTTGTGTTTCTTAGAGGCAGCCAAGTTTGCAACGGAACCAGCTTCACGTGAGGCCATGGTGATGTTGGATGGAGCATACGAATCCCAACAAGTCACATCCCACACCAAGGCTCGACCCTTCGCCCAAGGGGTGACAGTTATGCCATCTGGTCTTTTGCCATCTAATCGACATAGTCCTTGTGGTTCCAAGATGGAGGGCATATTGGCACTGGACAAGGCTCGAAAAATGATATCGTTGAGTGCTGCATGCCGAGGTATTCTTCCCTTCGATCTTCTACAACTCAAGCCATGCACTCCGGACTCATCAACATGCATTCCACAAAGTGGACAAGTGTGAGGAACGCAGAGGGCAGTACCCAGCCTCAGGCCAATGGCAACTCGGATGGTTTCATTCCCCATACGGAGACCAAGTGCAGAAGCTGGTGGAGCAGTTAGCCAAGCCAAGGCCTCCTTCTGACTGGATGCCAGCAGTCGTACTCTTGTGCCTGCATCTGCATTAGAAAGGAGAGATGCAAAACAGCCATCCACAATGGGGGAATCCCAATACTTCTGTCTGCAAGCATGAGCTCCAATAGGTGGTGCGACAGAGGACTGTGGGGAAAAGGCAGACTTCCAGGAGCAGAGTGCATCTGACCTGAAAGGAATGACCTGGGAGTGGAGCCTCTCAGGGAGGATGGCAAGGGAAATAGATGTACAGCCCGAAGCAGAAGCCAAAAAGGCAGATGGTGCCAACATGACTGCACTCCTTATCCCAATGCCACCAGCCGAGATCGGTAAGGAAGCCTGCTTCCAGCTTAAGTCACTAAGCTCAATATTGCATATGCTCTCAAGAAGTGACCTCTGCAATTCATCAAAGGTGGTAAGAAGGGTTGATTGGAAGCAAGGTGACGTTCTAAGAGTGTACAGAAGTTTAGGGAGGGAAAGGCATTCCGGAGCAGGCAGAGGGCATCGTGGGTGTTCAAAAGCTTCAGCCTCTCACCGAGGGTTCGAAGGTCAAAGATTTTCTTTTCCAGAATGAAATTCATTGACTCAATGGAGCCAATGGGAGATCCCAAGAGGGTCACCTTGTGTCCTGATATTTCGCGGATGGAGGGGAATAAGGTGACAAATTCTTCTCTATGAGAGTTGTTGGAACAGATGAATTCTGACTTGCTTTGGTTGAGTGTAAGCCCAAGAAAATGAGCATTACTTTCCAAATAATGCAAGTCTGCGGACACATCATCCAAAGACCCCCCAATGGATCCATCATCTAGATAGAATACTACCAGCTCCGATTTCAGTGAACAGATTAAATCATGTAAGGTGATACAGAATAAAAGGGGGCCTAAATGGTCCCCCTGTTGGACACCCTCACATGAATTTATGGTGTACTTGTCAAAAAACAACAAGGAAGGCTGACAGTAAGCGGAAAAGGCAAGTGGGTATATGGCTGGGGCTTTCTCCAGAGTGTTGGCCAACATCAGATCTCGGCGAATGCTGTTAAATGCGTTTTGAAAGTCGAGCTTCACCAGGAAGCTGTTCTCATCCAATCCTTGCACATAAGACCTAGCTGCATGGACGGCAGATTCTGCACCTAATGGGACACCAAAACCCAGCTGCCTTGGATAGAGAAAAGAGCCGAGCTCCTCTTTCACCTCTACGCAAGCACACTTGGCAACTAGCCTCCGTAAAGTGCAACCTACAGCGATAGGGCGTATGCCCCCATCAGCCTTATTGAGACCAATTAGCTTCGCTCCAAAAAAAGTACGGGCGAGCAGGGACAGGGACACCTCCTGCAATGACCATGTTGGTGAAGTCCGTCAGGGAGGTAAGTAGGTTGGAGGAGCCCACACCTAGGCTAGGGCACAGGAGGTCCTTCAGATGTTGAGGAAGTAGACCGTCCTGGCCTCCTGCAGAGCCTGAGGGGAAAGAATAGACAGCTTTACGGACTGAAACGGAAGATATCACAAGGCCAGGAGAATCAGAGGGACACGAATGAGGTAGGGAGGTATCCGGATGCGAGGGTGGATGTTTTTTCTGTAGAGCATCCAAGGATGTTTCATCAGGGACACAGAAAGTGTCCCGAGAGCTTGCTAATCGTACTGCTCCCCTAAAATCTCCGTCTTCTAGTTTGGATGACACCCTGGCCGCCAATGTGTCTAGCTCGGAGCGCCTAGGTCTGGTAGAAGGAGTCGTAGAAGTGACATCAATTTCGTTGGCAACTGCCTGATTGATCAAGTTAGCCAGGTTTCTGCGTCGACCTCCCCTCCTGGGAGCTTGCAAACAGCGTCTAGCGAAAAGAAAAAGACGCTCCCATGCCTCGTTGGAATTGCTGGAAACGATGTCCGACAAAATGCAGGACAGTTTTGACGCAACCTGATGGCGAGAGGCCTTTGGGATTCGTTTTATTGTTTTCCCAATGAAACGACCAGGATTGATGGTTGCAAGCTCGAAGGATTGAAGGTCGATGATTGGGGATCGTTTCCGACAGCGTTGGAGTCCGGAACGCTATCCCTGGTGTCCTTGGCGAGATTTGGGCACATAGGGGATTTGCCTGATCCTGGGCATCTGTTTGAGCAGGGACCATGTGTTTTGATCTTGTCATCAGAACGTAATGGTAAAACTCTCTCACAGATCGTGCAAATGCCCCTGACAACCGATGATCCGGCTTTCGGCATGGTCGGGAAACAGTCTGATGTGATGAACGAAAAGCAATAGTCTGTTGGGATCTTCCAGATACTCGATTGTAGAGATCAAGAAATTATAAGATGATCCTAGAATCACGACGACAAGGATGATAATCATTCAAGTCCACGGCGCCATCTATCCACCGTCGCCACCGCCATTTTCCGATCCGAAAAAAAAGAAAAAAAAATATATATATAGTATATATAAGCGAGTGGTTGCTATGTGGAGATTGCGAGAAAATTTGTTAGTTTTGCCTACATTTAACTGTAGATTTTGATGTACCTGTTACTTTCCGTGGAGTTTGTATTTGTTGTATAATTTTTTTGTCTGAGAGGTTATCTGTGTATCTTCATTTACTTTTGTTTAGTGCTGTTTTGGGGAAACCCTACAAAAGCACTGTCATATCTAATAATAATAATATTATATAGGTAGATAGATAATTATTATTATAGTGCAACATGTCAAAATTACAGACACTAGGACATACCATCCAATGAAGCACTTATAGACAGACAAAAAACTATACATAGGCAAAAAAACATGATCAGGAACAAAATGTGTCAGTCCACATAGTATAGATCTTTTTCATAATTGCTGGACTTCGACATGCAGCAGTCAGAATCATTACAACTTTAGTTTCATCATTCAAGGTTGGAAAATCAGTATGATGCTCCATCATCTCCTTCATGAGGAGGAGTCTTGTTATTTTGCCCCAAACTACACTGCAGTAACCAGTGTTTTATGTCTTCAATATCCCCAGAAAAGCACTCCCTACAAACATGTAGCTCTTTTGGGATCTGTCTCCATCGCCCAGTCTTAATGTGGAAATGAGCTGTTCCTCCCCTCAATTGCATTAGCACACGCCTATATAGATCTTTGATTGTACATCTGCACACATGGGACTGATGCTGTCGAAAGGGAATGGATTGAATGAATCAGTGCACTCAACTTGGCCGCTCTTCCATCTCCTTCCTCCAGGACTCTAAAACCTTTCTCTGTGCAATATCACCCAACATACGTTTTACTTCATGCCAAGAAATTCCCTGTAGTTCCTGACTACTAACATCAGATCATCCGAAGTATATCATCTATATTATGTCCTATGTACGTAGGTAACTTATATACTGAAAGGATCCGTTTGTCATGAAGACTTCTGTGGTCATAAGGGTACAATAAAAGCGGGTGATTTACAGGTGGGCTTATCTCCAGTGCACACATTGTACAGTATACTGTGATGAAAATATCTGAAATTGCTTTCTTTATTTGTACTATCAGTATGTAATGTTATTATAGCATTTCTATGTATGCTTACTATGTATAATATTATATTTAGATATATACTTATTTGTGTGTTCATGGAGTTATGTGATACTTTGATTATATTTCTCTTATTAGTGGATGACAGCTGGTCGGGGCGTTGTGCATTCAGAAATGCCTGGAGGTGACAGTGGTGAAAATGTAGGTCTGCAGCTGTGGGTGAATCTCAAGTCTACTGACAAGGTATGCAGACACAGTGGCTTTTGTCATGGAATTATATTATTATTATGAATTTGAAATTTTAATGCCATGTGTTGTATTTTGCAATAAACAGCCATGAAATGCCAATACCTTTTCCCTCAGATGGTTGCTCCAGAATACCAGGAATTACGTTGCAAAGATATTCCCAAAGCAAGTGAAAATGGTGTGAGTGTTGTAGTTATCGCAGGAGAATCTCTTGGGAAAAAGGTAAAAAAACATTTGCAATTGCCACACTTGAATGTTGCAAAATCAATACCATTGCTCCTAACATGTAGCTTAACCTTCTACCCTACACAGTCCCCTGTTAGGACTCGAACCCCGACAACATACTTGGATTTCAAATTGGAAAGTGGAGCCAAGTTCTCTCAGCCCGTGTGTAGAAATTGGACAGCTTTTATCTACATACTTTCAGGAGAAGGAAAGTTTGGACCAGCGAAAAATGCTACTACTAGTGATGCACATCATACATTGGTCCTTGGTGATGGAGATCACATAGAATTTGAAAACAATGTGAGTTTCAATGTACAGTAGTTATGGAATGTAGGACATATATACATATGCAATATACAAAACATCATAATAACAGTGGACATTGGTTAAATTGGTGTATATAGTCAATAATTACAATAAATATATGTTTGTGCTAGTGTTTAAAATTGGTAGTTGATCCTTTTTCATTATTGTAGGGTGGTGACGTTTTACACTTTGTCCTCATAGCTGGAGAGCCAATAAATGAACCGATAGTTCAGCATGGTAAGACCCATTTGATGTAGGCACACAAGTGATCCCAAACCCTGCAGTATGTGTGATACCTTTATCCAACTTGTTTACATATTCCACACATGCATGGTGTTTAGAGCTGTCTGTGGAACACAAACACGAAATATATCAGTTATGTATGAGACTGGGAATGGGACTGGACAAATATCGTACACTATACCATTTATTTGCATGTGGTTATGGTTGTGGTCATTAGGTGCATTTATTATTTTCAACCTATGACAAACTTATTAATGTAGTATATCACAATTTTATATAATTATAGATTGTACACCGTGGATTTGTACAAAATGTGGACCATCTCTGTAGATTTGCTTTGATTATGGTGTTGTCTTATTGTGTTCAAAGGACCATTTGTGATGAACACTCAGGAGGAGATTTTAGAGGCTATCCAAGACTACAGAAGTGGCCGTAATGGTTTTGAAAATGCTTTGAAATGGAAATCAGAATTGGGTAACAAGTGATCGAACAAGAACTGGACATGAACGATGTATTATTAGTGTATAAAGCCGCAGCCTTTCACAGTAATTGTACATTTTGTATATTATATCATTATGGATTCTGAATCTTCCGTGTGAAATATAAGGTAAAACGCCCTAATTCCGATCACACTTTTATGAAAGGCTTACCTTCTCTGCAAAGAAGCCAACATCAACCAAACTATTTACGATAGTGTTAACGTTCTTTAGTATGTCAACCTTTCACAGCTAAAACGACGGTTTTGAAAGATGTCGAGGAACCAGCAATTTTGCGGCGAAAGGCAGGTGAATTTTGTCGAGAATTGCCTATTTCCGATCACTTAAAAAGCTATACCTCACTACCTGCTGAAGTTCAATCTGGCAGAGAAGGTAAGAAGGGGATTGAGGCTAATGACACAAAAGGCAATAAAATAATGTTCGTTCCGGTCAGGTACAGCGTATCTGGTCATAGATACTCTCGATGATCTGGTTTAGCGCTCATCACATTTTGGTTTTTACGATGCAATTTTCGATCGCGTTTGTTATGCGTTCCGATGATCTTATAACGTATTCGCCAACACGGCAACGCAGTGGATTTCGATCAATATTCTGACGTCATTTTGGCGCGAAATTTGAAGTGTCCAGCGGGTATATAAGGAGTGGCAAATCTGTGATTCTGCACATTCGCACATTTGTGTGTGTGTGTGGTGTGTGTGTGCGTGTGTGTGGGTATGTGTGTGTGTGTGTGTGTGTGTGTGTGTGTGTGTGTGTGTGGGTGGGTATGTGTGTGCGTGTGTGTGTGTGTGTGTGTGGGTATGTGTGTATGTGTGTTGGTAGCATATGTGTGTGTATGTTTGTGTGTGCGTACCCTGAAACAGTCAGTGCTGTGTTGGAATTTACTTTTTGTAGTTATTGTAATCACAATCATTTCACATGTTTGGAAGTGTGTATTTGTGACAGTTTACACGTGTGTGTGAGTACACAGAGTATAGACATACTATTGTGATATTGATGTTTGTGTGTGTGCGTGTGTACCAGCGTGTACACTTGTGTGAAAATATTAATGCTGTACTGACGAGGCTCTGAAGGCCGAAACACTACAATGTTAGTGTCTACAGCTACTCGTGTGCATAGTACAGTGGAATCTTTACTAAAGGACACTCCGAATAAAGGACACAATACAAAGTACCTCTCTACAAAGGACACGTTTGGAGGCACCTAAAATGTGCTATCCTATGGTAGTAATACATTTTTCACCTCTGAAGAGTGGACAACCTCTCTACAGTGGACAAATTAGCTGGTCCCAATGTGTCCTTTATAGAGAGGTTTCACTGTATATTTTTAGTGGGCTGTGTGTGTGTGTGTGTGTGTGTGTGTGTGCACGCACAGGATTCTTTTTGTTTATTGAATAACTCACAAGTAAAATTAAACAGTTGTGGCATACCCAGACAACGCCTTGAAGACCCTCTTGGTCAGCATTACAAAGGTTAACATACGGAAGATGATGCTGACACGTTGAATGATTCCAAAAGGTGCTGCTACCTGCCCAAGTTACATTTTCAATCTACCACGATGTCCACTGATGCACTGGAAATATTGAGTAACTCTGAAGTGATTGCAGTTAATCAAGATTCTTTAGGTATGTTTCACACCAATTATGACAGTTGTTAATTCACAATACATTACTATGATCCAGAGTTTCATTAGGAGATGTATACAGCTGCTGCCTGTGTACAATTTCAGTGTGTGCGTGTGTGTTTTTGTGTCTGTGTGTGTGCGTGTGTGTGTACCTGTGTGTGGTGTGTGTATATACGCGCGCATGTGTGTGTACATGTGTCTGTGTCTAAGTGTGTGTGTTATGTGTATATACAGGTGCATGTGTGTACATGTGTGTACATGTGTCTGTGTGTGTATGTGCGTGTACATGTGTGTGTGTGTGTGTGTGTGTGTGTGTGTGTGTGTGTGTGTGTGTGTACGTGTGTGTATGTGTGTTTGTCTGTGTTGGTTGTGAGTATGCATGTTAATAAGTCAATTTTGGCTATTATTTCAAGGAGGTGGGGTGGGTGGGCATTTCCAAATTTCTATCTGTGGAAGGATCCACAGATAGCAATTTGCTTTACCAAGCAAAAACCTGTGTGCCCGTGTCTAATCTAGCTCATCAGTTGTCCCTACTTGTTTGAGTACTTCTTTTGCCTCTCGAAAGGTGTTCAAGGTCACATGGTGTGGAGCAGCAGTGACTCCAAGGAACAAGTGTGGGCTGGTCCCCTTTCTGGAGACTCCGTTGCTGTCATTCTGTTGAACCTAGACGACACCAACACTTCAACCATCACCACAGACTTCAAGACCGTTGGTCTCCAATCTCAGCAGGCCTCGGCACGTGACCTGTGGCTCCACAGGGATGCCGGAGTGATGTCAGGGAAAGTGTCCGGCTCTGCCACGGTACCACCTCATGGAGTGGTCATGTACAAACGTACTCCATAATGAGTGGCCATAGATGGCTCAAAGGAACCTTAGGATCCTTTGCAGGTAGTACTGTTAACCATAGGTATACACCCATAACAATTAAAGCTGGCTTATGGGTTATGGCCTATGATTACGGGTGAACTTGAAGTGTTATGCATGGCAAGCGTGATATGTGACGTCACACCGCACGACAATCGTGAGTATTGACGTTTGAGAACATAGGATGTAGGATGAATGAGTTATATTGTATTGTTACCGATATAAAAACGCTGGATTCCAGTGGTACCCCCAGTCCTGGTCGATGTATCGTTATTTTGCTTTCTATTCGTTAATCTTCGTCCTTTATTTCACTGCTATTGACAAGAAAATTCGTAAAGAAATGGAAAACACCTCTTCGAGAATAATAACGAAGAAAGTACTTTCAGTTGAACAGGCAGAAGGAGTCGGAGCTCGCGTTAGAAGGAGTATAGGACGTTCAGAGGTGAGGTGATCCAAAGTATACAAAATACTAGTCTAATAAAATTAAAACGGATTGAATTTGTATAATGTTTGTCTTTGGACAGATAACGCATTTCACAATGTTTCTCTTCAATAAATCATCGAAATGTACAAAGTTTCGCCCACTTGGGCTTCTTCGGGTAAGCAGACCGTCAGTGATTTATTGCATTTGATGATTTATCGAAGAGAAACATTGTGACAAGAGTAACATCGTCACCTTTTATCCGTCCAAAGATAAACATACAAATCTACCAAGCATGTCGAAGAATTTTACAATGTTAAAACAGATTGAAGAGTATGAAATAAGGGTCTATGTGATGGATAGCACATGCATGTAGTCTAGAATGATACTGGCACCATAATTATAGATGAGGATATGCGGATAATATATCTATTTTCTACATCTTTATTTTGTATATTCGCTAGCAATTTTCAGCCTGCGTAGCATACATACATAGTTTCCGCACCTTACTCATTCCATACAAATAGTATAATATTTATAATAATTATAACCTTTTTGTATAATACGTACATATGACATACGGGGTAATGTTAATGTTATTCATATGAATTCATTGACATGTGCAATTTGCAAGTTTGCCTACTTTGTGGTTCATCTCTGTAGCTCCGTAACTTGGATCCTTTCTTACTGTTGGATGAATTTAATGTCAGACCCCCTGCTGGTTTTCCAGACCATCCTCACAGAGGTTTTGAAACTGTGAGTTCCATTGTGTATTGATGTTACAGTAATAGTGTATTCATCATAATATGCACCATATGTGCATGAGTACATATCTGATCACCCAATGTATATGGGATCTAGATGCAGACAATGAGAAATCACTGAACTTGCAAAAAATGGTCAAGCAAATTCTTAACTTATATCCATTGTACGATATATAGTTATTCTTTTCAGTGAACTATGTCAACATGTTCTTTTCAATCTGGTTTATGATTGTTTTCATTTCGACTTCTGGTATGTAACACTCGTCCGATAGATATATAGATATATATTATATATATATAATATGTGTTCCTACGTGTGACCGCAACAATAAATTTATATTGCGCGAAATAAAGACGGCCGATTTCGAACGCCGACAATTAGAAATTGAGCTAGAATTTGTGCGCTGAAGCTTCGCTGAGCGTAATAACTTCTGCGAAGGTTCTTCCGAACCTAAGAAAGACCTCCAAGTAATTCGAGTGTGGGGGTGGCAGCCCCACAAGTTTTTGAACTCGAATTACTTGTTTGGAATGAGTTGTACACATTCTGTATGTTCATGTTGTACGCTACCCTATTGTAGTTAATGATATGCACTTTACATATTTATGTATAACCTACACAATTATGTGTATTGTATGTATGCATAGTTTACCGATGTCAACGTAACACGTGAGACATTTGTTATTGGACCATTCATGAGTGTATTTGCAGCACATGTCCCAACCATTTTCAGAATCCATTTCTATTCATACTGTAAACATGGTTTGATATGATGTGTTTCTCAAAAATGTGTACATATTCTGGAAAGTACATGTCCTGTTAGGTAATGCATAATATTATACAGTAGGATGCGTGGATTAGTTGTAGCCTATATATGTAGATGTACTAACGTGATGAAGTAATAATTGATTACCAGGGCGAAGCCCAAGGTAATTAATTATCACTTTCCTGCTGTTGCACACCTGGACAGGCTGCAACTATCATGTAACGCGGATATATATATAACTGTATAAATTCACTCTGAAAGATTTACAGATGTGAACATACTTTTCCTTTTGATTTTCTTTCTAACTATGCTACGAATATGTATAGTACATAGGTGTATACTGAATCATACCATGTCCTGTGTAGGTGACTTATATGCTAAAGGGATCTACTTGTCATGAAGACTTTTGTGGTCATAAGGGTACAATAAAAGCTGGCGATTTACAGGTGGGCTTATCTCCAGTGCACACATTGTACAGTACTGTAATAGATATCCTGTATTTTATAGTTTATGTATACTAACTGTGATGTTGTTTGCAGCAGTTTGCTATGTATACTTACTGTGTACATATACATATACACATCGGCTCATTAATTAAGTGATGTAATGTTCTATATATTTCTCCATCAGTGGATGACAGCTGGTCGGGGTGTTGTGCATTCGGAAATGCCTGGAAGTGACAGTGGTGAAAATGTTGGTCTACAGCTGTGGGTGAATCTCAAGTCTACTGACAAGGTAATCCAAACCCACAACTGAATGCTAGTCTTTCATGTTAGTTTTTGAACATGTGGTGAAACCTTCCTATAAAGACTGCCCAGTGGATCTAGTAAATATGATCTCTGTAGACAGGCGGACCAGATGCATATTATTGCATGCAAGACTACTGTATTTATAGGATAGTTCAAGTAGTTACTAAGGAGAGGTTTTCTATGTACGTACGTACGTACGTTGAGGTGCTCTTTTATACAGCTTCCACTATATTATGTATTTGAAAATAACTCCTGAGATTTCAACATAATAATATATAAATTGTCGGCTTTCCCATTTAAAGCAATCACGAGCTGACAATACTCGCTTTCTTCTTCACTAAGATGGTTGCTCCAGAATACCAAGAATTACTCAACAAAGACATCCCCAAAGCAAGTGAAAATGGTGTGAGTGTTGTAGTTATTGCAGGAGAATCTCTTGGGAAAAAGGTGAGAAACCATTTGCAATTGCCACACTTGAATGTTGCAAAATCAATACCATTGCTCCTAACATGCAGCTTAACCTTCTACCCTACACAGTCCCCTGTTAGGACTCGAACCCCGACAACATACTTGGATTTCAAATTGGAAAGTGGAGCCAAGTTCTCTCAGCCCGTGCGTAGAAATTGGACAGCTTTTATCTACATACTTTTAGGAGAAGGAAAGTTTGGACCAGCAGAAAATGCTACTACCAGCAATGCACATCATACATTGGTTCTTGGCGATGGAGATCACGTTGAGTTTGAAAACATTGTAAGTTGCAATGTAGTCATTTGATGTGATTGTTGACAATTAAGTACTAAGTTGTCTTTAAGAAGGATCTCCCTGTCAGTCTCTATGATGTTTCCACCAGTCAGGATACATGTAGTCAGTGTACATCTGTAGGCTGAATTGGTTTCTCCTTTCATTATCGTAGGGTGATGACATTTTACACTTTGTCCTCATAGCTGGAGAGCCAATAAATGAGCCGATAGTCCAGCACGGTAAGACCCATTTGATTACATGTTCGTATGTAAGTATAGGACCGAAAGCACTTAACATGTCATAGACATACTGTACATACTTACATATAGGAATGAGGTGATGACCTGAGCACATTTTGAACCATTAGGGTTTACAGTTGAATCTTCATAACCCTCCTCCAATAGACAGCCTTTAAATTCCCACTCATTGTAGAATGTGATGTTAGTTAGAAACTCAAGTGGGCTGAGCAAAACAAAATTGCTGTCTATGACATACGTACGTACTTACATACATACTCTGTAAAAAACTATGTATGCACAATATTTCTTTTGACAAACTGGCCAACCATACTGTACGTACATCATAATTATTCTATTATAGTATAACCATTCAGACTGCAGTATTTGAAATGTGTATAATAGAATGAGCAAATTCTCAGCTACAGTATGCCTCGATCAGTGTATGTATGGGTGTTTATAGCTAATGACAAACTTTGTAACGTATTTATCCCTTTTTCATTGTACACAATAGATTTATTTTAGTAGTAAATGTGGACCATCCCTGTAGATTTGCTTTGATTATGGTGTTGTCTTATTGTGTTTACAGGACCATTTGTGATGAACACTCAGGAGGAGATTTTAGAGGCTATCCAAGACTACAGAAGTGGCCGTAATGGTTTCGAAAATGCTTTGAAATGGAAATCAGAATTGGGCAATAAGTGATCGAACAGAAACTGCATTATTGCATTTGATTTTAATGTAATTATATAGTTAACCTCTCTGAACTGAATATGTATACATGTAATATCAAAGAATTTCAGTAAAACAATAATTTATCTTATCCCTTTGCATAATTAAAATAATTAACAGTTATTATAAGCCATTTAAGTAATAGAAAAGTATAACATACAGTAGATAATTAAAACTATGTAAAATTACTCAATAACATGTATGGTTGCTCCATTCAGTACATACAATGTTATATATTATGTATAAATAAAAATCATAGCATATATAATATATTGTTTGGCAGCCAGTTGATAATGTGGCTATATTAGTAAATATGATTATGCTGAGAAAGAATATACTTGTTCAATTCACTTCAGAATTAAGAATCCACCACACTGAACTTCTCATGACCATTTCTGTACGTACTTTCTAGTTATCCTCTACAGATGACACATATTATACATATTATGTACATGATGGAGCTAGTACATTAATAAGCACTGCAATATATGACATGTACATACATAGGTAAATATGTGGATTAGTATGTTGGTAAATACATATATTCTATATACGTACATACGTATATTTGAAGGGCATGCATAACCGTATACATCTGTAAATTAGTATAAGTTATCACTATCACGATCATAGTAAAAATAGAGAATGATGATGGCATTATGGCCACTATTGCACACACCTATCATGGTTCACTGTGAACACCACATGTACTGACAAGCCTTGAATAATACAAAAGTGACAAGAGTGAATTATCAGCTAGGATACATGCATAACTATGAATCATACAAATGCGATGTCAAATATACGAATATCCACTTCCACAACCATGTATGTATTATGTACATACATACATACGTAGGTGGGTACTTTGACAATAGCTTACTGGGCTGAATGCTTTCAAGGTTAAAATAAGCTGACTCGACCTCACCTAACAGCTAACAAAACACACAATAGCACCACCCTGGTGGTACCATCCATGTGCATACCTCACAATGGAGTAACCCACTACTGTTGCTGATCCCCTTAAGATTGACTTCCTTGTGTCATGTCCACCATATTATGCCTTAAAGAGAAGGAACACACGCATATAATTACACATGTGTACATTACATATAATATTGTATTGTATTGTCAAGTTGATATGGAAGTGTTAGGCTCCGTAAGAGTAGCCCATAGATATTATTATGTATGTACGTATATGCATTAAAGCATGTACACAGAGTACACGATACAAACAATAAAGACAGTTGTACACATCTAGTTGACTTCCCTTTGATTTCGTTTGTATGAACTCTTCACTGAAATGTGCAATAATAGCACTAAACCCTGGGTATAGCAGAGAAGTGGGTGCATATGTATGTGTACATTACCAAACTGTATAGCACTGGTCCACGTCAACCAGCTAGAGAGTACAGCGACATGTACAGTAATGGGCTAACTTCAACCTGATCTGAGCAAGCAACTGTAAAATGAACATATAAGGGAAGCTACGGTACCAATGGGTAGAAGAGTGGAATTCAACCACTGCTTTTCAGAAGTATTCTCTCCAAATATCCATTGTGTCTACTGTGTCCCTTACATGCATGCATGAACATACTTTATGTGTATATACGGCTAGTCTAACGAAGCCTGACAATTTCATGTCAACTCCACTTCTAGTCCATACTGGTCCCAGCATAGATGAAGGGACGCTAGTTACTGACAGTCTATTGGTCCCGGAGGGACGCTCGATACTGATAGTCTATTGGTCCGATACAAGGAGGGACACTCTCTTCTTTAACTTTACAGGTCGAGATGGAGGAAAAGATGCAATTGGCCTCATAAAAGAGATTGTTTACAGCAGGCTTAAACCTTTCCTGTGTGTCTGTTTGGCGATATTCAGTCACGTAAAGTATCCAGATCTCTAAAGTCATGCTACTGACCACCTTGCTCGCAATTTGCCTGGTGAGTTCTTGGATAATTCAATGTAGTATACATAATTGATTCGACAGTTATGATTGAAGCATGACTTAGATGTTCATTTTGCATATTTTTCAGGTTCTAGATAGTTTTTTCAATTCAAGAAGGGATCGACCTGAAAATCAGGCAAACACCAGCCAATCCCTTCTTCCAAAGAAGAGTGCATGCCCACCACCTGCTCTGCCACCTCCACTGGTGAAATCTGTCCCTCTCCAACAGTCCCATCAAGATGTACTGGTGGAAGGTACAACTTCTGCTCCTCAACTGAAGACATTGGCAGAGGAGCTACAGAGTTTTCAGCTTCAGAAAGTAAACATTCCTATCAAGAATATATCTCTAAGTTGTGCAATTTTGTCCCTCCTTTGTACGTATATACCAGCTGCAACAGTAACTGTTCTCCTGTTGCAGCATCAGCTATATTATTATAGTTTAGCATCTGAGGTTATAGTACGTATTTCCCATGTTCTTGCCACATAAAGGTGCCGTCCTTCACAGGTACTCACTCAATGAGCTCTGGGTATTCTGGAAGTAGTGGACTGTCTGAGGTCATGTCAATGTAACAGTTCATTGTGGACCAATCAGATGTCAAGGATGCATACCCACCCCCTCCTTCCACCACCTCCACTGGTGAAATCTGTCCCTCTCCAACAGTCTCCCCAAGATGTACTGGTGGAAGGTACAACTTCTGCTCCTCAACCGAAGACATTGGCAGAGGAGCTGCAGTGTGTTCAGCTTCAGAAGGTAAACATTCCTATCAAGAATATATCTCTAAGTTGTGCACTTCTGTCCCTTTGTACATATATACCAGCTGCAACAGTAACTGTTCTGTTACAGCATCAGCTATATAATATGTACGTAGTTTAGCATCTGAGGTTATAGTATTTCTCATGTTCTTGCCACATAATATACAGGTGCTGTCCTTTAATAGGATTTTTCAACATGTGCACATGAAATCATTCCATGTACATATAATAGTGAATGGTTGCATGTACACAGTCTCCACAGCTAGCTAGACTTTGAGAAGTTGTGAACGTCGTGAACGTTGTGAACGTCGTGAACACTGTGAATGTTGTGAACGTTGTGAACACTGTGAAAGTTGTGAATGTTGTGAACGTTGTGAACGTTGTGAACGTTGTGAACACTGTGAATGTTGTGAACGTCATGAACACTGTGAACGTTGTGAACACTGTGACGTTGTGAACATTGTGAACACTATGAACGTTGTGAACATTGTGAACGTTTTGAACGTTGTGAACACTGTTAACGTTGTGAACACTGAACATTGTGAACATTGCGAACGTTGTGAACACTGAACGTTGTGAACGTCGTGAACACTGTGAACGTTGTGAACGTTGTGAACGTCGTGAACACTGTGAACGTCGCGAACTTTGTGAACACTGTGAACGTTGCGAACGTTGTGAAGGTCGTGAACGCTGTGAACGTCGTGAACGTTGTGAACGTTGTGAACGTCGTGAACACTGTGAATGTCGCGAACGTTGTGAACACTGTGAACGTTGTGAACGTCGTGAGCGCTGTGAACGTTGTGAACATTGTGAACGTTGTGAACACTGTGAACGTTGTGAACGTTGTGAACGTTGTGAACGTTGTGAACAGTGTGAACGTTGTGAACGTTGTGAACACTGTGAACGTCGTGAACGTTGTGAACACTGTGAACGTCGTGAACGTTGTGAACACTGTGAACGTCGTGAACGTTGTGAACGTACGTTGTGAACACTGTGAATGTTGTGATCACCACACTTCGACTTGACTACAAAAGGAAGCCATTGTCATCAATAATTATTGCTAGTCCATGCATGAGGATACCTCATTTATGGATTGACTGTTCATATTTCTCAAACACATTCTCCACTCTGTGTGAAGGCACAGATTTTGTGTGAATTCCCAAATGCTAATATTGATAACTTGCACAGTTAAGTGTAAGCCTCACCATTTTTCAGTCATGGGTAGCTCAGATGTCGGTCAACCTTTGATAGCGTGAGGGTTTGTTTTGCTTTCATTTCCATCTTGTAATGGCACAAAATGTAACCAAATTTGATTACACCGTCGAACATATGCCAGCGTAGCTCCGTCAGTTTCTTATTTTCCTTCCACTTGTCTGCACATTTCCTTAGTAAATGTATCCAGTATATTACTTGTGAATTGAGGGCGAATTCCAGTTTGATTCAAATTCATGAGTATAAATTTAATCGCGCCGCTGTACGAAATACGAGGTTAATCGCGTGTAACTTTCGCGAACATTAATCTATCAATAAACGAAGATCACCATTAGATTCTCTGACTTGCGTTGCATATATCTTGTAATTTTCATCAAGATCCGATGACATCGATTTTTTCGTTGCGACCCCTAGTTAATATAGACCTTTTCTCCTTCGTTCAACTTCCTCTTCAATTTCCTGTCTCTTCTCTAGTTCTCGCTTTAGGTCTGTCGAGGTTCTCCACTTGTTCAGAACTATCTGCTCAACATCGAGCTTCATGAATCCCTTCTCCCTCTTACCAGTCTCACCATAAGCACTTTTACATGATGTAGTGGGCCTTAAGCCCTTCAAGATCACTGAACAAAAAGCGAAGATGCTGAGATGTGCATGATCATTAAATATATACACATACAGAACAGAACATATGTACATGTAGATGTACGTATGTACGTGGATAATAGGATTTTATATAGGAGTAGGGGTTGGTGTGGTACCCTCCCACATACAGTAAGGTGGGCTGTTAGCTTCCCATCTTTTAATGGGGGAGGGTGGCAACTACCCCCATACAGTGGGGGTGGGGTGATAACTACCCCTAATATAGCTAGTGTGGGTGGGGTGGCAAGTATCTCTGTGGAGTGGCAACTACGTACACCTTGTAAAGTGTCTGTGGAGTGACACCTGTATTAATTAACCTATGAAAGACCATAAATTGGAGAATACTGGAATCTATGTACATACATAATAACTGAATGGCACAGATGAAGGGAGGGCATGTTCTCCCACATAAAGTTGCTCATTGAGTATCCATGGTGTACTCATAGAAGTGTTGCTGTAATACAGCCACTAATTCACAGTCAATTAGGACTGGGTACAATTATGATAATGATAATTAATGGGCACTGTCACAAACATATGATCCATTGAATTTGTTTTTAATATATAATATCCAGATCAAAATGCCTCACACATCAGGGGAATGCTTCTGTATCAGAGTTAATTCACATTATCACAAAGTTGATCATGCAAAAGCTGTTAAAATTAACAACCAATGACAGTGATGCCTACCACACATGGTCTTCATCAAACATTCTAAACATTCCAGATGTACCTACATACAGTACACACTGTACATTTACCCTTACTATATTTCTAAAATGATTGAAAAGTGCAACATCTACCCTAGCTTGCCGTATTGAAAAGATTCTATCGAATTCAAAATGATCAAACCTTTTGCCACAAAGCATTTTGAAACCAGAGAATGACATCATAATGGCAAGGAGGGCCTAGTTTTTAAACTAAATGTGGTCAACAGGCATATACATCTTGCACCGTACAGGATCACCAAGCTTCAAATTGTACAGGACCACCCTATAACATGTACAGGAACACTACTCACCATGTACAGGATCACCCTAACATGTACAGGACCACTGCTCATCCTATACAGGACTGTATTATTATATCCCACATACACAGCATATTATGTACCTATATTATTATTGGACACAGTACATATGCAGTATGATTATGTACGTATACGTATGTACTTACAGTATATATGCACCTTGGAATCATTTTACTTTCAACTCCTATATTATATTATACAGTCCAATCATCTTTATTTATTCAGATTTCACCAAGAACAATTTATTGCAATCATACATTTATTACATAAGAATGCTTCCTGATTGGAAAATGTATACATACTATTATACTCTGGATGTTCAAAGCTTATATTTAATAGTATTAAATTATATTATTATCATTGCTTATGCTCAAATACAAAAATAGCACATTAAATGTTAACAAGGCTTCAAGATTAACATGCTAAAGTACAAATAGTATAACTGCAATTAGTATAAAGTAACAAAAACAGTTCATAGTTATTATAGTAAGAGTGTCATAATGATATTGATAAACTTCGTAGCTCCCCAGCAGATAAACAAGAATGCATGTGATGCAAAACAAACCAGTGTTACAATACACAAAAAATCTGTGTTCACAAAACACACAACAGTCATTGTTAGTGACTGACAGAACAAATGACTCAAAATGAGTCAAAACATTCATTCTTGTGAATGAAAAGGACAATGTGCACCCAGATATGGGCTAAGGACAAACACACAGTTGATAAAACTGACAAAAGACTTGATATGACAAGTCATAAGAAAAATTACTGAACATGATGATACGTGCCATCTACATCTACATTGGAAACCCAATGAATTGGGAGTTTCAAGAAATACATTTAATAGTGAGGCTGGGGAGAATAGACATTCTGAGAATAGAATGGGGAGCAAGGTAGGATGGATGATGAGGAAGACAATGGCGGCAGGCAGTTCGCTACTGTCTGGGGTGGAGGAAAGGGGAATTTCTCCGAATCATGGACTGGCACACTCTACAAGGAGGAAAGTGAGAATGAACATCATGTGAAAGGAGCTGTACACAGTAGTAGGTCTGTTAGTATTGACATACAAACGTACATAGGTACTACTGTACATCTCATACCAATGCACGACCATACAAGCTACGGCCCGACTAGGTACACTACACAATCCATATCTTACATTGGTTGATAGTGGTTCAGGCCAACTGTCGGGCAGAGGAGAGTTATGCATGTTAGGTTGGATAAATGCACCATTGGAAGACGTGGGAACACTGAAGGAGGTAGGCGGTGGTTCAAGCAGTTTTTGTCCTTCACTTATGAGTGGAAGAGCACACTGCAGAAGGCTCTCTGAAGTAGCAATGCCGCCATCTATATAAGGGAACAACATATTATTCAAATGCATGTATAACCATATTGTCTTCAAGAGTTCATAGGTATATTTCCAATGATGCAAAGATAATGCATGTTCAAATCAATGCATGTACAGTATGCACACAAACATTTACATATGTACATTTGCACAAACCTGCTGGAACATAGGTGTACTGAAGATTACTTTCACTTTTCAATTTGTCTTTTCCGCTGATCACACACACCTCCACAGTCACCGGCTTCTTCAATTCACATTGAAAGAACCTGGGAGTTTTCGCCAGAATGGCATTCTTGGCTGGCTGCAAGTGTGACAACCCGAGTTGTACATGAGTAAGGAGTAAACACATATGTATTACAGGGAAAAAAAACCACTGACTGGAAATTTGTCCTTGCAAATTTCAGCACAATCCTTCCATTCTTGTCCTACATTAGTAAAAATGGAATTACTATTATGTACACATATCCCACCATAACAAATTTACCAGTACAACTATAAGGATAACACGAGTTTCATTTTCAATGCTCTGAGGAACCTCAAAACACAATTACTTCACACACATGTAAGATTTCGCTAGCCGAATATCCTGATTAACTATAAACAGCCTGAAAGGGGCCAACCAAGTTGATAAAAAGTTGAAGGGAGAAATAGGGACTTCTCGGCAAGGATGAAGGGGATTCCACAAACCAAAGCAGTGTGACAGCTGTATACAACACAATACCATACCACTCACCACTGATTGTCACTGAAAACCAGATTTCACCTAATATTGAATTTGAAATAGGTACAAGTTATTCAGTAGCCACAAAGTATGGATTTCCATACAATCTGTGTATGTAATGCAGGTTGTTCACTTACATGGTGAAGTGAATTTGTGACCGAGCAGGACAAATTCATCTCCTCCTTTTGCACTCCCACGAGCAGGAACAATCGCAGAAAGAGTACTTTGGCCTTGAGCAGGTTCTGTCAGAACATACAAATATAGATAGTTGGTACATGACACTCTCAGAGTTATGTATGGAGGACACCGAATGACAAATTTACACACAAAAATATGATACTTGTATGGACATGTTTTGTAACAGTTGTGCATGCATAGTCCCATAAACATCCACACATATGCACAACAAATACGTACAATGCTACACATCACAACTTTCAGTCACATACATTTACAATTTGACATCCTCATCCACTGTGATAAACAACAGCAAAAACCTTTTGTATACAAATTATGACAGCAAAAGGTTCTCGATACTGTCTAACCATATGGAAGTTGGAGACTGGGTGTTGTGAATATTCAACAATTGAGCCATTTGTAAAAATTGCAATTTCCTGAAAACCATAAAAAGTTGAGAAAAGAAGGGAGAAACAGAATGTCTTACCAAGCGTGATTGGCTGTGAACAGGTTTCCAATTTCAGGGGTCCGTTAACTGTTTCCAAGTTGGCACAAAACATCAGTCTCGCTTGATTGGACTTTCCTTTGGTAGCCTTCCTGTTGGTGTCATTGTTGATCACACGTTGAATTCGCAAATCACTGAACCTAAAACCCCCAAAAACCATAACCAATGTGGTAAAATTAACTTAAAAACATTTTGTAACAATAATCACTAACTTGACAGTGAGTTCTCTGGAGCTACCAACAGTTTTCTTAGTCTCACCCGATAGGTTGCACGAGGGGAAACTTTGAGTGTTATCAACCTGGACCAAGCTGACTTCCACGAAACCAGTAGTGTGGTCAGGTGCATTTACAATCTAAAATCAGTATAAATAATGTATAAGATTAGCATGCACACACACACACACACACACACACACACACACACACACACACACACACACACACACACGCGCGTATATTGAGTACAGGACAGGAAATGGCAGTAGACAGGAAATGGCGATGTGGTCCCACTCTACTCTACCTATGTATTACTGCAACAACCCCCCAATGATAACGTTGACAATACAATAACAATGACGCAGAAATTATGCACGGAATTCAGGGTGTACCTAGTACGTACGTGGCACGAATTCACACGAACACGCGTACCTTGATAGACGGATGCGATGACTTGTTACGTCGACTCTTCATAGGAGCTCTGTGTCCTTCGCAATCGTATCTTGGGCGATAATTCTGATGCATAAGGAACATGAAAAAGCACGTAAGAGGATTGTTCGTTGAAAGAATGAACAATTCCGTTCAAAGGCGACATGTTCGGGGCTAACCTGTTCCGGTTCTTCCAATATTTGAATGTGGGGCGGTCGGGATAGATTATCGGTAATATGGGATAGAATACCCTCCATGCTTGTTCTGAAGAAGGCGTTGTTTGAAGGAGAGTATTGTAGATCCACTCCACTCTCAGGGGACGTGGGCGGGAAAGAATCAGTAGAGGATAGGGAAAGGTCAATACTCAAATCTTCTGGGCACAGAGAAAATTGGGAAATCGAGTTATCCTCAAATCTCGGCCTTTTCGGTATACCTTCCAATGTAGTGGGAGAGCGCGTTCCGTGGGTTTGAAATTTGATTGAATCAAGGGTAGCTCCGAAAGACTTCGGACTAGGGCCAGGGCTCAGCAAAATATCGAAAATATCTGAAGAAGAGAAACCAATTGTAATGAAATAGTTTACCGCTAGAAATACCCGTCGATATCTAAGACGAAAACCAACCCGTATTGCTGTCGTTCATCATGCTGGATGTGAAAGATAAGTCTCGAACAAACGAAAAATGACAAAGTGTGTTCCTATTTATAACTACTGCACATTACCCCGTTCGTCTGTTTATAGTAACACGATGACGTAATCTATGAGGCGTTAGTCGCCTGGAGTAAGCAGCACAAACCATAGATACTGTAGTTGCACAAACCATAGACTCTACGGGTGATACCTAAGTAACGTATCTCTTCTGTAGAACAGTCCCTTCCCCTTCCGCCTTTGGGCGCGTGTGTGCGGGAAGGACTCTATGACTAGCGTGCAAAGTTAATGCATAGCACGTGATTTTGTGTCTAGTAAGCGCCTAATCCGCCCCTCTAGCTCCATTTTTCGCCTACAGGCGCTTGTTGGGGCGGTTACAGCATCTATGGTTACGGCGATGGAGTCGGCCGGATACTCGATGGATAAATGCAGTTCACAAGAAAAATGGCCTCCTTACGTAAGCAAGTATTTCACAAAAACCTCCCTCCTATGCCAATGCCTACAAGCACAATCAGGTATTCCGTTATGAAGTAAAAGTAGTTCTTGTTTTACAAGTTATGACTGCGTTTCGAATTCTCTTGTGATGGGGCACATTTGTTTATGTAGTTTTTCTTGTTTTATTGATATCCCTCGTTTACGGAACGGCACTCGCACCATACGTATATGCGAAGTTCAGTGACCATTAAGAACAAGACCTATTCAGCAATTTAATGATCATGGAGTCGATTAGATGTACATTAATATGAAATAATGTTAAGACGGTTGGATTGTTAGAGATGAATCCTCGGGTAATGGTAAATGTATCTCTCTGGGACTGATCGTTAAAGTATTGCCACACATTTATGCTAACATTATAAACCGAATGGCCACTCGTATATAGTGGCTAAATATGCATTCATGAGGCATGATCCATGAATGGCATATTGTACGTGGAGTTTGTTTCTGTTTCTATTGTGACCATCCGCAATAATAGGCGATATTGAAAGCCAATTACTGTAACAATAATAGTGAACTCTAGTTCTATTGTCCAGATATAATGCTTTATTCCATTTCATGTATTTCGAGCATCACAACAGGAGTGCATCACAACATTATAAATGTACACATGTCTTTACCACTAGGTATATTCTCATCTGGGTACCAAACGCAGGCTGCATATTTGTACGTTTATGTGGATAGTGGCTCAATTATTCTATCTCGATAGATTTCTCTTACAGGAACTTACATTCATGTATTTGATAAGCTTCTATGTGTGATCGTTATGTGTACTTGTACATTTCACATTGTGGTGCAATCCCAGGGGTCAAACACATCCACCCATTTTGTAGTTGTTGAGTGTTCATGTTTGTCTTTTGTTTAGCACAGGTTCTAGAAAGACAAAGAAAGAATACACTTCATTGTCATGGGAAGGATACTTTGATTCACTACAAGATGTGGAAATTGAAGAAAATAAAGTATCCTTTAATCCATCTGTCTTCTATGCTTTACTACTTTTTCTTGGTAACTAATATGAGAGGGTGGGTTCAGTGATATACTAGATGTCCTTCACTTGTTATCACTTGGTCCTGTCGTTGGTATTCTGTCATATTTATTGGTGTTTACGTATGTTATAAGCGGGAATTTTTTAGTCTATTTCCCTGAACCTGAACCGCTCAGTGAGGGAGCTGATTTGGCAGAACCGAAACATATGTGACAACAAAGTGGGGCACTCCTATCACACGGGATATGTTACCACTTCACGCAACATACTTACGTTTTCTATTGTAATATGCTGTGTGGTTTGCATGGAGTTCTTGGTAAGCAATTATTCACTGAATCCCATGTTGTTGTTACTATTTTAGGAACACATACGTAGTGTTGTGTGAGGATTCACTGAAACTGGTCCTTTGGATTTGGTTCTTAGAATTCACCAAAGAGTGTGTGTTTTGTGGCTAAACTAATGATTCATTGATGGTTATGTAGTGTTTGTGGCAAACTAAGCCCTCAACATGTGTATGTGTTGTATAATCCATGATGTGTCATTGTGTATTATGGTAACATTTGTCTGTATGTGTATATGCAGTGTTCACATGTATTATACCAATTTGATTGATGTAATACATACACTACAGCATAATGGCAAAAGAAGGAGAGAGATATGACAACAATGTCAAGTCAACACTTTAGAGGTTCCTTAGAATTTTCTAGAACGTCTGATTGTTGCTAAGAGACCTTTCCCAGAACTGGAGGTATCTGTAGTTGATATAAGGGCCACATTCCATGTGTAGGAGGTGATTGTAGTGTAAATCAATTGACATAACTTGAACTTAACTGTGACAAGGTTTTCCGTGTGTATCAAAGTGGACTTGAGAGCAGCCCAGTATTGCTCTTACTACATGGGGGAGGACATTCAGCTTTATCTTGGGCTGTATTTTCAGTGAGTGTCGATTATGGCTTTGTGGTTGTGTTACTTTGCATGAGTACAATATGGTGCATATGTTTTGACTATAAATCATCATGTTGTGTCATCATTTTCATGTTGTGTCTCATTGTTTGTCAAGGTAACAATCATGCATGATTACGAGATATTGTAGGGGCAATCAAATATGAAACAATGTTTTGGACACTTGTCCAAGAGAGGGTTAACTTCCATTGGGTCCTCTCTTATCAGTAACTCATACCCCTATTGTTGGGATACCACAGTATGTTCTGTGGAACCTCTCCACTACAAATCTACAATTGAATGGAGGAAATTTCTATAAGAATAATTTCCATGATAATTCTGTGTCCCAGTGTAGTACCATAGTGTTTTAAGTAATCTCCTAATTGGGGAATGAGGACATCCAATTCCTTTCCAATGAGTCCATGGTAGAGAGGTTTAACTGTATTGTTTCCTAATGCATCCCTACACATATTATATTTACAGTGAGTATTCTTTGTTAAAATAGAAGCTGAATGACTTCTAATTGTAGCATCAGTTTGATGGTGTACTCCTTTTAGCTCAGTTGTTGTCACTTTATAGAAAAATCTCCAGCAAAGATGCACCTGTCGGGTGGTGGCTATTGACTTCAGAGGGCATGGTGAGCTGTGCATGTGGAATTACATGTAAATGTTACATACGTATGTGTTTCCAGGGGTTTATGTGAGATTTCTGAAATAATCTTTATAAGGTGACACCTGTATGAAGGATGACCATGATTTGTCCAAAGAAACATTGTTAAAGTAAGCCAACTGTCTGGAAGTTCCTATTATCTCCTTAATATTATTACAAATAAAAGGACGTATATATGTATATATGTGTATATTATAGATTTTGTGCTAAACCATTGTATTGTTGAACATTCTATCGCAGTTTGAGACGCAATTATAGTATTTCATGGTACACGTACGTATGTACTTATGTACTGTATGTGCTGTACTAGTATTGAAAACAATGGAAACTCCCTGAGACAAACTATAAGGGACCCCCTAAATCAGTCCTTGTTATTAGATGTGCCTAATATATGTACACTACCACAGCAACCAAAATAATACTAAAAATGGTTATTTGACTTAAGGGTGTTTGTTTCAATACTTTTCTACTGTACTGTATTTTCAACATTTTTCACTATTACTGTATATGTTGTGGGTCCTCCTGTCATTCTCTTTTTCACCAGTTTTCATACTAGTTCTGTACTTTCTGTCTTGTGGGTGCCTGGTATTGTAGGCTTAGGATTTTCCCAGGTGGAATAAGATTCCATAACTATAGCCGTAATTGTATTGATGTAGCTACTCCTAAGAATTCTTCAAGACTTGCTCCTCCACATGTTCAGCTACAGTAATGGCAGTTTCTTATCAATGGGTACACATGTGTACCATACCACAGGGCTTCAGTTAGGGGTTGAGAGGAGGCGTACTTCCTCTGAATCCCTTATACATTGTATTACTCTATGAAGTGTTGCCATTTCATATATCGATGTACATATGTATTTTAAGTCTACGTATGTACTGTATTTCAAATCAATTCAATAAGCTACAGTTTATGCATATCTGGTCTCCTTGCAAATTTTCCCAACTCAGCCAATGCATAACTCTACACGTACGGATCAAAGTACAGTGTTAGTTGACTTTCTTTTATGTACAGTACATACTTTTCGGGAGTAGATTGTTGTGTAGTGCCATGACTCCATGATGTAATCCTTATAATGTGAAATTCAATTCTTCAAGTGCTTTCTAATATAAAGTAGTATGTAGTTATTTTACTCTACATGATCATAGGGATGTGGAACAAGTAATTGATGTTCTATTTCAGGGAGAACCACTACCCATAGTCTTAATAGGTCACAGGTACGTATGTATGTACTTATGTGTGTTAATGCAATGTTTATGCATGTACGTACGTACATATAAGTGTGAATGTGCTACCGCCATAACTGTGTGTGTGTGTGTGTGTGTGTGTGTGTGTGTGTGTGTGTGTGTGTGTGTGTGTGAAGAGAGGGAAATTTGTTCACAACTCTGATTTGAGCACATTTTCCACTGTGATCCACTTATGTAACATGCAATGTTCTCAAGATAAATGTAGCTATGCATGTATCATTGATTCGACTGGTATAAAGTGTTGATTTGACTGATAGGAAGGGTCCTTAGTCACTTGTTAAAATCTTCGAACATACTGGTACCACTCATGCACGTGTCCAGTCTTATTGAGTGTGTGAGTTTATGTGAATGGACATTATGTACCTTCATTGTACTTAGTATGGGAGGAGCTATTGCCATACATCTTACTGCTGATAGAATCCTCTCATCGGTGATTGCCCTAATTGCCATTGATGTTGTTGAAGGTATGTATGTACTGTGTTTGTGACAGTCATGGAGTATATCCATTCATTTCAAAGTAGATAGGTTATTGTTTCAATTCCACACATCTGTTATGTACATATATTGCTTGTATATCAAGCAAATGTTGATAAATTGAATTGCACATGTATTTGTGGTTTCTGTAACAGTGACATTCATCTTCATTAAAGTGTAAAGTATGCAGAAACATCACTCAATAATTGGACACTGCTTTTCTTCTGTATGTGATTGTATGTTGAAAGTGCTGGTGTAAATGAAAATCTGGGCCCATCTCCCAGTTGAAGTTTTTTACTTGATACTGGGTACAATACAGGACTTTATTCTATTTCTCTGTCAATTCTAATCTTTATAGGTACTGCTTTGGAAGCATTGACACACATGCGAAGTTTTCTTCGTAATCGACCACAGAGCTTCAAAAGTATTGAACATGCAATTGAGTGGCAGTGAGTGTCCTCCTAGTATCCCTGTTAGATATTATCTTTATGAAGCATGTTGTGTAGACGTATCGAATGGAAAATTGTGTGTACATCGTGGATATATGCACACTAACAATTGATATGTCACTCTTCCCGTTGATGTACGCGTGCTGTGTTGATTGTTTATGATATAATGTGATTATCTATTACCTTTCGATCGTTGCATGACTAGTTATCACCTTGGAATTTATATAGTTTATTCATAGTATAATATGCAACATGATAGCTGTAGCTTCCCTGGTGTGCTACAGCAGATAGATACACACTTTACCTAATTGATAAAGTGTGTCCATATCCTCCCCTGTAGCACACCCAGGGAGGCTACAGCTATTACATGTGTGAAATTGTTCAAGATAGTACATACTTGTGCACAAACACACAGTATAATGCCAGTTTTGCACATACTGACATGGGTGTACAGTACTAGGGTTTGTAGTTGTAGCCTCCCTGGGTGGACATCAGGATATATGCAGACACATGCATACATAGTTTACGATGGGGAACTACAGGACGGGGTACAAACTTGCATATGTTTATGCATATGTACATGCCAGTGAGAGAATAAGCCTGAAAGTGAATATTATACGTATGTGAGCTGTTTTGGAAGATCAATTGATTCAGCTGCCAATTAGGCCACCTGATATACATTCATCAAGGGAAAGACAAGTACCAACTGGTGTAAATACATCTTTATCTCTTGGCAGATATATGTATGTCTTGATATGTACTGTATGTCATGTGATGTGTATTCATGTATTGTGGTTCATGTAAGTTTACTTGCGTACAAGAAGGCAAATTAGTTGTGGATTAGTTGTGCTGATTGTATTTTGATGAATGAATATGATGCAGTGTTTTATGCATGTGTTCCTGTAGTGTGAAAAGTGGACATATTCGAAATTTGGAATCAGCACGAGTATCTGTACCGAAGCAAATTAAAGAGTGAGTTCACATTTTATCACTGCACCATTAATGTATATTTTTGTTTTACTTTTTTTTAATCCTCTTATGTGAAAGTTTCATGAGATGCAAGGCCTACTTTATTACAATACATTGCATATATGTATGTTCTTCAACAGAACGGAGGTTGTCTCTGGTGAGGATGATGACAACTTCAAAGTCCCAAAGAAGTACTGCATAGCACAAGAGCCAGTTATCATGGAGGAACCCGAACCCCCTGGTAATGATGTCCCTGCTACCGCTACAGCAACAGAAAAGATGGTATGTACATGAGTGTTCGTCATGAATGTTTTTCATTTTACAGTACATTTTCAATATTATTATGAACTACGTACATGACTTCAATTCAATATACACTCATTCAGGTACATGGAACACTTTGTTGTGAATACCCTGGGAAATTTTGTGGAGGGAAATTTCACCATTTCATCGAAAACCAAACATTTCGTGGTTTATTCTTGATTATTGTATTAAGCATGTTACAGCACTATGCGTAACTTGATATTTTGCTCTTGTTACCTTGCGAATCAAACCGAAATGCAAAATAACATGAAAATGGAACCTCACAAAATCTCCCACTTAAATTTGTTCCCCAAACCTTTGCTGGATTGTGCATGTTGCTGTAAATCTGTAGCTATCAGGGGATACTCCTCTTTGATCCCTTGTGTGATTTTGTAGACACTCTGCACTTATAGTGGAATGCCAATATGAAAATCACATGGAATGTTGAACTTTCAATACATCAGAAATTTACAAATAACTAGTCAAAATACATATATAGGTATACGCTGTGTACATACGTACATGTATATGTACGTATGTTGTACGTATACATATATGCTGTGCTAGTAATGTATATGCTGCAAACATTACTAGCACTACACTGACTATAATGTTTCAGTATCTTGTTACCTTCTGCTTTGCTTTGTCTTGTCAGTTTCCTTCTTTGTATGTTGTCTGCAATGTTTGAGAATTTTCCATGTCTGTAGTTTCCTGTAAACACGAAATGTTCATGGAGGGTGGATTTATCAAGAACAGAACATTATTGGGAAGGCATGTCTGTGCATGTTGTATTGTGCACGGAAGTTGAATGTATTTGTCATTTTGTGGCTGCTCCATGTTTCAACATCATGTCTTTTTACCTTGTTGGTTGCAATTGCTTTTTGATATGTACAAACATACCTGACCTGGGACAAATATGAAGTAAGTGTAACAACATGATATCCTTGTATGTATGATTTTAACTATGTAGATTGGTTCAAGGATATATCAAGGAAGTTTCTTAGTAGCTCAGTACCAAAATTACTTCTGTTAGCAGGTTTGAAATTTATTTCATGGCTTTTGAACATACAGTGTGATTGAGTATGACTTAATTATTATAGTTGCTTATTTATATTAGTATATTATACTTATGTATGTACACTTACATACATGCATACAGTACTTGTTGCTTAAGATGCATATACGTAACTAGGCAACATTCCACAAATGAACAGTAGGTATGTATGTATAATATGTTGTTTATTTTTGTCTTTGTGCTCAGGTGTAGATCGACTAGATAAAGAACTAACTATTGGGCAAATGCAAGGTTTGTAAAGTGTTCATAACTACACATCCTTCAGATTTGTGAATTTCTTCTTTTTATGTAACTGTTAGCTTTATTCTGATGAACTCACATTTGTGTAGGGAAGTTTCAGTTCCATGTACTTTCTGATTGTGGACATGTTATACATGAAGACGTACCCCAAAAGGTTGGTGTCATTTTTGATAGCTTGATTTGTTGGAATGTGTGGACATCTGCAGTATGTGCTCTGTCACATTGGAGTTGTGTGAAAACTGTGTATGTTATAACTAGCCACTGTGAAGGAAAATGTGTGTAGCATATAGTCCAGGTTGTGAAAGCCTATGATAAAAACTAGTAAGTGTATTTGGAACCTGTTTGTATTACTCTTCTCATAATTATAATTTGAACTGCAGTTGTTTATCAACATACAGCTATGGGTGTCTCTATTCGCTTTGTCTACATATCTAATGTGTAATGAGAATGCTTTCTTTGGGTCTCCTTACTTTAAAACTGTATCATATACACATCACTCTCATTAGTGTCTGAAGAAGTATTGACACTTACATTTGCAGGTCCCATTATTACATGAACATTTTCTCTCAATGTTTGTTTTAGTGTTAGGAATTGGCTATAATTTTCAAATTGATTATCAGGCATAATTGCCGATTTTAAATTAATCTAGTAGGTGTAACTGATAATCACTACGACTTTATTAGAGTATGTAGTCATCCAAAAAATGTGATATGGAGTCTTTAGAGTCCTTTTTACATCCATGTACTCTTGAAGTACAAAACTGAAGCCATAGGATAAATGTTCCAGCTAATTAGGTGGGGTGGCCTTCCAGTCTACCCGCTTAATTACTTCCTTTGGTCACTTGCACTAATAGCGATGATCAGATCGATTCAAAATGAAAATTTATTGATATATGATTGTGTATGTGTGTGTGTGTGTGTGTGTGTGTGTGTGTGTGTGTGTGTGTGTGTGTGTGTGTGTGTGTGTGCGTGTGTGTACATGTGCTTTAATGCACACAAGCTGTGATTATCTATTGTGATATTGTTATTTCGACCATTTTTAGACTTCTAATATAATTGGAGATTTTCTTGTGAGGAACAAATTTTCTGTAGCAAAAGAAGGATTCATGCATTAAAAGAGAACCTCCTTACTGCACTTTGAAGAGCAATAATTATTGCTATGTCATTACATCACACGATCTCATTGATATTAAATGTTTTACGATAACACACTAAATTTAAGTATGTTACTGCATTTATAGGAACATTTTATTTAATCCATAGAACATGTGTGTAAAATTGAGATCGAGTTTGATGTACGTACATGGGTGGTTTGTGACCAATCTCGAACCTTTGATTAATCTAAGAGCAGCATTTTATGAACTCTGTAGTAAGCATTTATGCATCTAAAGCCATTCAATTTGAAGGCTAGTTAGCAACTAGGAAATCTAATGTGAAAGAAGAAATATTGCACTTATGTACATGGGTCGCCTGCAATGTATCTTGCAATTTGATCAATTTATATATCCAGTTTACATTACATAGTGTCGATCCCGTATGTGTGTAAAATCACCACGCATTTCCAATTGACTCAGCTTGCTGATGCCACATACAAAATGACATTGGTTGTCCTGATCATTATCTATTCAATTTTTCAAGGATTGAACCTCCTTTCTTCCAGCTTGTAGAGATATGCATGGTGTGCTTTGCAGTTGTGATAATGTGTTATTTATTAGTGCATATCCACAGTGTTATTTTCGATGAGCAAGATGCTCTGCTCCAGCACCTGCCTAGTAAGGTTGCTTTATTGATGACTGAATGCATGTGCAGTAGACCTTCATTAATTTGAATCTTGTTAACCTATAACCTCACAAATATGAATCCAATATCAGCTATTCAGGAAGCTCATAATTATTTGCCTGATATTAATAATATGGCATCACTGTAATCACTTATTGAAGGTAAAATCAAGAAGTGGTAGTCAGCATACGTGCAAAACACTCCCACATTTACTGAACAGGAAGGGTGTACAGTAATCAATTCACTATACATAATATGTACGTATGTATGTATTTTACCAACATGCTGTATGTACAGAAAACATCCGCTTCTGAAGTGTGAACCTGAGCCATCCCATAGTCCATGTTTGTAAATTGCTATTTATGACTAACAGGCTACCATCACCCGGCCCCTAGATTTTGAATGAAATGAACATTTTTCAAAGTCTACATTTAGTATTGCCAATAAATTCATTATAATTTTGGATGATTATCATAATATTTTGATTTTGATGGTCTAATAAGTAAGTACTGTAAATAATATGGAGTCAACAGAGTTATCATGCATGCAGGTATGGATTACGGAGTATAGGTGTACTGCCTTGTTACTTATTAGATAAGGTTTGTTTCAATTGATCATATTATTATGTTCATAATTTGTATTAATGAAATGAAAAGTGAATGCATACCTATAATAATAGAATAATTATTATTATTATAATTATTAATGCCAATGTTCAAATTTGATCTTGCATTTGTCGCACAGGAAGTAGTTCCTTGATTATGAGCAAGATTAAGTATTCTATGTAATCATGTACACATCTATGTACATACTCAGTATAGTAGCATAATATGAACATATCTGATTCTCTTGTATACTCAAGTGTAAATGCTTATATTTAATATTGAAGACTGTACCATGTTGAGGGAGTCACTACGTCTTGATATTACTATAGTTAATGATGTCTTTGATTCTTATTTGGCTTGATTCTTGATCTGGTGCTAGCGCTTTTAGGAGAGAATTAGAAAATTATTTTAATATAAGTCAAGTTGATTTTGACAGTTTGAATGTTTATATACATAATTAATTCTGTCTTGGTAGGCAGGTAGATCAAAGGAAAAAAGTGGTTCATGAAACCTCTACAGCACGCAGTTATGTACCAATACAGCACACCAGTCAAGTAATATCAGTCACTTATAGTCACCTATTACAGTTAAGTTATTAACGATTCATCACTCCTTCCAGTAACTGATGAGACCAATTTCCTGTCACCACCAACATCAGTAACAGCGAACAATGGAGCAATAACAAAAGTGCCATCCCATGACAAAAACTAGTTATGTCCCTTGCACTTCCCGTGAGGAAGGGACATACAGTGAATATTCGTTAATCCGCTGAACCGTTTTGTCCGCCATATTATTGTGAAATAAATCCGCTTGTATGGCTACTCTATACAAGTAATCCGCCCTCTCGCAATTCCGTCACCCGCCATTCTTCTGTGTACCAATTTGCACTTTTGTATGAACTTCAGTTACAGATGATTCGCCAATTTTAAAGAAGTTGTCTTAGTGTAGAGCAAAATAGCAGCATAGCATTCTATAATTGACTTGACAATGAAACAGAAGAAGTAGATTTCCGATTGCAGAAGGAGGAATCCGACTACAACGTAAAAAATACTCACAGACCGTTTCTCAAAGACATGGAACGTACAAATTGTGCAACAAATGGTAGGAAACATCTTGAAGAAGATCAGTATAATCTGCCATATCATTAATCTGCCAAAATTTTGCCTGAACTAATTGCGGTGGATTAACGAATATTCACTGTAACTAATACATGATGTATGCAAATAGCAATAATGTGGTGTACATATTATATACTTCACTGTAGCTAGTAGTAAACTCATTGGTGTCCAATCACATGGAGAACAGATGCATCCCATAATTGAAATTCCGTGAATATGTAAAGAATAGATAAGTATATCGTGTACAAGCAAGTACGTATATTATTTGATTATATCTATCATTGAGCATAAATTCGATCATGTTTAAAATGTAAGCCAATCACCTTACTTATGGCTTAGCTGTAGCCTTCACCAGTACAAAGATGAGAGCTCCAACAATAGCTAAAGTAGTGACTGCAGCCAAAGGTGCTATTATGGCATATATGACGTTTGGATTACACTCCAGTGCAGATCCAGTGCATGTCTCAGTGTCTCCAACATTGGCTGACACTGCATCTGAGAGGCCTGTCATTCCAACTGAAGAGTTGCATTGAATCTGGTGGTAGTACAGAGAAGATATATGCACTTATTTGGATGTAAAGTGTACACATGATAGGTGTTTGATATAGTGATCAGTAGTTTGTACACACCGTGAATTCATATATTCCAGGGTTTTCAATCTCCAACAATTGTGATGATTGGTTTAAAGGTAGCTTTTCGATCTAGCAGATATAGAAATACACTTCACCAACTGACATTCAATGGACCATTCCACCACCAATCCTTACCCTGACTTGAGATGTATCAGGTGTTGGTTCTGTGTCTGTTGGGACTGTACCTAAGATCTAAATGATGTAATGATCACATATTGAGTGTTATATCACTTGATGAGTACAAAGCATAGCATTATATTTATGAAGTGACTTTCATCAACTCACCCCTGATTCCAATCCAGTCAGTAATGGAGTGATGAGTACCTCACAAGGTCTGACTATTCCCATTGAGTACTCCCAAGTCAAGTTAACATGAGTATTGTTGACCTGTTCAACAGTCAAATTTACTGGTGGTAGTGGTTCTGTGTAGCATTAGTGATAAAGATGAAATGCAAATATATAGTTAGGATAGTTTTTGCTGAAAGTATGTGTTTTTACACAGGATGACTCTATAGTGTGCATTGAATCATTCCGTTACACTGAAATATTATCAACTCTCTTACGTAAGCACATTGGTGGTTCTTCACTCCAATTTCCTGTGTGCTGACATGTTCTCTGTTGAGCTCCAATGAGCTCATATCCACTCTGACAGACATAGTTAGCTACTGATGTGTAGACAGTTCCATTGGTGAAGTAGACATTGGAATTCTCAACAGGTGATGGGAATCCACAGTCAACAACTACACAGTTGAATTGTTACAATGATTAGATCCACGTGTAGTCTAGTGTTGATATGTGTATGATCTCACTATTGCATGCAGTGTCATTTGGTGTCCACATTTTGCTATCTTGACAGATCTTTACTTCTGATCCAGCCAGTCTGTATCCAATATCACAGGAGTAATTGGCTGTTGACCAGTATGTGATCCCAGCGTAGTCCACTTGTCCATTGGTGATGTTTGGAGGAGGACCACATTCGACAACTGTGTTAATATGGCACATGCACACCATTAAGATATGTCATATTTACTATGAATATTACTAACTTCTACAAAATGGGTCCACATCACTCCAAGAACCATTAGCTAGACATGATCTCAGTTCAGGTCCTTCTAAACGGAATCCTTTGTGGCATTCATATAGTGCAATGGCTTTGTATGCAGTGTCAGTGCTGATGGTGATTGTTCCATTCTCTAATGTAGTGGGCTGTTTGCAATCCACAACTACAGTATAATAATGAAGATGTTGTATGCAGGCATTATATATTCAAAGGTACTTAGAATGGCACAACACATAATATGGAGTGTAACACGTTATTGAGTTTTGGTCTTGCCACTGAAAGTGTTTGCCAACTATAGATATTGCTAATTTTTACAGAAAGGAAAATGTAGAAGTGCAATCAGCTCTTTGTTTCAGACTCAAAACTGTGCATAATCTGAGATTAGTTGTAGGTTTAGCTGACCCATCTGCTTTTCAGTGTGAATGTCTTCCAAATACAATGGCATGGAGATACAGTAGGTTTGGCTACATCTGACTAGTATGTGAGTACAATCTTCGCAACTGTTTTGGTTCGTACGTATATACGTACATATCCTTGATTGACTGAGGATTTGTATTTGATGATCTCAATAAGTACTGGATGGTACAGGAGTTTAACCTAATTTCCACTAATGTGTACGCACTACTAATGTGTACTATAGTATAATACACATGAGAGGAAAATTAGGCTATAATAATATAACAAGTATTTTAGCTAGCATCCCCTTATTTTTAATACATAATATGCATTGTAGAAGACATACTGTATAAAATACCCACTAAAGTACTGGACCTACTCTGACACACTGGTGTATTTCCTGCCCAATTGGTGTCTTCTTTGCACACTCTGAATGGGGATCCTTGTAGCTCATAGCCAGTGTGGCAGATAACCTCAGCAACAGACAGGTATGTGGTTCCTGTACTGTATACCACATCTCCACTTTCAACAGCAAGTAGTCCTCTACAATCCACAACTGTATAGGTATAGAGTGGAAAATAATGAATTCTTTGCTATTACATTTACTGTGTCTGTGTCATCTTCCTTACTTTGACACGTTGGTTCTTCTCCACTCCACTCTCCATCCCCTTGACATTGGCGAAGTACATCTCCAATCAGTTCATACCCCACATTACAGGAATAGTTTGCTATCTCCAAGTACTGAGTGGAGCCCAATGTGTCCACATGACCATTGAGGGGATCCATGAGTGCACCACAATCAACAACTATTGCATAATAAAGTGAGTAAATCAATCAAGGTAATCATTATCTCAGTAAACATAGTATCAACAATGTGAATGATGAACATCTAATAAATTGCAACAAATGGGTATTTGTTTATAATATTGTAGAATGATAATAATCATGTGTTTCTCACTGTTACAACTTGGAATAGGTCCACTCCAAGTTTCATTTGCCTGACATGATATAATAGCCCCTCCATTGAGATTAAATCCCACATTGCACGAGTAGACAGCTACAGAGTTGAAGGTTGTCCCTCGATTGATGTCAACAGTTCCATTGATAATGTCAGGTGGACTGCCACAGTTGACAACTGCAGTGATGATGATATTTGACATTTTTATCCTCAATATTGTTTTAAAAACAGTTAATACAGCAAGCAAAACTCACTGTTGCAAGTTGGTGCAGTTCCATTCCACATTCCATCACTTCCACAAGTCCTCATTTCATCTCCAGTCATAGTCAGGTTATGTCCATTGTGACAGTTGTAGGTAGCCAGTGATTGGTACACTGTTCCATCCAAGTATTCAATGTAGCCATTCTCAATGGTGTCAAGTACATCACAGTCCACAACTGTACATGAGTATAATAATATTATTATTCAATAGATTAATTATTGTCATGGAAGTTCAATGTATTATAATGTGGCCAAAAACACTACATAAAAGACAATTCTTCTAAAATGCACTTACATATTTGTGTGTTTGTGCACATGCACACACGAACACATGCATTAACATGTGTTGTGTGTACGTATGTGTGTGTGTGTGTGTGTGTGTGTTTCTGTGTGTGTGTGTGTGTGTGTGTTTCTGTGTGTCTGTGTGCGTGCACGAACATGTGTTGTTTGTATGTGTGTGTGTGTGTGTGTGTGTGTGTGTGTGTGTGTGTGTGTGTGTGTGTGTGTGTGTGTGTGTGTGTGTGTTTCTGTGTCTGTGTGGTGTGTGTGTGTGTATGTGTGTGTGTGTGTGTGTGTGTGTGTGTGTGTGTGTGTGTGTGTGTGTGTGTGTGTGTGTGTGTGTGTGTGTGTGTGTGTGACTGTGTAGAACACTTGCATGAAAATATTTCTTATAGTGTCCAATAGGTGTTAATCTCGAACATGTAGTTATTCACCATAAAGGATTGCCAAGGGTGTGTAATTGAATCAAAGCAATGCTCCAAGTGACCCACTACAACTTCAAAATTACGTATGTACCACAGATATAGATGGAAAGACCACTTAGAACCTACGTATAAATATACGTATGTAAGTTAATTTATATGTATGGACGGCCTCATCTGTTTTCATTCATTTCATTTATAACTATATAATTATCTAGAATAATAAACCCAAACAATGATGTTTGCTGAAAAGGACTAAGAAGTAATTTGAGGCCAGGCTTGCAGCCCAACAAATTATCCTCACTTTGGCAAGTTGGTTCTCCACTAGTCCATGTTCCAGATGCAGTACAATTTCTCTGATTCACTCCGACTAGATTATATCCAGTGCTACAGGTGTAGTCAGCAGTGCTAGTGTAGGTTGTAGTAGCAGCAGAAACCTGTCCATTGTCGGGATCTTTTAGTGGTCCACAGTCTACAACTGAGAATTCAAATATCGTACACTAAACATATTTCCTGTATCAGGTTAATGTTTTGCAATGCGTATACGTATATCATTGATAACCATTAATTTTAGTAATGTACTGCACATACACATAACACAAAACACATACCATCACATGTTGGTTCACTCCCACTCCAGTTTGCATCCTCTTGACATGTTCTTGTGATATTTCCATTGAGAACATGTCCTGTGTTACATGTATATACTGCTGTACACTTGTAGTTTGTTCCACCTGATGTGTCCACTGCTCCATTGCTAATCATTAGTAGATTGCCACAATTGATAACTATACAAGGTAGGAAAAATAATTAATATTTTAACATATATATTGAGCATAATATCAGTGTGACAGTATTTTATGTCCTTTAATTCTGTATACCATGAAATGTATGTGACAAATGAACACAAGAAACGTTTCATGCCTATGATTTGAAGTCACTTTACTCACTATCACAAGTTGGTGCAGTTCCGTTCCACATTCCATCACTTCCACAAGTCCTCATTTCATCTCCAGACATAGTCAGGTTATGTCCATTGTGACAGTTGTAGGTAGCCACTGATTGGTACACTGTTCCATCCGAGTATTCAATGTAGCCATCCTCAATGGTATCAAGTACATCACAGTCCACAACTGTATGTAAAGATGATAATACATGCTGCAGTTACCTGTTTAGTTATTTGACTTTTCCAATGCAACCACTACATTAGTTGTACATCCAGTTATATTGGTGATTTTCATGACCAATGTAGCTGAAGGCAGCTAAGGCTTATGATGTCAATATTAATATAAAAGCGAATTTATTTCTCACTTTGACAACTTGGTTTGCCACTAGTCCATGTTCCAGCTGCAGTACAATTTCTCTGATTCACTCCAACTAGATTATATCCAGTGTTACAGGTGTAGTCAGCAGTGCTACTGTAGGTTGTAGTAGCAGCAGAAACCTGTCCATTGTCAGGATTTGTTAGTGGTCCACAGTCAACAACTGTATAATGCATGGAAAACGGTGTAACATTTATAAATTCTGTAGAGTAGATGGTGGAGTGGCTATAGCAATGCTAGTTTTTAATTTTGTTCTGTTTTCATAACGATGTATCCATCGAAAGATCTATGTACATTTGAAATTGAAGGTAGAATTTTGCTTGAAAGCAATTATTGTATTCTAAATAATACTATCTGACAATTCTTTCGACTGATGTGTATCAGTGGTGATCATTTCAGTAATTCACGTACTCTCACAAGTCGGTTCACTCCCACTCCAGTTTGCATCCTCTTGACATGTTCTTGTGATATTTCCATTGAGAACATATCCTGTGTTACATGTATAGACTGCTGTACACTTGTAGTTTGTTCCACCTGATGTGTCCACTGCTCCATTGGTAATCATTGGTGGATTACCACAGTTGATAACTGTGCAATTTATAATGTAAGGTATAGTTAAGTGTATCATTATGACAATTGAATAATGCTGTTAGAGTGAAATTTTTCATAATGTCATATTTGTATGATACTATAAATGTACATATATTGTAGCAAACAAACTCATACCAATGTTATCTAATTTTGACTCACTGTTACAAGTTGGTGCAGTTCCATTCCAATTTCCATCACTTCCACAAGTCCTCATTTCATCTCCAGACATAGCCAGGTTATGTCCATTGTGACAGTTGTAGGTAGCCACTGATTGGTACACTGTTCCATCCGAGTATTCAATGTAGCCATTCTCAATGGTATCAAGTACATCACAGTCCACAACTGTATTATGGAGATGAAAATATTGGTTGTAGATTACTATGCGTATACAGTAGTAACGTGTTGAGGCAAACACTTTATGATTAATTGCTACTTAATGCGAAAAATATTCCCAAGCATCATTATCCTCACTTTGACAAGTTGGTTCTCCATCAGTCCACGTTCCAGCTGCAGTACATGTTCTCTGATTCACTCCAACTAGATTATATCCAGTGATACAGGTGTAGTCAGCAGTGCTAGTGTAGGTAGTAGTAGCAGCAGAAACCTGTCCATTGTCAGGATCTGTCAGTGGTCCACAGTCAACAACTGTATAATGTATGGAAGAACTGTGTAACATTTGTATATTCTGTGGAGTAGACAGTGGAGTGGCTATAATATAGCAATGCTATGCTTTATAATTTACTATGCTTTATTCTGTTTTCATCAATCTATCCATCCAAAGATCCATGTATATTTGAAAGTAGCATTTGCTTAAAAGCAATTATTTTGTTCTATATATACTACATGATGCTTCATTCGACTGATATGTGTCAGTGGTGATCATTTTAGTAATTCACATACCATCACAAGTTGGTTCACTTCCACTCCAGTTTGCATCCTCTTGACATGTTCTTGTGATATTTCCATTGAGAACATTTCCTGTGTCACATGTATAGACTGCTGTACACTTGTAGTTTGTTCCACCTGATGTATCCACAGTTCCATTGGTAATCATTGGTGGATTACCACAGTTGATAACTGTGTAATTTACAATGTAATGTTAATGTGTACTGTTATAACAATTGAATAATGCTGTCGGAGTGAACTTTTGTACATACGTGTATGACATCATAGATAAAAGAATGAATGTGTTGTAACAAACAAAGTAAACCCATGTCATAAAATTTTGACTCACTATCGCACATTGGTGCCGTTCCGTTCCACATTCCATCACTTCCACAAGTCCTCATTTCATCTCCAGACATAGCCAGGTTATGTCCATTGTGACAGTTGTAGGTAGCCACTGATTGGTACACTGTTCCATCCGAGTATTCAATGTAGCCATTTTCAATGGTATCAAGTACATCACAGTCCACAACTGTAGCATGGAGGTGTAAATATTGGCCGCAGATTACAATATGTAGAGAAACTGATTTGTTCCAGACCTCTATGGCTGTTGTACATCTAGTGTGTTGTAATTCCCATTAGGTGATTATTGTAATGTTATCATGCAAATTTTACAGTATTTAATCATTATAATATTAAGCTGTGGAAATGATTTTTACTCTAATTTCATTCAAGAGAATTCTTATGTGTATAGTCCTCACTTTGACAAGTTGGTTCTCCATCACTCCATGTTCCAGCTGCAGTACAATTTCTCTGATCCACTCCAACTAGATTATATCCAGTGTCACAGGTGTAGTCAGCAGTGCTAGTGTAGGTTGTAGTAGCAGCAGAAACCTGTCCATTGTCAGGATCTGTCAGTGGTCCACAGTCTACATCTGTATAATGCATGAAACATTGTAACATTCTTATATTCTGTAGAGTAGATAGTTGAGTGGCTATAGCAATGCTATGGTTGATAGTTTTATTCTGTTTTCTTGATGATCCATCTATTTAAGCATCTACGTATTTTTGCATTTTAATCTCTCAATGTCCACCAAATAGTGTTCTATTGCAAGCATTTTGCTTTTTGTTACTTTTGTCAGGTGTTTAGTATTTTAATCTTCACCTGGTATGTCCACATATGCAACGTTAAGAATCGATCTTTGATTAGAAAATGAAGTGACAACATTTGCATATACGTAACTGTTCATAATACGTATCTTGTGAAGGCAGTAGTATTCAATTGAACATTATAATTTTGCTTGATTTTAATATTCGTGATTTGAAATTTAACCACGAAAGCTTATGTACCAGTACAGGTTTAACATTAATTTTAAGGAGTCATATCCTGTTTTCCGAGCCTTGGAAATATTGGTGGGTGGAAGCATTTTAATGACTATGTATCATCATTGTATAATGTAATAATATTATGTAGCTGTGCTTATGGCAGAGTCATACTGTAAAATTGTTACTAGGGTTCTTCTAATTCACCCCTCTATAATCTCTTTGAAAGTGATGAATAGTACTTCTTCATAGTAATGCAATAGCTTGAGCCTGCATGTGTTGCAGTCAAGTTTCGCCATTACACATACTATTATAATGTTATATACGTATATTATACTATTATGGTGTTGTACTTTTTTAGGGGTTGCTTGTGACAGCCCCTATATTATTTTCATTTTGACTTCTGGTATGTAATGCTTGTTCGATGTATATATATATATAATATGTGCTCCGTGTAACCGCAGCAATGATTTTATATTAAAATATTTGCGGGAAGAAAGATGGCTGATTTTGAATGCCACCAATTTGAAATTGGGCTAGAATTTGTGCGCTGAAGCTCTGCCGAACATATTAACTTTAGCGAAGGTCTTCTGAACCGAAGAAAGACACCCGGTGCATGATTCGAGTGCAGGAGGTGGTAGCCCCACGAGTTTTTGAACTCGAATTACTTGTTTCCACCAATAATTCAATTTATATGGGGAGATGTTTATGAAGAACGGTCTACACAGGAACCTGTTACCTATTGTGCGAAGCCTTTACAATGCACATACCATCACAAGTTGGTTCACTCCCACTCCACATTTCATCCTCTTGACATGTTCTTGTGATATTTCCGTTGAGAACATGTCCTGTGTCACATGTATAGACTGCTGTACACTTGTAGTTTGTTCCACCCGATGTGTCCACAGTTCCATTGGAAATTATTGGTAGATTACCGCAGTTAGCAACTGTATGAATTGAAACATTTTTTACATAAGTTCAAATTTATCACGAAATGAAATTAATTTTGTGAATATTATTTCGTGTATATAACTGATGCAATGTTCTTGTTACCATTCCATTGAGAACATATTTCATGTCACATGTAGAGACTACTGTAAACTTGTGGTTTGTTCCATCTGATGTGTCCCCAGCTAACAGTGCACTCAAAACTCATTTCAACTCAGCACATCGTCTCAAGCGATTTATGTCGTGCAATACCTTACAATTGATAGGGTTTTTTCCCATCTGGTACATTTATTGCATCAATGTATAACCAATGATATCTCACCTTCACAAGTTGGTTCACTGCCATCATATGTCCTGTTTGCTTGACAAGTCCTGGTTGCATCTCCAGTCAGTGTATACCCGGTGTTGCAAGAGTAGGTTATCGTTGAACCCAGTGTGGTCCCTCCACTGAAGTCTACTCTTCCATCTTGTATATCAGGTACTGGTCCACAGTCAATGGTCACAGATACTAAGCATGCAAGCAAGTTAAGATTATGTTTCATTAATATTCATAACATGAACTCAGAATTAGTAATATACGTATATCGAAAATTCAATTCAGAAACTGTTGTAATAATAAATGTAGTGGTGTGCATGCATAGGCTGGATTTAGCTATGAAATACGTGGACACAATTCCAGAATATCAGTTTGCTGTGTTAAATAACTCACTACAAGACTGTATCTCTGCTGTAATGTTGTCACTCACTCCATCTGAAGCCAGGCTATCGGGAGGTGAGATAATTGCCCTACCTGGAATTCCATTGGTAAGAGTGTTAACAAAGGTCTGTAATGATACTGGTACATCTCCAGGAGTACGCAATGCTATTCCAATGAGGATTATATTTTCATCAAGGGCAAGAGTTATCTCATTAACAAAGGTACTGGAAAGTCCATTATCTGCCATTAAAATGCCTACATGTAAAGCATAGCTCCTTGCTCCAAATCCTTCTCGAAAATGCTCCCTCATTGTCATCATTGCTGGAGCAATATCTGTTGAAAAAGAAACACTTCTAGCAATACCATCCACAGCCCCTTGGAAATTAGCTAAGTCTCCTGTTGATATGTGGTCTAGAAGTCTGATGTTAACTACTACATCGGCATTCCAAGACAGAACTCCAATTCTGTAGTTGTCTCCACCAAAAGGAACTTTATCAGCAAAATCATTAACTAATTCTTTTAGATTGTCAAGGTCTGTATTACTGATTGAGTTGGTTTGGTCAAAAACAAAGATAACATCCACTGGGGTGTCTCCATTGGCAACGGTTGAACTTGGAGCTAATCCTGCATAAAGAAATAGTGGGTGAAGTTGGAAGTGATACATGACCTAGTGGAATATACTGTGTAGTTCTAACCAGTGACAAATATCTTGTTGGCTGTGAAAGTAGTGATCAGCAAAATCCACGAGGCCACCTTCATTTGGCTACACCAATGCAACTAGATGCGGAACTGTCTTCCCTATGGTATGGTGTACATTAATATACCCTGTCAAGGAATCTTGATTAATTATGTGTCATAATTGTGGTGACAAATTATTATAATTACATCACTGCATAATGAATTCCAATAGTTGATAGTGTGTATCCATTGGCAACAGTTAAACTAGTCCTATGAAGTGAAGTACGTATATTGGATGAATGTGGAAGTGACATACGTATGGTACATGGGTATACGTAATATTATGAACCATTTTTGAAATGATGTCTTTTCTGTGGTATACTGATTGTAATATTATTATATGCTATCATGAAATGTTGATAATTGATGTACTTTAAATTCCAAGAGCATGTGTTCAATTTACTAAGATCTGATTTATCCAACTACTCTCCAACAACACATATCCTGAAATGCCATAAGTGACACAAGTGTTCTGAAATAAATGTTCTTGATAATAATATTCACATCTATAAATCTAAAAGGAACTAGAATGGGTGAATGGGAAAGAGTACATGGAAATGCTATGTTTGACAGTAGTGTTCATAAAATATCTGTTCTTTTGAACTATATCCCAACTTATGGAAGTATCTATTATAGATACTATCCACATCTAATTGCTAAGGGCACACATCATGAAAAGATAATCACATACAATGGTGCCCAATTTTTATTATTTTCCTTTCGACTTCCGGTATGTATGCTCATGTCCAATATATATAATACGTATGTGCTCCTATGCGTAACTGCACCAATGAATTTATATTATAATTTAAATTGTGTGAAGAAAGATGGCCGATTCTAACGCTGAGAATTAGGAAAATAGCCCGGGATTTGTGCATTGAAGCTTGCCAAATGTAAAAACTTCAGCGAAGGTTCTTTCGAACCTATGAAAGATGCTCAAGTAATTCGAGTGTGTGTGCAGCCCCACGAGTTTTTAAACTTGAATTACTTGTTTTAATTGTAAGAGTGATATGGAATGCCCATGGACATACATTCCAATAACATGATAATATTATGTATTTGACTTGTTTCATGATATACGTAATTATGTTTATATTGCACACCACAATGCATGTTTAATGAGATATTAGTGATCACACATAATCATGACCATTAATTCCACATGCGTGCCATACAAATCAATTACATTGATAAGAATGTTGCATTACAGAGGTGTACATATGCATGTACGTACCATACAATTGCATAATAATATTATGCAAAATTAATGTATTACGAAATATATACTATTGTGTTCATGTTAATGTGGGTATTAGAGACATAATATGTTGGAGATCTACAAGGTGCATTACTAGCTCTAGTGACCTGAAGGCTACTGTAAAACTTTACTTAGTTTGCAAACTGTACATGTATGACTGTACCATGTTGTACATCATAAGCAAATATTATTATTTTTTGAAATAAGCTAGGATGAATGGCCTGATTGATGTGGTAGTGTGACTTGTAATCGAATTGGAATGTAAAATGTGTTATGTTATACTATTATAGAGCTATTAAACACCTCATCAATTTAGAAAATGTTTCGTGATAACACACCCTCTCACTATGCATCAGCAATTCTTCTCATGACCAACTTTCTGTTTCCTGCCCAGGTCACATCTTAATTGATTAAGTATTAAATAGCTACAGGCTGTAGTTGAAAAATATCACATTCCATTATAATTGCTGTCAACAACATGGCATCAGTCCATGCACACCAATCCATAGCTCCCATTCAATCATCTCATACTGTGAATAGAAGCTGATTATAATAGTACTCCAGAGACACTATCCTCGCATACTGAGCTATCTATAAATTGTTAATGACTGAATGATATAACATGCATAATATTATTATAGTGTGTCATATTATATTACAGTATACGTATTCTGTTAATATAATGAGTCATTCCCTCACACATACGTCTACTGTCCAATACTCACATGCTTTTACTTATCATGCAGTTTGGTAATAAGAGTGAAAAAATTGTATCTCTGTAATAAATGTACCAAGTTCCTTACCATTAACATTGACCATAATCTATTTAAATTTCTTAATTGAAATCTCCTAAAATTATAACAGAATTATAACAGAATGCATATAGTGTGTATAATGTATATAGTTTGACTGATATCTCCAAGGGAGCTGTGCATGTACACTTTCCATGTACAGTAGTCTGTATGATATTATGTGGCACAGGATATATACATTCTCAATGAGATGATGATGATGAAAAAGGATGTGACGGGCATTGTTCACTTATCCTATCCTGCTGAGTTAATGTAACATACATTTCCTTTTGTTATAATTTGATCAGAATTGTCATGCATTATACTTCATATGGTTATTAACTGTGGGCCTTTGACTGAAATCATTAATGGAACTAGTACTGTGGACACATCAGATGGAACAAACTACAAGTGTACAGCAGTCTATACATGTAACACAGGATACGTTCTCAATGGAAATATCACAAGAACATGTCAAGAGGATGCAATTGCAATTTGGAGTTAGAGTGATTCAACTTTCAATGGTATCTGGGCTTCCAATACTGAGTAATAGGTACACAGTACACAGTATTTCTAATGATGGACACATTAGGATAAGCTAGTTTGTCCACTGCAAATAGGTTGTCTTCGGAAGTGAAAAATGAAAGGAAGGAAGGATAGAAAAGCCTTGTTGCCTTGAAAAAAGTCCATAGTAGGTGGTACATATTGATATCTGCTGCACATTTTCACATAACAGTAGATGGTGCTTGTATTGACTCTTCAATGACATAGACATTTTCTGTAATAGGGCCTCTGAAAATCCTAAAATGACAAGATTTGGGGTAATTTATGGGCTATACCTCTTGGTGAATTTGCTTTACTGGAGTGGGAGGGTTAGGACATACGTATGACCAGAGGTCAGAGGTTCAGGTCCGGTGGTAATTATCAAACTGGACCTACACCCATTATGCTAAGAAGGTACGTTCTAGGTTGATCTCTTTAAAGGGTGCATGTGGACTTGTATGAATCATGTTCTGTTTGATCAACAACAGTTTTGGATACATTGGGACATTACACCGTAGTTGATATTATTATCTTCACATATGCAGTTGCGAACTGCAATGTACTTGATACCATCGAGGATGGCTACATTGAATACTCGGATGGAACAGTGTACCAATCAGTGGCTACCTAATATACAAGTGTTACTATATAGACATCATCTCAGTTATTGATTCAGTTGCAAAAAAACTGTAATGGAACTGCTCCAACTTGTTCCAGTAAGTAAGTACATATCCCAAGGTATGTGTATTATTTGTATGAGTTGATGTTGAATTCATATGTCAGTTACATTTATCGTGAAATATCTCTCTACCAGTATTTATTACACAGTAGTTATGTTATCTTTCCTGGGCATGCTGCAGCAGGCCTAGTTACAAAGTGCTTAGTATTCACTAAAGACAAAGACTGAGGTGCAATTTATGCTCCATTTAGAAGTTTGGTGGTAATTTGTTTATCGCTTGTTTTCATTGTGAGCAAGTGTGATAATTGATTCTCACAACCTTGTACCAGGAATATAGTGTGTGTGTAGCCAACTTTACATCCATGGCATAACTTATTCACCTCAAAATTAAATGTGATACCTTCGATGTACAGTATATATGACATCATCATGTGATAGTATTATATCAAACATCCAATATTGAATTATGATAATGTACTGCTTCAGAACTACGAAATCTACATAATTAGTACGTATGTAAACATGTATGTAAACATCCATCATTAAATTATAAGTATTATATTGTATTGTACCAGGATTATGACATCTACATTATTATTATGTATGCTGTAATATTATACAATATTCTTAGGTAAGTTTGTGTATAATCTAAACTGTTTCTTTCAGTTAGCAATCACTGGAGTAATGATAAGAATACAATTTCACTATAGTGTACACATGTGAAATTAATGTCAGAAAAATTGCTATCAATATCCAAGCTTGGAGTCCTCACCTGTGGATGTATCCATACCGGAATTGACCCTGTACATAAATGATATGTATGAGATTGGAGTATTTTACATTAGTACGCAGTATTGTTAGTTAACATTAAAGTTGATCAATTACAGGTAACCACAAGTAGCTCACAGTGCTTATGGCTTAGCTGTAGCCTTCACCAGTACAAAGATGAGAGCTCCAACAATAGCTAAAGTAGTGAATGCAGCCAAAGGTGCTATTATGACATATATGACAGTTTGATTGCACTCCAGTGCAGATCCAGTGCATGTCTCAGTGTCTCCAACATTGGCCGACACTGCATCTGAGAGGCCTGTCATTCCAACTGAACACTGTAAAAAATGGGGTGTTGAAGTAACACCCCTTACCACATTTAACACCCGTTGTGATATCAGCTCAGGATGTATCCACAACACCCCGTTCTCTGTCAGCACAATACTGTAGTGGCCTCGTGCTGATATTGAGAGTCTACGTTCTATGGTTCAGAGGGGTCGTTCAGAGGCTGGACAAAGGCATGTACTTTTCTGTGTCAAACTTCTGTGAGGTTAGTACGCTATTAACTCATTGTAGCGGTGTTTTAGCTCAGAGTAATGAACTTTTTCTGCCACAACGAAGATCATGTTGAGATTTACCGTGGCTACTGGTGCATGTGTAGATTGCTTCTACCGTAATCGCATTAGATGGGTGTTTTATTGGCATGCAGATAGAGATTTTTGGCTAATGTGGTCTGAAGAAAGCAAACCAAGCCTTTGCGTGTCTGTTTTTTTTTGCGGTGGCAGCCACAAAGAAGCTACTAACACTGTGAGTTCTAAAGAGTCGTTTGAATCACTCTCTGTCTGTAGTTTAATTTTGAGTGAGCCATGTTTTAAGGCGACGGACTCCCTATTCCTAGAATCCTGTAATGAAGTTTAGGCGCCTTGGATCAATTGGTATATTATATGCATGGACACACGGCCATGTTGAATGATGAAGCATCGACCGCACCCACTCCGACTGCATGGTGAACATACGTATATAAGAGATTTTGAGCATGTTTTGGTATTGTATTCTCTGTACAATTGTTCTGCTGTGTGCAAGGTTTGTGTAGTGTAGCTGCAGCATTGTTAGTGTTATATTTAACATACACATGTATTAGATTCTATGATTACAGAATGGAAATGTGGTACTTAGGGATGACTATGTGTGTGTTGCGTGTGCAAGGTAGCCTGTAAATGTGAAATGGGTGTGGGTGAGTAAGGTTGGCAACATCTATTGTGAGCAGTTTGTCGGTATAGTTGAGGGAGTATGCATGATGGTGGTGTAAGTGTTCATGGATTGTTGCAACTTGTACAGTGAGTTTCACTTGGCCATGTAGAATTGCCACTGCTTGTATGCGGCCGAATGTAGGCTCATCAGGTACTTGCCAGCAATCCTCAGGCAGCACAATCAGCCCCTCTTGCTCTTTATACCTCACTCCATTGTAGTCCACCCATCTGCACCTATTTGACAAAGATTTAGAATAAATCTCCTAAATTTTTAATAATACGTACGTATATGCTTGCATTTTGAATTGTGACTTACAAAAGTGGTCCTTGATGCCCTGAGGAATCTCTGTGGTGGTGCTTGATGCTGCAGTAACAAGGAAAACATTTAAATTAATAACGGAGTGTACTCTATGAACCAAAGTACGTACGTATCTTGGTTTTGGGTGTTTGATTACCTGGTCCAACTTCGATGTTGTCATCAGTCCATCCTGTTTGAGTGGCCTCCAGCTGCTGGTGGCGACTTGCAAGGGTGTAGGGTAGGTTGATGAAATTCTTCACCGAAGATACCAAGGACTTGAAATACTTGTGCTTGGCCTCATATCTCATGGTCTACAGCTTGGATAGAGGTCCAAACTTCATGGCAATCCTTGGCATGTGCACAAGGTAATGCATCTTCGGGGTTATGCTGATCTCAGGATACGACTGTTCAGGACGTCTAGGGTGATTAGCTTCTCTGTAATGAGTTGTACCAACACATGCTTGCACTCATACTGCAGCACTCCCTCCAAAATGTCGTGCATCACATCAGGCACCAACATACCACTGCAAATGTCTGTGTACCTGTACAAGATTTTGTTTACATTTTCAGAACCAGTCACCCACACTGTACTACAGCACCAGTCACCACAGTGCTATTATACACAGAATTCAGCCACGTGCACATGGTACACGAAGTAAAAAAGTAAACGCACTACAGGTGTTCTACGTTTGTAAGTACGGATAACCTACAGATGCTAGTACGTACGTAGAAATGAAAAGGTACAGGTCGAACTACCTGTGTAGTATAGTACGTATCGTACATACATGTGGAATTCAATGTTGAAGAAGTGTTAGAAGAATGTAACCATGAGTCTTCATTAACGGTGACCAACTGACCGACCGACCGACCGACCGTTGACCGACTGCTGACTGACCGACTGACCGACCGACTACAGACTGGATGGTTTTCTAGGAAAAGTACCGTAGCTCAAACTTGTGGAAAAGTATTCAAATACACTAAACAAGGTCTATGAAAACTACAGAAAATTCCTTGGAGTTAGCACTTAAGGCATTAAACGATCTGCAAGGAATCTACCTACGAAATAGTACAGGTGTACATACGTACGGGAGCAAGTACATACAGGAATAAGTACGGGCATTTACTTCAATACGTACGGGTTATGTACAGACGAAAATACAGGCGTAGCTACAGTGTAGAACATTTACTGTTTTACTTCGTGTACCGTACATACCTGAACTGCATTAGGCAGGATCTGAAGTTGACACCATACTCTTTTGAACAGTCTGGGTTGTTGTTCTCTATCAAAGTGCAATAGTGTTCATGCTTGTCCAATGTTCGCAGGTCTAGTTCCCTCTCCGAGAACTGCATTTTTTATTGAAATAGAATGCACTTTTGGTGGTATGTTTGTGTACTATAACACTTACTTTACTTGAGAAGTCCTCTGGTGTAGCCATACATTGTCTACAGCCTCTGTGGGCTGTGCTGCCTTCTTTGAATCCCCCCAAAGCAGAGTTTGAGTGCAACGATATTTGATGAACATGATCACTTTAGCGAAGGATCAACTAAGCCTAGAAATTCTCATGTCTTGTACATTTATTGTGAATTATTTCTCTGCCAGTATTTATTAAACAGTAGTATATATAAAATCATCATGCGATAGTATTACTGTATATCACAAATCCATCATTAATTATAATTAGTATATTGTACTGCTTTAGAACTATGATAACTACGTATATAATAGTTATTATTATGTACTACTGTAATGTTATACAATATTCTTATGTAAGTTTCTTTCAATTAGCAATCACTGGAGTAATGATAAGAATACACTTTCAATACACTATACACACACATAAATATTAGTAAACGTGCTATCAATATGCAGGCTTGGGGTCCTCACCTGTGGATGCATCAATACCAGAATTAACCCTGTACATAAGTTAAATGTATAAAATGTAATATTTTACATTAGCACATAGTATTAGTTGATCTATCGGTGGTAACCACAAGAAACTCACGGTGCTTTTGGCTTAGCTGTAGCCTTCACCAGTACAAAGATGAGAGCTCCAACAATAGCTAAAGTGGTGACTGCAGCCAAAGGTGCTATTATGGCATATATGACGTTTGGATTGCACTCCAGTGCAGATCCAGTGCATGTCTCAGTGTCTCCAACATTGGCCAACACTGCATCTGAGAGGCCTGTCATTCCAACTGAAGAGTTGCAGCGAATCTGGTGGTAGTACAGAGAAGATATAAACACTTATTAATTTTGGATGTAAAGTGTACACAAAATAGGTTTTGGATATACTGATCAGGAGCTTGTACACACCGCAAATTCATATATCCCAGGGTTTTCAATGTCCAACAATTGTGATGATTGGTTTAAAGGTAGCTTTTCGATCTAACAAATATAGAAATACACTTCACCGAATGGCATTCAGTGGATCATTCCATCTCAAATCCTTACCCTGATTTGAGATGTATCAGGTGTTGGTTCTGTGTCTGTTGGGACTGTACCTAAGATCTAAATGATGTAATGATCACATATTGAGTGTTATATCACTTGATGTGTACAAAGCATAGCATTGTATTTATGAAGTGACTTTCATCAACTCACCCCTGATTCCAATCCAGTCAGTAATGGAGTGATGAGTACCTCACAAGGTCTGACTATTCCCATTGAGTACTCCCAAGTCAAGTTAACATGAGTATTGTTGACCTGTTCAACTGTCAAATTTACTGGTGGTAGTGGTTCTGTGTAGCATTAGTGATAAAGATGAAATGCAATTATAGTTAGGATAGTTTTTGCTTGAAATATGTGTTTTTACACAGGACGATACTAGCATATATTAAATCATTCCATTACACTGAGATATTATAATCCCTCTTACGTAAACACATTGGTGGTTCTTCACTCCAATTTCCTGTGTGCTGACATGTTCTCTGTTGAGCTCCAATGAGCTCATATCCACTCTGACAGACATAGTTAGCCTCTGATGTGTAGACAGTTCCATTGGTGAAGTAGACATTGGAATTCTCAACAGGTGATGGGAATCCACAGTCAACAACTACACAGTTGAATTGTTACAATGATTAGATCCACATGTAGTCTAGTGTTGTCATGTGTATGCATGGTCTCACTATTGCATGCAGTGTCATTTGGTGTCCACATTTTGCTATCTTGACAGATCTTTACTTCTGATCCAGCCAGTCTGTATCCAATATCACAGGAGTAATTGGCTGTTGACCAGTATGTGATCCCAGTGTAGTCCACTTGTCCATTGGTGATGTTTGGAGGAGGACCACATTCGACAACTGTGTGAATATGGCACATGCACACCATTAAGATATGTCATGTTTACTATGAATATTACTAACTTCTACAAAATGGGTCCACATCACTCCAAGAACCATTAGCTAGACATGATCTCAGTTCAGGTCCTTCTAAACGGAATCCTTTGTGGCATTCATATAGTGCAATGGCTTTGTATGCAGTGTCAGTGCTGATGGTGATTGTTCCATTCTCTAATGTAGGGGGCTGTTTGCAATCCACAACTACAGTGTAATAATGAAGATGTTGTACGTACATAGGTATACAAGGGTACCGTATAATGACACAACACATTATCTATGGTGTGTAACGTGGTATGGAGTTTTACTGTCAAAACAATGAACGTTTCTCATTTTGGCTGAGAGGAAAACATGGAAGTGCAATTCATTCTCTGTTAAACTCTAAACCACATACTGAGAGTACTTGGCTGTAGCTGACCCATCTCCTTTTTTGGTCTTAACTTCTTCCAAATACAATGGCATGGAAATAGAGTCAGCTACATCTGACTACTTTGTACATGTGAATATAATATCTGCAATTATTGCATTTGTTCATATACATAATATTATATATTTGTGATTAATTGGTGGTTTGTATTTGATGATTTCAATAATTCCCTGATTATATGGTATGTAATTTTGCCTGATTTTCCCTAATTTTTCATACATACAATGTTATACATACATGTATTCATTTAAGAGGAATACATATGCTCTAAAATACTGACTTAAGTAATGGACTTACTCTGACAAACTGGTGTATTTCCTGCCCAATTGGTGTCTTCTTTGCACACTCTGAATGGGGATCCTTGTAGCTCATAGCCAGTGTGGCAGATAACCTCAGCAACAGACAGGTATGTGGTTCCTGTACTGTATACCACATCTCCACTTTCAACAGCAAGTAGTCCTCTACAGTCCACAACTGTATAGGTATGGAGTGGAAAATAATGAATTCTTTGCTATTACATTTACTGTGTCTGTGTCATCTTCCCTTACTTTGACACGTTGGTTCTTCTCCACTCCACTCTCCATCCCCTTGGCATTGGCGAAGTACATCTCCAATCAGTTCATACCCCACATTACAGGAATAGTTTGCTATCTCCAAGTACTGAGTGGAGCCCAGTGTGTCCACACGACCATTGAGGGGATCCATAAGTGGACCACAATCAACAACTATTACATAATAAAATGAGTAAAATGAAGGAATCAATCAAGGTAATCAATATCTCAGTAAACATAGTATGAATGAACAATATGATGATGAATGTCTAATTTTTCACAACAAATGGGGTATTAATTCTCACTGTTACAAGTTGGAATAGGTCCACTCCAAGTTTCATTTGCTTGACATGATATAATAGCCCCTCCATTGAGATTAAATCCCACATCACATGAGTAGACAGCTACAGAGTTGAAGGTTGTCCCTCGATTGATGTCAACAGTTCCATTGATTATGTCAGGTGGACTGCCACAGTTGACAACTGCATACAATGTTGATGATATTTGATGTTTTTATGTTCATTATTGTTTTACAAACAGTAAATATAGAAAGTACAACTCACTGTTACAAGTTGGTGCAGTTCCATTCCACATTCCATCACTTCCACAAGTCCTCATTTCATCTCCAGACATAGTCAGGTTATGTCCATTGTGACAGTTGTAGGTAGCCACTGATTGGTACACTGTTCCATCCGAGTATTCAATGTAGCCATTCTCAATGGTATCAAGTAAATCACAGTCCACAACTGTACATGAGTATAATAATATTATTATTCAATAGATTAATTATTGTTATGGAAGTTCAATTGTAGCCGACAACTGTATGTTCATATAAGACAATTATATAAATGCGTTTTTGTGTGTGTGTGTGTGTGTGTGTGTGTGTGTGTGTGTGTGTGTGTGTGTGTGTGTGTGTGTATGTGTGTGTGTGTGTGTGTGTGTGTGTGTGTGTGTGTATGTGTGTGCGTGTGCGTGTGTGACTGGGTAGAACACTTGCATGTAAATTTTTCTTATCAAGTGTTAATTTAAGTGATGAAGATAAAGTGCTGGCTATGTGATTGAAATTAGGTTTAATTAATTTATATGGTTGTCTTCATCTGTTTTTTATTTCATTTATTACTATATAATTATCTAGAATAATGGAGCCAAACCTTGATGGTTGCTGAAAAGGAGTACCAATTAGTATGGGGCCAGGCTTGCAGCCCACCGATTTATTGATTACGTAGGTAAACTTCCTTTTTATTTGAATTATTTTACGCTGTATAGTATGTATGTAAAATATAGAAATGGCTGGTTTCTGGATTGCAAGGTAATAAAACTATCCTCACTTTGGCATGTTGGTTCCCCATCACTCCATGTTCCAGCTGCAGTACAATTTCTCTGATTCACTCCAACTAGATTATATCCAGTGTCACAGGTGTAGTCAGCAGTGCTAGTGTAGGTTGTAGTAGTAGCAGAAACCTGTCCATTGTCAGGATTTGTCAGTGGTCCACAGTCAACAACTGAGAATTCAAATATTTAACACTAAACGTATTTCCTGTATCAGGTTAATGTCTTACAATGTGTATATATCCTTGGGTACCATTTAGTAATGTATTGTACATACCATCACATGTTGGTTCACTCCCACTCCAGTTTGCATCCTCTTGACATGTTCTTGTGATATTTCCATTGAGAACATGTCCTGTGTCACATGTATAGACTGCTGTACACTTGTAGTTTGTTCCACCTGATGTGTTCACAACTCCATCAGTAATCATTGGTGGATTACCACAGTTGATAACTGTGCAATTTATAATGCGAAGTACGTATATAATCAAATGTATTGTTATGATGAGTGAATAATGCTGTTAGAGTGGAAATATTTCACATACAGTACGGTCCATAAAAAGTAACACTAACAAATGACTGTTTACCAATAACCTTTAAAAGTTCCTTTTCTTTTCCATAATGCACTAACAAATGGAATTTAACAATGTTCGGATGACCGTTAATGCTTTTCTGATAAACGTTGATTTCCATTGCATGGTTACGGTTCATCGATAACAGAGACACAAGCTGTTCAGAAAGATCTCTCATATCTAGGGGTCTGGTCAACTGCCCAAGCTCAATGCTGGAATGATTAAGACAATAATTGTTGAGGAGAAGATGGAAGAGGACAACAAAACTACTGGTACCCAGGAGGTCAGACTCCTGAAGAATAAACACCACCGGAATATGGAGGATGACAGTAATTAGTTCCAGGAAGGATTTGGGCTGGACCTTCCTCAGCAGTCAGTATTGTCAGATTTTAACAGTTCACACTTTTCCAGAAAAGTACGAAATTAGCGGGTATCTGTTAACACTCATTGTTTAACCACTAACATCTATCTGTTAACTACAAAATGCTAAACGAAATCATTGTTACCTATTTTATGGACCGTATGGTACTTGTATGACTTTATGAGTGTGTATCGTAACAAACAAACTCATACCAATGTTATTATAATTTTGACTCACTATCACAAGTTGGTGCAGTTCCGTTCCACATTCCATCACTTCCACAAGTCCTCATTTCATCTCCAGACATAGTCAGGTTATGTCCATTGTGACAGTTGTAGGTAGCCAGTGATTGGTACACTGTTCCATCCGAGTATTCAATGTAGCCATTCTCAATGGTATCAAGCACATTGCAGTCCACAACTGTAGCATAAAGAAAAAAGTATTGGCTGCAGATTTGTTTGAAATTAATTTGTTCCAGACAACTGCATTTGTTGTACGTGCATCTAGTGTATTTTGATATTCTATTCTATTAGTATTGTAGTGTTACTATACAAATTTCACAGTACTCATAATATTACTATGAAGTCTTATGGTCCTCACTTTGACAAGTTGGTTCCCCATCAGTCCATATTCCAGCTGCAGTACAATTTCTCTGATTCACTCCAACTAGATTATATCCAGTGATACAGGTGTAGTCAGCAGTGCTAGTGTAGGTTGTAGTAGTAGCAGAAACCTGTCCATTGTCAGGATCTGTCAGTACTCCACAGTCAACAACTGTATAATGCATGGAAGAACTGTGTAACATTCATATGTTCTGTAGAGTAAATAGTAGAGTGTCTATAGCAATGCCATCCATATCAATTATATTTTGTTTTCTTAATGATCCATCCATCTATTTATGAATATTGAATTTAATATTAGAATTTTGACAAAAAGCAATTATTTCATTCAAAAATATTACTACCTGCCTATTACTTCAACTGTAGTGTATCAGTGGTCTTCATGTCACTTGTTTACATACCATCACAAGTTGGTTCACTCCCACTCCAGTTTGCATCCTCTTGACATGTTCTTGCGATATTTCCATTGAGAACATGTCCTGTGTCACATGTATAGACTGCTGTACACTTGTAGTTTGTTCCACCTGATGTGTCCACAGCTCCATTGGGGATGTCAGATAGACCACTACAGTTAATTACTGTATAAAGGAGATTAATGATAGCCTTAAATATATCAATCCATGATGTTGATGTTCTTATCGAAAATGTCGATAGTATGTTAGCGCATGTATGTATGATTGGAGTAGAGCTTTGTAGGTAAATTGCTTTATACATCCTGGTACAGAGAACTCACTGCTACAAGTTGGTGCAGTTCCATTCCACATTCCATCACTTCCACAAGTCCTCATTTCATCTCCAGTCATAGCCAGGTTATGTCCAATGTGACAGTTGTAGGTAGCCACTGATTGGTACACTGTTCCATCCGAGTATTCAATGTAGCCATTCTCAATGGTGTCAAGTACATCACAGTCCAGGACTGTAATATAATAAGAAAATATTGGCTGTAGATTACTATACGTATACAGTAACAACTCGTTGAGGCAACACTTTTATGACAAATTGCTACTTAATACGAAGCAATTTCCAAGCATCATTTTCCTCACTTTGACAAGTTGGTTCTCCATCAGTCCATGTTCCAGCTGCAGTACAATTTCTCTGATTCACTCCAACTAGATTATATCCAGTGTCACAGGTGTAGTCAGCAATGCTAGTGTAGGTTGTAGTAGTAGCAGAAACCTGTCCATTGTCAGGATCTGTTAGTGGTCCACAGTCAACAACTGTATAATGCATGGAAGAACTGTGTTACATTTATAATATGCTATGTAGAGATTGTTGAGTGGCTACAGTAATGCCGTGCTTATTAATTTTATTCTGTTTTCTTAATGATTTATCTGTTCAAGGATCTATGTATATTTGAATTTGAAAATACAGTATAATATTGTCAAAAGACAAATATTATATGTAAACAAATCTAAATAATACTACCAGTCTATTACTTTGAGTGGTGATTATTTCAGTAATTTACGTACTATCACAAGTTGGTAGACTTCCACTCCAGTTTGCATTTCCTTGACATGTTCTTGTGATATTTCCATTGAGAACATGTCCTGTGTTACATGTATAGACTGCTGTACACTTGTAGTTTGTTCCACCTGATGTGTCCACTGCTCCATTGGTAATCATTGGTGGATTACCACAGTTGATATCTGTGCAATTTATAATGTAATGTAAAATCAAGTGTATCGTCATGACGATTGAGTAATGCTGTTTGAGTAACTTCTGCACATATTTGTATGACATAATTTGTAAAATAAATGTAACAAACAAACTGATACCCATGCTATATAATTTTGACTCACTATCACACATTGGTGCAGTTCCATTCCAATTCCCATCACTTCCACAAGTCCTCATTTCATCTCCAGACATAGTCAGGTTATGTCCATTGTGACAGTTGTAGGTAGCCACTGATTGGTACACTGTTCCATCCGAGTATTCAATGTAGCCATTCTCAATGGTATCAAGTACATCACAGTCCACAACTGTAGCATGAAGATGAAAATTTTGGCTGCAGATTGCGATATGTAGTTGATTTGTTCCAGACCTCTGCAATTGTTCGACATCTAATGTATAGTAATTTCCCATTATCTTATTATTGTAATGTTATCAACTGCTTTATCCTCCCCCACTTTCATGTTATCTATATTTTTAGAAACTGAGCTCATGTATAATATTATTCTTACATCATTTCATTATTTCTTCCTCATTATTATTCACACGTCACCATTATGTAACAGATCACCGCTTGTCAATGCATGCATGTAAAAGCACATCCACACACCCTGTATTTCATACCACTGAAGAAGACAGCAGTGAGCTGTCGAAACGTTTGGAGTGAACAATCATTTGGTTAGTGAATTGCACTTAATTTTTCCTGAGAATTCTTATTGTCCTCACTTTGACAAATTGGTTCCCCACTAGTCCATGTTCCAGCTGCAGTACAATTTCTCTGATCCACACCAAATAGATTATATCCAGTGTTACAGGTGTAGTCAGCAGTGCTAGTGTAGGTTGTAGTAGCAGCAGAAACCTGTCCATTGTCAGGATCTGTCAGTGGTCCACAGTCAACAACTGTATAATGCATGAAAGAAGTGTATATTATATATACTGTAGTGTAGATAATCGAGTGGCTATGGCGATGCCATGGTTGATAGTTTTTTTTATTCTGTTTTCTTAATGATCTTTTTGTGGATCTACGTATATTTACATTTTAATTTCTCAATGTCCACCAAGTAGTATTCTACTGCAAGCATTTTTCTTGTTGTTACTTTTGTCAAGTTTTGCCATTATACTATTATAATGTCATACATATTTACCACCAATAATTCAATTTATATGGGGAGATGTTTATGAAGAACAGTCTACACAGGAACCTGATATCTATTATGCAAAACCTTTGGCAATGCTCATACCATCACAAGTTGGTTCACTTCCAATCCATAGTCCATCCTCTTGACATGTTCTTGTGATATTTCCATTGAGAACATGTCCTGTGTTACATGTATAGACTGCTGTACACTTGTAGTTTGTTCCACCTGATGTGTCCACAACTCCATTGGTAATCATTGGTGGATTACCGCAGTTAACAACTGTATACATGTAAATGTTCTGTACATAAAGTCAAATTTATCACTAATTCAAATTTAGTATTATAAAACAAATAATTGTTTCTCAATGACTGGATAAGTATACCACTAATACCATGTTCTTGTTCTCAAAGCTATAGCTATACAAGTTAAGTTTGTTCCAACTGATGTGTCCACAGCCAACAGTGCACTAGTATGTCTTTTAAGAGATTTAAATTATGAAATGTATAATTATAGATTTTACTATATAGCTGGAAATATTGGTGAGAAGAATATTTGTTGATTTTGGGGCTAATTTACACTTGGACAGTTTTCATTTAGGTGATTTTCTTCTGATGGGTTTTAATTATATTCATAGGCTGTGAAGAAACGATTGCATGATGAGGCTATAAATTTACTGCCAATATTTCCAGCTATATGGTAGTCAATGCTAATGATAAATTTCATGGTGCTTTTTCCCACTATGGTATAGATATTGCATCAATGTATAGCCAATGATATCTCACCTTCACAAGTTGGTTCACTGCCATCATATGTCCCATTTTCCTGACAAGTCCTGTTTGCATCTCCAGTCAGTGTATACCCGGTGTTACAAGAGTAGGTTATCGTTGAACCCAGTGTGGTCCCTCCACTGAAGTCTACTCTCCCATCTTGTATATCAGGTACTGGTCCACAGTCAATGGTCACAGATACTAAGCATGCAAGCAAGCAAGTTAAGATTATTTCATATTAATATTCATAACATGAACTCGGAATTAGTAATACAGAAAGTTCAATTCAGTATCTATTATAATTACTGATGTAGTAGTGTGTGTGTATAGGGTGGATTTAGCTATGAATTACTTAGACACAATCTCACTAGACTCACTACAAGACTGTATCTCTGCTATAATGGTGTCACTCACTCCATCAGATACCAGGTTAGCGGGTAGTGAGTAAATTGCTCTATCTGAAAATCCATTGATAAGAGTGTCAACAAAGGTCTGTAATAGTGGGGGTACACTTCCAGGAGTTACTAAGGCTATTCCGAATAGGATTATATTTTCATCAAGGGCCAAAGTTATCTCCTCTCCAAAGATAACTCCACCATCTGCCATTAAAATGCCTACATGTAAAGCATAGCTCCTTGCCCCAAATCCTTCTCGAAAATGCTCCCTCATTGTCATTATTGCTGGGCCAATATTATTGTCTGCAGTAGTACTTCTAGTAATACCATCCACAGCTACTTGGAAGTTAGTTAATTCTCCTGGTAATATGTAGTCTAGAAGTCTGATGTTAACATCTACATTAGTATTCCAAGACAGAACCCCAATTCTGTAGTTGTCTCCACCAAAAGAAACATTATTGGCAAAATCATTGATTAATGCCTTTTGGTCAGCAAGCTCTGTAGTATCAATTGAGTTGGTTTGGTCCAAAACAAAGATAACGTCCACCGGTGTGTCTCCATTGGCAATAGTTGAACTTGGAGCTAATCCTGCATAGAGGGATAATGGGTAAATTTGGAAGTGATACATGGCCCAGTCAAAATATACTGTGTAGTTCTAACCAGTGACAAAAATCTTGTTGGCTGTGAAAGTACAGATCAGGAAAATCCACGAGGCCACCTTCATTTGGCTACACCAATGTAGCTCTATATATGAGATTCCCAACTGTGTCTTACCTACGGTATGGTGTATTTTATACATATAAGCCCTGTCATGGAATGTTGAAAAATGATGTGGTATGTTGTGATTGTAGTGACCAATTGTAATCAACTGAGTAAGGAATTCCAACAGTCACTAGTGTAAAACCATTGGCAACAGTTGAACTGGTCCTATGAATGTAAAAGTGGTATATATGGTACATGGAATTACTGTTCCTTATCAGTGACAATTTCTTGTTGGTTGTGGATGTACTGATTGATTGAATCCACCAGGCCACCTTCATTTGCCATATATACCATTTCCACTAGATTTGAAACTGTGTCTTCTCTGTGGTATGGTGGATTATACATACAATCCTTAAATGTTGATAAATGATGTACTATACTATGTAAAGTACAAAAGCACATACGAATTATGTACTATACGTATGAAAATACTATAGTGTTTATGTTAATGTACACAAGAGGTATATGTTGGATAAGGTACATCACTAGTGACCTGAAGGCTACTCTACATTATACGTAATTTGCCATTTTTGCTCCTCTGTAACAAATTATGAGTGTAGTCATGCAAATTCAAACATGAAAGGTATTAACTATAACTATTCACCACCTAATCAATTTAGAGCATGTTTCATGACAACCCACCTTAACACTATTCACTTGAAATTCTTCTCACGCCCAACTTTCTGTCTGCTACCAGGTTCCCATCTCAATTGATCAGGTGTTGAATATATAGCTATCCGTTGTAGATGAAAAGCAGATATATCACATTTCATTTTAATTGCCATCAATACCATGGTAACAATCGATGTGTGGGAATGTATGTCCTATCCAATTATCTCGTTCTCTGCAAAGAAGCTGTGATGTACTTGATACCATTGAAGATGGCTACATTGAGTAATCATGTGGAATTGAACTGCTCCAGCTTGTTCTGGTAACTAAATGCATATCCCATTAGATATTTGTATAAGTTAATGTGGATGTTAAATTCCTATGTTAAATTCCTATGTTATATAGCCGACCTTTCACTGGAATTACTCGGACGTCTTTTTAGGCTTACAAGAACCTTCGCTGAAGTTATAATTGCATTCATCAAAGCTGTTCCTCTCAAACTCTAGCCCAATGTCTATAATATAGATTCTTGGTGTTTTGAAATCGGCCATTTTGCTTCGCGTAATATAAATCATGGATTGCAATACATATTCACTGTTGCAGTTAGGTGTAGTAACACATAATATGTATGATATATAACATAATATATCAAACATTACATACTGGAAGTGGAAATGAAAATGATATCAAATTATCAAAATATCAAAAAATTCAGTGTTTTACATGTCTGACCTGTGCTGTACCAATTTCATTGCCAGCACTATTCGATTGATACCTTTGATCATACTTTGCATTATTACTTACATGGTTACTAATTGTTGTAATCTACCAATGTTTACCAATGGAGCTGTGGACACATCAGGTGCATGGAACAAACTACAAGTGTACAGCAGTCTATACATGTGACACAGGATATGTTCTCAATGGAAATATCACAAGAACATGTCAAGAGGATGCAAACTGAAAGGTCAGCAATTACATCCATAGCATAAAAATAAAACTGATAATAAAATTGATAAGACGAACTACAATTTCAATGTAAAATACCTGTTGTGGCTCAATTCAACCTCAAATGTTACTCTACACGTTATATAATTTATTTAAGGTAAAACCACCTAGCAGTAATAATAATATTATTATGTATGTATTATACTGTATGAACAAATCCTTCATAAATAATTGGTACAGTATATTGACCTACCTTTCCATGCAATATCTATTTCTCATGTACTCAGATGATAGGTGGCACAACTATCACATGACATACATCATGATAACAAAGAATACGTCCACTGGTGTATCTCCATTAGCAACGGTTGAACTTGGAGCTATAATATATTCCCTCTATGGGGGTGAATGTGGGAGTGATTTACATGGACCAGTGGAATATAATACTCTGTAGTTCTAACCAGCATCAAATAACTTGTTGTTTGTAATATTAATGATCAGCTGCTGAGCAAAATCCACCAGGCCGCCTTCATTTACCTACTCCAATGTAACTCGATTCCAAACTGTGTCTTCACTATGGTATGGTGCATAATATAGTACCTTGTCATGGAATTTTGATGAATGATGTGATTTGTCAAAAACGTAGTAAGTGATTTGAATTGACTGAGTTAATGAATTCCATTAAGGGTGCACATCATTAAACGTAGAGGTCGCGTATAAAAGGGAGGGTGGTAAACGTAACCGGAGCGAAACGGAGCAAAATGGCTGACGGATGCAATGCGCAGTCAGGATTAACGATTTATATCGTTACATTAGCAGTATACACTAGGGATCGCAATGAAAAAAAATGAACAGAACGAATTGTTTCGAAAACTGGCACAGAGATAGACCATACCGAGAGGTTTCCAATGATGTCCGTTTTATCTAGTTTGTTTCAAGTGAAGAGAGGTCGGGGCTAAAAAAAACATTTTTTCCGGTATATTCCCGTATTAAAGGCTTCCGTGCCGACGAAAGAGAGGCGTAACTGGTATTACAAGATAGAGCCGAAACAGGCATCTCATAGACCATCATACAGTGTATGAATAGTTATAGAAATCCCCATACAGACCCGATGGCACGGCGGTCAATGGGAAAGGGAACCTGACGGTGGGGGGATAAATTATCGTCATTCCATTTAAATGACGATCTCGGAGATCTTCGTAGCTCTATTAGGTTGGGTAGTACCTAAGTTATCAACCATCCAAAATTCGGTAAGATAGCAATTGTTACACCACCAAATCCGCCTAGCTATCTCACGAACTGTTTAGGCTACACTTGGAAAGCGTCAAATTATTTTGTGATTGCACCTTATTTACGTTAACAATACTGTAAAATTTTCAACAAGAAAGATCGAATTAAGTCATAAGTTGTTATTGCACTACGGTTCAAATCTTACTCTGACCATAGTATTATCTATGTTCCGACCGTACAAATAACTTGTCACGTGATTATTGGCGCGAATTTAGAAAGCTTGCAGTTGTTGGCCAAAGCGATTTCGAATTGTGTTTGTGAAAGCGATGATCGAATTAGTGCAATGGAGAGCAGTCATAGGATACTGGATGAATTCTTGCAGAGCTGTATGCACTCGAAAGAACCAGACTATAGGAAGAACTCAGGTATCAGGCACCACGCTATCAGTGCTATCCATCATAGCTATGTTGCTTGTGCTAGGCTGTGTAGAACGCAACCCTGGTCCAGTTTTGAGAAGCACAAAATCGAACAACCAAGGTTAGAATAATTACACTATTATTTGTACTTAGCATAATATCATTATGTAGTATCAACATAATGGAATAAATTTGTAATTATACTAATTAAATTTTATGCACACAGCATATTGAGGGATCACAGATATCTAATCCACTGTATTAGGTACACAGACTCCTACATACAGAGATATAATTACAATGCTAGGTGAGGCAAAGGTAGAGGCAAGGAAGAATGGTACTTACATTGGTGACATACTATTGTGGAAATTCCAGTCCACTTTCCCTCATACTGATATCCCAACCCGTACATATCGGCTCCTTCAAGCGGTGGAGCGAATTGCTGCACCAGTGCAGAATGGTCACAGACAGCTCAAAGGGGAAAAATTGGACATGTACTTAAGTAAAAAGTGGAAAATGAAGGCCACTAAACATGGTTAGTGCTTACAATTAAAAATATTTTAATACACCTTTAGTATATGACATGTACATTATCAATTTATTTGATAGCTGTCAAAGATGAACTTGTATTACCAAAAGAGGTTGAGAAGGAAGGGTACTGTCTTGGGACTCTTAAAATAGCATTCACCAGAGCTCAAGAAGAACTGCCAGTATTAGCTTTTGTGAAGAAACCAACATTAAAGTTCTACAAGGAACTACACAAGTTTTTAACACACTGGAAATACTCCTGTGATGCCGGTATAACGGCTATAGGAAGGTTTTATAATGCCATTGATCCATACCTTCGACAAAGACAATTTCTTCCTTTTAATGCTTTTAGGTATATCGATCAACAGGTTCAAAGGTGTTGTGAATTTAATAGCACTGCAACTGTCCAGTATGATCTCAAATCAAAAACACATACAGTACATTCTGAGGAAAGAATGCCTGAACTAGATCATGATGTACTTGAACTAAAGAAAAAATTGGCAGTTTCAGAACAAAATACAGCCATTGCAGAAAAAGGCTTAAGCGACCTTACCAAGAAAATGGATAAGATGAAGCAATCATATGAAAGAAAACTTGAGAAATTGAACAACACAAATGAAGATTTGTATCAGGAAATATTGATGTGGGAGGAGGAATTGCAGAAGATATTAAGTAAACCAGATATGCTTGGCTTAGTACAGGACATAAGTGATGAAATTGGAGAGGTTGCAAATCAACAACCAATTTTAGAGTGTACTACTGATAAAACAGAAGATGTGTCTATGATGGGCTTTTGTTATGAAACAAAGCAAGGGAAAACATACTCATCTGCTGTACGGAAACTTTACTACAGTTTACTGTCCGCTAATTTACCACCTGGGAAGATAGCATACACAATCAAAACAGTTCTTCATCACTTGATACCAAAGGTAGATGTAAGTAAAATTTGTCTTCCACAACATTCTTGTGCACTCTATATGAGAAGAGAAGAATTAACAACAGTGAATAGCGTACATAAAGCTGTGAAACTAACTGGAAAGGGAGAAAAGATAATGCATATCAATTCTGATGGTACAACATTACAACAACGAAAAGTAGGAGCTACAGCTGTGAATGGAATGGTTTTGTCAGTCAATGAATTACCAAATGGATCTGCAGAGGCAATTGCCAGAGACATATCTGAAGAATTGGATAAACTTAGAGCAATTGCAAAGGCACTTGAGCTTCCAAATGCAGATTCAATTAATTGGTCAATTGTTGCTTCAACAACATCAGACAGTGCTGCAACACAGAAAAAATTCAATGATATTGTAGTAAAATTGAAAAAACAGGATCGAGAAAAGTTTGGAGAAACAATTTCAGATCTCGGCAAGGATCTAATCAGTAATTTTTGTGCGATGCATCTTGGTGTGAATCTCCGGAAAGCTTTCTTAGAAGGGAGTGAGTTTGACAAATTGGAATCTACTAACAGAAAATATTCTGAAACAGATACATTAGTACATGAATTCTGTAAATTGTTTGGAACTAAAGGTGTCCCTGAGTATGGGGTGGGGTCAACATCTTTTCAAGATTTCCTTGCTGTTCAGACTACATCTGACAGAGATAATAGTGATTACTATGAAAAATGTATGAAAGTCACATTGGAAAGGCAGGTAGGAAGCAGGTATTTTGTAACTGCTTCCAATGCAGCCAAAGTCCTTTTTTTGGGTGATGCAGCACAAAAATACTTATTGACGTTTGCCAAGAACAAATTAGAAAGAGAAGTACTCACAAAATTGAAAGATTCACATGCAAGGGCAAACTTAAAAGCAGAAGGTCTCATGTTTGTACATGTATATGCAGATTTAGTAACACTGGCAAAGTCAGAGGAGTTGAACAAAAATGCACTCGACATGACAATACATTACCTTGAACTGAGTGGCTTTCTTGAGCATTTGACAGATGATCCTACTATAGCTTTTGATGTTAAAATGCAAGTATACAAGACAGAACGTAGACTTTATGATGCCAAATCAAACCTGAATCATCGAATCAAGCCAAAAAATCTATTTGTCTATCAAAGATTGTTTGTTACGGATCCCACATATGACACTTTGGTGTTGGAGAAACTAGCAAAAGGAGCAGCATCAATGAGAAACAAATTGAAAGTCTATGCAAAAGATTATCTACCATCAGGGAGATACTGGAGTCCACCAGAACATGTCGCAAACATATTTAGAGGAATCAAACCAACAAATGACATTTGCGAATCAATCTTAGGCTTAAATGATTGGTTGCAGACTGCAATGCCCAATGTTTGTCAATTGACTAAGAGAAATCTTATTGAAGCAAAAAAGAACAAAACAATGGAGTGGTTTGATAATATACCATCAAACAAGCAAGATGAGATTGTTCAAATGGCAGTGAAAAGGAAAGCAGATGTCAAAGACTCTTACAAACAGCATGTTGAAGCAGTTAAGGGAGAACGGCAAGCAGCACTACGAACAGCAATGCAAAAGAAGGAATACAAGGATGAGAAACAACAACAGCTTAAAACAGATCTTGCACATATTATGGCCCTTGTAGACTCAACTTCTTTTGAGATTATATCTGATAGAATAGAGAAGAGCAATCAAATATCGAAGAGTAAAAAGGATGGGATGAAGCTGGAAATACTCAAAACACAGCTTAAAGTAAGGCAAATGCTGTTTGATAAACCCATCAAATTCTATTTTACTAAGGGAGGTAAGAAGATACCTCTATCACAACTCATACAGTCCTTTAAGTCCATGCTGGACAATTATCCAGTACCAGATCCTAAAACAATGCTTAAACATTTTCAATCTGTTACCAGCGGAGGCCTTGTAGGGAAAGAAATCATGCACAGGTTTTCAGATAAAACAACACAAGGAAAATGGTATACCGGACATGTACTAGCTTATGATGAAAAAACCAATGAGTATGAAGTAGCCTATAAAGATGAAGATGAGCCCTGTTATTTTGACTTGGCTGTAGACTCTGTTATGGGACATCTCAAGACTCATTAGCCTCATGAATAGCCATGCATGTCAATAAAACGTGTTCCCTACATTGTTGCGTTCAACAGATAAATATTATTTACATATACTTGTGCTTACCAAACTTTTAGCTCCACTTTCGTGCTATTATTAGCCACCTTTGCGTTTATGTATGCTTGAGTTCTGCCATTTTAATTCATCCAAGTTGCCAATTTATTGCACAATCATTAAGAATTTACTGCAAGTAGGAAATTGCGAATAAACTCATCCAATATTGCAGATATAGGCTTCTACCTATGTGGATCACTTTTTGTAGCTATTCTGATTCCATTTCATTGCACATAATGTTGTATCAGTTGGTAATCAAGGAACTTATTGAACACGCCAGTTATAATGTAGCTGCGAGTGAAATTTTACGGTCGGCTTTGGTGGTGTTACTACATCTAACTCTCCGAATTTTGGATGGTTGATAACTTAGGTACTACCCAACTTAATAGAGCTACGAAGATCTCCGAGATCGTCATTTAAATGGAATGACGATAATTTATCCCCCCACCGTCAGGTTCCCTTTCCCATTGACCGCCGTGCCATCGGGTCTGTATGGGGATTTCTATAACTATTCATACACTGTATGATGGTCTATGAGATGCCTGTTTCAGCTCTATCTTGTAATACTAGTTACGCCTCTCTTTCGTCGGCACGGAAGCCTTTAATACGGGAATATACCGGAAAAATGTTTTTTTTCAGCCCTGACCACTCTTCACTTGAAACAAACTAGATAAAACGGACATCATTGGAAACCTCTCGGTATGGTCTATCTCTGTGCCAGTTTTCGAAACAATTCGTTCTGTTCATTTTTTTCATTGCGATCCCTATATACACTACACAAAACGTACATACGTTCCAAAATCAATACACTAAAGGAAAACAACACATAGTAACTATTACTCGTATAAATTTAACGAGTTTTTCAGTGGGTTTCTTCGAGATTTCGCCGGTCAAGCGAAAATTCGGCACAAGATCTCTCTACAGTGAGCGCCTTACGGCTTATGAAGTATTCTGGACACATTATTCGGAAGATAAGCTGCGATGGAGCTTTTGGGGTTGCTGACTTTTACGCACCGCGGTGCTTGAAAATATGCTTACTAATGCGATAACTGAAGAATACGCACCCGTTTCCTTACTTTCGCGCACCGCTGACTCAACTTCGATTCTGTTCCTGACTTACGTGCACCGCTAACTAAAACTTCCGTCCCCGACTTGAACACATGGACCAAATACTGAAGCACAGTTCATATATGAATAATCAAACCACTAGCAATCATGCACAGATATATTGGAGAGCGCCATGTTTTTCGGTATTCAATAATTGAAATTAGCCACAAAACGTACAAGTACTGTAATTGAAATCAACAATGAAGCCATTAAAGTGCCAAAATGGCGAAGGTCAGCTCGTTCGAGTATGGATACATATACTGCGGCGAATCATCTTGGATCTACGGTACCGGTAATGCTCTTCTATGGCAGTGGATACCTTTCAGATATGCACTGACAGATGTTGTGAAATGCATCGCTGTGGGTCTTTCCATGGCACTCACGCCACATGAACTCATCCAAATAACTCGGTAAGAGTTTGTCACTAGTGCCATGCATTCTTCGCAGTTTTCTTTTGGCACGGCTCCAATATGACTCAACATGCTGAGTGTGAGTGCCGGAGATGGGGTCGACAAAGTTCAGCGAATGATTAACGGTAGAGTGTGTAAACCCATGGGATGCTAGTGATGAATACGCTCGCCACTCGTCGGAATGAATGGTGGTACCTGGAAGAACATGAGCCATGATTATTGGTAGCAGTGTAGAAGCATCTCTTTGATCAACTAACTCCATGTAACCGAGGGCTGGTTGATATGACGTATCAACAATCCCGAAGACCCATTTCTCTGTTTGCGGACCTGTACCACGATGGTACTTTGGCTTGTGCTTGAATAGTGACTCGTCAATCTGTACTGTCTTTCCAGGTCCTCCTAGTTCTATTGGAGATTGTAGTAGCTTCCAGGAACATATGTCACGTAGGAAATGGTATGCATCAATTGCCACTCTCTCAGAAACATCGATGTTCTCCTTAATTCCTGTCACTGGATCTTCAGAGGACCATGCTTGGAGTAGTTGCAGCCATGTCTTCAGTGACAACTTTGACTTTTCAAAGAATGACTTGTGGCGTATACTCAACATTTTGCGGCAGTTAGAATTTGTACATCTCCATGTGTACCCGTCATTGATGTTAGCTCTTTTCTTCCATTCCATTATTGTACCACATGAAATGCACGATGCACTCTTAGCTAGGAGACTTTTGCTTTTCAAAAAATCAATTTGATCTTCAGTGTTGCCAAAAATTACTGGTCCAATCATCAAGCCAATAGATGCTGCCATGGTTGCTTTGTGCTAGCTAATTATGATCTATACAAAGCAATACTAAACTCAAGCTTAGCTATTCTGCTAGAAAATCGTTGCAGTACCACACTGAAACAATATAGATGTGCTATAGACTACACTGCATGCACTCTACACTCGAGATCGGAATAAACTGGTGCTAAAATACACGGCATGGGTGATTTTATATGCAGATGTTGGCGCCACTACTTTCGTTCGACGTTTCTATTGGTTTGAAATAACGTCAAGGAACCTCCCTCTGAATTGTATTGGTTATAAATAATTTTAAGGAGGGATAATCGCCTATTGGTTGATATTTTGGTCCTTCTTCCAATTCTCATTGGTCAAAAATTACGTGGAAGGAGGGAAGGAAAGGCGCAACAGTGTACGTATTCATGGCTTAATTTTGGTAGCCATATTATGTTAGGTAGGCGTGGCCTGAAGTGATTATTATGTAAGGTAATTCGGGGTAATTCTGAACAAACTCCCAAACTTCTGTCGATTGTACCTGTCTCCAAAACAGGGCTTTGAAACAAACTATGCCGCGGAGTACCTTGGGTCCTATTCTACTCAAAGATGATGATCAATCGACTATTTCACAGCATCGCTATGGTAAAGCGAACTAAAAAAGGTTGAAGGTCGGAATGACGCAATTCGGGTAATTTTGAAAACTCGCTCTTGAAGATATGAGAGGCGGTGAACAGCATGCCAAACAGACTATACGAGAGAAAATATCTAAGTTGACCTTAAAAACATTACTACAAATTACGTATGCCTGACAAACTTTAATAAGTATACAGTACGCATACGTTCGCGGATACTGCATTTAAACGCCCTGTCACGGGAGTTTTGGCCCAAGCCGAGGCAGTTACGTTTCGAGAGTTTGCTATAGTTGCACAAGGCATATTATGTCTTGACGGTCTCGGTTGGAAAGCTGAAAGATACTTTGTACAGAAGCTGTAACAAAGTTTTGAAGACTGGTTTATCTTGTTTATCCAGAGCGGCAAGTGAACTTCAGCTCGCTGTCACTATGAAAGGTGCGGTATGAGTGAATTCTGACTATTGTTTGAAAGCTTACTAGTACACCTACACTCTGCTCCTAAGAACCATTGCGAGTTCTTAGTCTCTATTCTTCAAGCAGTGATTCAAGTAAAAGTGTTCAGAATTGCCCAGTATTCAAAATTACCCCGAATTACCTTAAGTCAGGTACGGATTTTTTAAAAGAATTTTCTGAAGTTTTAGTCAGCGGTGCGCGTAAGTCAGGAACAGAATCGAAGTTGAGTCAGCGGTGCGCGAAAGTAAGGAAACGGGTGCGTATTCTTCAGTTATCGCATTAGTAAGCATATTTTCAAGCACCGCGGTGCGTAAAAGTCAGCAACCCCCCCGCTTTATCTAAAATGAATTACGTATCAGACAGAGACCTGCTGCAATTGACTTTGGATGAAGTATATGGGTTTTCCGTATCGATCTAGGTCTCTACGGAGCAGAAAATCGTTCGAAGTTTTTCTTACCATTTTGCTCAAACGAAATACCAAATCAATGGACTCAAGTGTTATGCGTTGCTTCTTTTCCTTTATTTATTTGTTTAGAGTAAATATAGTGCATTTTTGAGGCAAACGAAGACATTCTCCTTTGAGAGCTCCTCCATTTGGCTTTCGAATTGCGCGCCTATTAATATTTCTCGAATGTGACCACCCCCTCTTTTATACTCGATCAAAACTCCGGATTCGCCGGTCGGCGTTTAAGAAAGCGACCTCTACGTTTAATATGATCATGTCTATATATTCAAATTGTTTGATGATATCTAACGATATGCCCTGTGGTATGTCACACATCACAAGGCATTTTCTATAAGTTATTGGTGATCACACAAATCATGACTATCAATTCCTGATACGTACATACCAATCAATTACATAGATACGAATGTTGTATTACAGAGGTATACATATGTATGTACTGTACACAAACATATTACAAAGAATGTACTATGAAGATAACATAGTGTTTACATAATATGCTAAGTGGGCATGAGAGGTATATGTCAGGTATGGTACATCACTAGCGCAAGTAACCTGAAAGCTACTGTACATATTGTGCACCATTGTCACTGCTATATTTATAACAAAATTGCGAGTATATAGAAAAAATAATCATCAGACGAACACTACCATATTAAGCATAATAGATAGCAAAGTGTATGTACCAATTATGTACAACGAATAAGCACATTATTTCTTAACTAGCTAGGTTGCATGACCTGATTGATTTAGTGGTGATCAGTTCTAATGGAATAAATTAACCCACCTTCTCTATCTATTTATATGTACGTATGTAGCTGAATAAATGATAATATGATATGCATATCATGAATACAGTAAATATAATAAGACATAGCCTCATGCATGTTTCGAACTGTCCAATGCTTTTGTACTTACATGCTTCTACTTATTGTACAGTTTGTGATAATAAGAGTGGAAGAACAGTACCTTAATATAGTGGGGCTGCACTCTGCACTCAATTTACTTGGGCATGATTTTGGTCTATATTACTTTCATTTCGACTTCCCTTAAATAACGCTCAATTGCAATATATCTACGTATATCAGATTCGGCCAATTTTGAAACTCCAGAATTATAATTTATGGCTAAAATTTGAGTGCTATGGTTTTTGATGAACATGATCACTTTAGCGAAGGATCAACTAAGCCTAGAAATTCTCATGTCTTGTACATTTATTTTGAATTGTTTCTCTGCCAGTATTTATTAAACAGTAGTATATATAAAATCATCATGCGATAGTATTACTGTATATCACAAATCCAGCATTAATTATAATTAGTATATTGTACTGCTTTAGAACTATGATAACTACGTATATAATAGTTATTATTATGTACTACTGTAATGTTATACAATATTCTTATGTAAGTTTCTTTCAATTAGCAATCACTGGAGTAATGATAAGAATACACTTTCAATACACTATACACACACATAAATATTAGTAAACGTGCTATCAATATGCAGGCTTGGGGTCCTCACCTGTGGATGCATCAATACCAGAATTAACCCTGTACATAAGTTAAATGTATAAAATGTAATATTTTACATTAGCACATAGTATTAGTTGATCTATCGGTGGTAACCACAAGAAACTCACGGTGCTTTTGGCTTAGCTGTAGCCTTCACCAGTACAAAGATGAGAGCTCCAACAATAGCTAAAGTGGTGACTGCAGCCAAAGGTGCTATTATGGCATATATGACGTTTGGATTGCACTCCAGTGCAGATCCAGTGCATGTCTCAGTGTCTCCAACATTGGCTGACACTGCATCTGAGAGGCCTGTCATTCCAACCGAAGAGTTGCAGCGAATCTGGTAGTAGTACAGAGAAGATATAAGCAATTATTTGGATGTAAAGTGTACACAAAATAGGTGTTGGATATAGTTATCAAGAGCTTGTATATACATACCGTGAATTCATATATCCCAGGGTTTTCAATGTCCAACAATTGTGATGATTGGTTTAAAGGTAGCTTTTCGATCTAGCAAATATAGAAATACACTTCACCGAACGACATTCAATGGACCATTCCACCACCAATCCTTACCCTGACTTGAGATGTATCAGGTGTTGGTTCTGTGTCTGTTGGGACTGTACCTAAGATCTAAATGATGTAATGATCACATATTGAGTGTTATATCACTTGATGTGTACAAAGCATAGCATTGTATTTATGAAGTGACTTTCATCAACTCACCCCTGACTCCAATCCAGTCAGTAGTGGAGTGATGAGTACCTCACAAGGTCTGACTATTCCCATTGAGTACTCCCAAGTCAAGTTAACATGAGTATTGTTGACCTGTTCAACTGTCAAATTTACTGGTGGTAGTGGTTCTGTGCAGCATTAGTGATGAAGATGAAATGCAAAAAATTATATATTATAAGTAGTTTTTTTGCCAAAAATATATGTTTTTACATAGGATGACTCTAGTGTGCATTCAATCATTCCGTTACACTGAAATATTATCAACTCTCTCACGTGAGCACATTGGTGGTTCTTCACTCCAATTTCCTGTGTGCTGACATGTCCTCTGCTGGGCTCCAATGAGCTCATATCCACCCTGACAGACATAGTTAGCCTCTGATGTGTAGACAGTTCCATTGGTGAAGTAGACATTGGAATTCTCAACAGGTGATGGGAATCCACAGTCAACAACTACACAGTTGAATTGTTACAATGATTAGATCCACATGTAGTCTAGTGTTGTCATGTGTATGCATGGTCTCACTATTGCATGCAGTGTCATTTGGTGTCCACATTTTGCTATTTTGACAGATCTTTACTTCTGATCCAGCCAGTCTGTATCCAATATCACAGGAGTAATTGGCTGTTGACCAGTATGTGATCCCAGTGTAGTCCACTTGTCCACTGGTGATGTTTGGAGGAGGACCACATTCGACAACTGTGTGAATATGGCACGTGCACACCATTAAGATATGTCATGTTTACTATGAATATTACTTACTTCTACAAAATGGGTCCACATCACTCCAAGAACCATTAGCTAGACAGGATCTCAGTTCAGGTCCTTCTAAACGGAATCCTTTGTGGCATTCATATAGTGCAATGGCTTTGTATGCAGTGTCGGTGCTGATGGTGATTGTTCCATTCTCTAATGTAGGGGGCTGTTTGCAATCCACAACTATAATGTATAAATAGTATAAGTGTAATAATGAAGATGTTGTGTATGTAATGTATAAAGGTGATGTACATAGGTACATTATATTATATAATATGACACAACACATTATATAATATGGAGTGCATGTATGTAACATGTTATATATAGATTTGTACTTTGTGCCGACAGCATTGTCAAACTATAAATATTGTTAAGTTTGTCAGAAAGTAAAACGTAGAAGTGCAATCAGCTCTTTGATTTAGACTCAAAACCATGCATAAACTGAGATTACTTGGAGGTTTAGATTATCCCTCTGCTTTTTGGTGTGAATGTCTTCCAAATACAAGGGCATGGAGATACAGTAGGTTTGGCTACATCCGACTAGTATGTGGATACAATATCTACAACTGTTTTGGTTCATATATACATATCCGTGATTGACTGAGGATTTGTTTTTGATTATTTCAATAATTACTGGATGGTAAGGGATTTTTACCTACTATTCCCCTAATGTATACTTCTAATATGTGTATTATAGTATAATACACATGAGAGGAAAATTATGCTACATAGTACAAGTATTTTAGCTAGCATCCCCTTATTTTTAATACATATGCATTTTAGAAGACATATAAAATACCCATTAAATTACTGCACCTACTCTGACACACTGGTGTATTTCCTGCCCAATTGGTGTCTTCTTTGCACACTCTGAATGGGGATCCTTGTAGCTCATAGCCAGTGTGGCAGATAACCTCAGCAACAGACAGGTATGTGGTTCCTGTACTATATACCACATCTCCACTTTCAACAGCAAGTAGTCCTCTACAGTCCACAACTGTATAGGTATAGAGTGGAAAATAATGAATTCTTTGCTATTATGCTTACTGTGTCTGTGTCATCTTCCCTTACTTTGACACGTTGGTTCTTCTCCACTCCACTCTCCATCCCCTTGACATTGGCGAAGTACATCTCCAATCAGTTCATACCCCACATTACAGGAATAGTTTGCTATCTCCAAGTACTGAGTGGAGCCCAGTGTGTCCACACGACCATTGAGGGGATCCATGAGTGGACCACAATCAATAACTAACAACAAAATGTGAGAGAAATAATAATCAAGAACAAAGTACTATAAACACTGACAATAGTATTGTAGAGTGATAATGCTCATTTGTTTCTCACTGTTACAAGTTGGAATAGGTCCACTCCAAGTTTCATTTGCCTGACATGATATAATAGCCCCTCCATTGAGATTAAATCCCACATCACATGAGTAGACAGCTACAGAGTTGAAGGTTGTCCCTCGATTGATGTCAACAGTTCCATTGATAATGTCAGGTGGACTGCCACAGTTGACAACTGCAGTGATGATGATATTTGACATTTTTACAATTGTTTTGAAAATAGTAAATATAGCAAGCAAAACTCACTATTACAAGTTGGTGCAGTTCCGTTCCACATTCCATCACTTCCACAAGTCCTCATTTCATCTCCAGACATAGTCAGGTTATGTCCATTATGACAGTTGTAGGTAGCCACTGATTGGTACACTGTTCCATCCGAGTATTCAATGTAGCCATTCTCAATGGTGTCAAGCACATCACAGTCCACAACTGTACATGAGTGTAATAATAATATTCTTCAATAGATTGATTATTGTTATGAAAGTGTAATGTAGCTGACAACTGTACATACGTAAGACAATTACAGTATATAAAATGCGTGTGTGTGTGTGTGTGTGTGTGTGTGTGTGTGTGTGTGTGTGTTGCATGAAAATGTTTCTAATCAAGCTAGTGTTAATGCAGGGGATAGTTGTAAAAATGTAGTTATTAATCATAAGGGATAACCAATGATAAGTAATGGAGTCAACGCAAAGTTCCAAGTAAGCCTCTACAACTTCAAATTTATGTACCACACACATAGGTGGAAAGATCACCTGAAACATATGGATAGTATATTTCAAAGCCAATACTTTTTGCACTTTGCACTTATATAATATATAGAAATGGCTGGTTTTTTGGACTGCAAGATAGTAATATTATTACTCACTTTGACAAGTTGGTTCTCCATCAGTCCATGTTCCAGCTGCAGTACAATTTCTCTGATTCACTCCAACTAGATTATATCCAGTGTCACAGGTGTAGTCAGCAGTGCTAGTGTAGGTTGTAATAGCAGCAGAAACCTGTCCATTGTCAGGATCTGTCAGTGTTCCACAGTCAACAACTGTATAGTGTATGGAAGAACTGTGTAACATTTATAAATTCTGTAGAGTAGATACTATCTGATGATTCTTTCGACTGATATGTATCATTGGTTATCATTTTGGGTGATTCACATACCATCACACGTTGGTTCATTCCCACTCCAGTTTGCATCCTCTTGACATGTTCTTGTGATATTTCCATTGAGAACATATCCTGTGTCACATGTATAGACTGCTGTACACTTGTAGTTCGTTCCACCTGATGTGTCTACAGCTCCATTGGTAGTCATTGGTAGATTACCACAGTTGATATCTGTGCAATTTATAATGTAAAGTATAGTCAAATGTATCATTATGACAATTGAATAATGCTGTTAGAGTAGAGTTTTTCATAATGTCATATTGGTATGATACTATAAATGTATATTGTAGCAAACAAACTCATACCAATGTTATCTAGTTTTGACTCACTGTTACAAGTTGGTGCAGTTCCATTCCAATTTCCATCACTTCCACAAGTCCTCATTTCATCTCCAGACATAGTCAGGTTATGTCCATTGTGACAGTTGTAGGTAGCCACTGATTGGTACACTGTTCCATCCGAGTATTCAATGTAGCCATTCTCAATGGTATCAAGCACATCACAGTCCACCACTGTATTATGAAGATGAAAATATTGGCCGCAGATTACTATAAGTATACAGTAGTAAGGCGTAGTAACACTTCTATGACTAATTCCTACTTAATGACTAATGCAAAAAACGTTTCCAAGCATCATCTTCCTCACTTTGACAAGTTGGTTCTCCATCAGTCCATGTTCCAGCTGCAGTACAATTTCTCTGATTCACTCCAACTAGATTATATCCAGTGATACAGGTGTAGTCAGCAGTGCTAGTGTAGGTTGTAGTAGCAGCAGAAACCTGTCCATTGTCAGGATCTGTCAGTGTTCCACAGTCAACAACTGTATAATGCATGGAAGAACTGTGTAACATTTGTATATTCTGTAGAGTAGACAGTGGAGTGGCTATATAGCAATGCTATTCTTATTTTATTTGACTTTATTTTGTTTTCATCGATCTATCCATCCAAAGATTTATATACATATTTGAAAATACAATTTGCTTGAAAGCAATTATTCTATTCTAAATAATACTATCTGACACTTCTTTCGACTGATATGTATCAGTGGTGATCATTTTAGTAATTTACATACCATCACAAGTTGGTTCACTCCCACTCCAGTTTGCATCCTCTTGACATGTTCTTGTGATATTTCCATTGAGAACATATCCTGTGTCACATGTATAGACTGCTGTACACTTGTAGTTTGTTCCACCTGATGTGTCCACAGCTCCATTGGTAATCATTGGTAGATTACCACAGTTGATAACTGTGTAATTTACAATGTAATGTTAATGTGTACTGTTATAACAATTGAATAATGCTGTCGGAGTGAACTTTTGGGCATACTTGTATGACATCATAGATAAAAAAGTAAATGTATTGTAACAAATTAAACCCATGTTATAAAATTTTGACTCACTATCACACATTGGTGCAGTTCCGTTCCACATTCCATCACTTCCACAAGTCCTCATTTCATCTCCAGTCATAGTCAGGTTATGTCCATTGTGACAGTTGTAGGTAGCCACTGATTGGTACACTGTTCCATCCGAGTATTCAATGTAGCCATTCTCAATAGTATCAACCACATCACAGTCCACAACTGTAGCATGGAGGTGTAAATATTGGCCGCAGATAACAATATGTAGAGAAACTGATTTGTCCAAGATCTCTACGGTTGTTGTGTATCTAGTGTGTTGTAATTTCCTATTATCTTATTATTGTAATGTTATCATACAAATTTTACAGTATTTAATCCTTATAGTAGACTATGGATATGATTTTTACTCTAATTTTCATTTAAGAGAATTCTTATAGTCCTCACTTTGACAAGTTGGTTCCCCATCACTCCATGTTCCAGCTGCAGTACAATTTCTCTGATTCACTCCAACTAGATTATATCCAGTGTCACAGGTGTAGTCAGCAGTGCTAGTGTAGGTTGTAGTAGTAACAGAAACCTGTCCATTGTCAGGATCTGTTAGTGGTCTACAGTCAACAACTGAAAATTCAAATATCTTACACTCAATGTCTGCCCTGTTTTAGGTTAATTATAGTTGTGTATATATCATTGGTAATCATTTAGTAATGTACTGTACATACCATCACAAGTTGGTTCACTTCCACTCCAGTTTGCATCCTCTTGACATGTTCTTGTGATATTTCCATAGAGAACATATCCTGTGTCACATGTATAGACTGCTGTACACTTGTAGTTTGTTCCACCTGATGTGTCCACAGCTCCATTGGGTATGTCAGATAGACCACCACAGTTAATTACTGTATGAAGGGGAATAATGATAGCCTAAAATATATCAATCCATGATGTTGATGTTCTTATCAAAAATGTCGATAATATGTTAGTGTATGTATGTTTGATTGAAGTAGAACCTTGTAGATAAATTGCTTTATACATCCTGGTACATAGGACTCACTGTTACAAGTTGGTGCAGTTCCATTCCACATTCCATCACTTCCACAAGTCCTCATTTCATCTTCAGACATAGCCAGGTTATGTCCATTGTGACAGCTGTAGGTAGCCACTGATTGGTACACTGTTCCATCCGAGTATTCAATGTAGCCATCCTCGATGGTATCAAGTACATCGCAGTCCACAACTGTGCAATTGTGAGATATTATACCATTTTAGATTAGTAAGATTAGTACTTAGTTTAGTAATAAAAGTCACTGTTGTACTTGTAGGCATTGCAAATTTAATTACAATATATCACATAAAGAGAAAAAAAATCTATATTATTATATTATACATATTATCCCCAAAAATGTATTGACCCTCACTTTGACAAGTTGGTTCCCCATCACTCCATGTTCCAGCTGCAGTACAATTTCTCTGATTCACTCCAACTAGATTATATCCAGTGTCACAGGAGTAATCGGCGGTGCTAGTGTAAGTTGTAGCCATGAATATAACTTGTCCATTTCCAGGATCTGTCAGTGGTCCACAGTCTACATCTAATAATTTGAGATGAGCAAATGCACATAATTAAGATACTCCTGTACTGTATGTAAGTTAATCATCACTTTTCTCTGTTAGAATGATAGATGATCATTACATCCATAGGTTTTAGGATAGTAACATATGAGGAAAGTTACATAGTAATCAATACTGTATGTGGTCAACTGGGGGAAACACTTGATGCCATTCAATCTGCTCAACAAACTGTCCAACTGTCACACACCTGCTAAATTATCTAGAATTGAATGTTAATTTCATGATGTGATCAAATTGATTGATTTAGATATATAGAATCGAAAATAATTAAATAATTTGTAAATATATGGTCAACTGTTACCATGAACAAAAAATTCTCCATTAAACTGAACCACGATTTTATTTGTATTACATGCATCAGTATATATAATATTATATATTTATACTATATTATATGCATCAAATTCACATTATCTCACCATCACAAGTTGGTTCACTCCCACTCCACATTCCATCCTCTTGACATGTTCTTGTGATATTTCCATTGAGAGCATATCCTGTGTTACATGTATAGACTGCCGTACACTTGTAGTTTGTTCCACCTGATGTGTCCACAGCTCCATTGAGGATGTTTGGAAGGCCAGGACATTGTATGACTGTCAACAAAGACATTTTGTTGTGTAACACAGATATTTTGAATGGCATTATATAGCCACAAAATTCCAGTACAGCAAGTATACTCACTGTTGCAAGTTGGTACAGTACCGTTCCACAGTCCATTGCCTTGACAAGTCCTCATTACATCTCCAGACAAAGTGAGGTTGTGTCCATTGTGACAGTTGTAGGTAGCTTCTGATAAGTATATTGTTCCATCCGAGTATTCAATGTATCCATTCGCAATAGAGTCAAGCACATCACAGTCCACAACTGTACAAAAGTAAGTATAGGTTATTCACTGAGGACCGAGGGGTATTGACTATACACACCCCGAGTGCGGAGCCCGAGGGTGTGTATAGTCAATGACCCCGAGGTGCGAAGTGGATAACTGGCTTGTACCACGATGCAATAGTGCGTAAAATGACATGTTCACCAAGTTCCATACGTGGGCTTAGAGTATTCTTTATGAGGAAAGTAGTCTAGTTGTTTAAAAACTGTTCGTTTTTCTGACAGAATGTTTTCGAAACCTAAACGCTTTGGACCTTTGACATCTAAAGTAGTATCAAGTGTGTTAAGAAGGCAGCTTTTCCTCTGAACACTCAGAAGAATACTGTTTGGGCTACGACTGTTTGGGTCGACTGGACAGAATATGGGAATAGTGGCATGTCAGATGACAGTGAACAATATATCGAAGTCCTCTCATTCATCAGATGACGAAGGAAGAACTCGCCTAATTGTTACCACATTATGTGATTAACATTCAAAATAAGAACGGTGATCCCTATCCACCCAATACACTGTACCAATTGTGTATTACTAACCCAAGCTGGAACATCTTCGATGGCAGTGACTTCACCGATTTCCAGAAATGTCTAGACGGTATAATGAAAAAACTCAAGGCAGATAGATTGATGAATGAGAGGATTTGGATATTGTTCACTGTCATTCGGCATGCCACTATTCTGATATTCCATCCAGTCCACCCAAACAGTCATAGCCCAAGCAGTATTCTTCTGAGTGATCACAGGAACACAGGTTAAAAATGCACTAGTAAGACACCTCATGAGTTATTAATGAGGTGTCTTAGTCATATAAACACCCCACCACATCAAAGGAAACGCCCACGCATCATGGTACAATATGTACTAATAGGAACTAGCATTTGGAAAATTCATTGGACATCCAGCATCCATCAAACAAACTGTAATATGGATAATATAATATGCTGATAAATGTTACTTAATACAATGGATGAACCGTCCATTTCATGATGTAAATAATCCATACTGAATGTGATGTAAGATTTAAATTACACTATAATGTAAATACATACACAATAACATTCTATATCCAGTCTCACTTTGACAAGTTGGTTCCCCATCAGTCCATGTTCCAGCTGCAGTACATGTTCTCTGATCCACTCCAACTAGATTATATCCAGTGTCACAACTATAGTTTGCGATGCTCAGATATGTAGAAGTGGTAAACATCACACCCCCATTGTCAGGATCTGTCAGTGTTTCACAGTCGACAGCTGTACATACAGACATGGAAGTATATAAATCTGTACTTCTGATCTCATTTACATGCAAAGAGTGAACATCTTTCTGCTGAAGAATGTCAAAGTTGCCATACACTCCCCTTATTGTTGATCCTTTAGGATGTATTTGGTAAAATTTTCTTGTATTAATCAATATGTATTGAAAATGTACCCCTCATTGGCGATGATGGAATTTACCATTGTTATAAATGTACGTAAATTAACCTAACAGCAGCCTGGATATATTATGCAATGTACCTAAAATCTAAAACGTAATATCATGGAAATATGATATAGTATACTGATACTTATTATTCTTCTGTAATGATTGCACACAAGTAAGATTTAATCAAGATAAAGGACACTATCATACAGACACCAATTCATAATTTACTCCTATCTGTTAATCTACATACCATCACAAGTTGGTTCACTCCCACTCCAGTTTGCATCCTCTTGACATGTTCTTGTGATATTTCCATTGAGAACATATCCTGTGTTACATGTATAGACTGCTGTACACTTGTAGATTGTTCCACCTGATGTGTCCACAGCTCCATTGGGGATGTTTGGTAGAGATCCACAGTTAACAACTGTACAAACTTAAGTAAAGTAGGATAAATGAATGCAGAAAATGCAGTCAACCTTGTGAACTGTACATTACTTGTAACATTATCATGGTGACTTCAGTTTGTATGGACATATAATATAATTATAGAGGAGGCCTTAAAAAGGTACAGTTTACAATGAACATAGAATAAACTCACTATCACAAGTTGGTGCAGTTCCATTCCACATTCCATCACTTCCACAAGTCCTCATTTTATCTCCAGTCATAATCAGTTTATGTCCATTGTGACAGTTGTAGGTAGCCACTGATTGGTACACTGTTCCATCCGAGTATTCAATGTAGCCATTCTCAATGGTGTCAAGTACATCACAGTCCAAAACTAAGAGAAAAGAACAATATCACTGTATTTAATCATGAATTTATTTGATGTACGTATAGCCATCAAATGTAGTCAGTTGTTCATGTATCTCTCACTTTGACAAGTTGGTTCTCCATCAGTCCATGTTCCAGCTGCAGTACAAATTCTCTGATCCACTCCAACTAGATTATATCCAGTATTGCATGTGTAGTTTGCCCTACTAAGATACGTGGTTTCAGTGACAAGAACCTGTCCATTGATGGGATCAGACAGTGTTCCACAGTCATCAGCTACATGAAGAATGTGGAAGATGAAATCTTAGTAGAGCCAACGTTTCATTGAAGTTAGCCTTATACTGTATGTATTAATATGGTGAAGAGCATACGTGCCCATATAGGTTCTGCATTCTAACAATTGATTGAAATAGTATTATGTCATAATATTATTATATAACATAATTATATTATTATGCAGTATCACATAATTATAATAATCACATCTATCAATACTGTACAATTTGACATAATATAATATCATATACAAAGTGTATATTGCTCTACATACCATCACAAGTTGGTTCACTCCCACTCCACATTCCATCCACTTGACATGTTCTTGCGATATTTCCATTGAGAACATGTCCTGTGTTACATGTATAGACTGCTGTACACTTGTAGTTTGTTCCACCTGATGTGTCCACAGCTCCATTAGGGATGTTTGGAAGGCCAGGACATTGTATGACTGTCAACAAAGACATTTTGTTGTGTAACAGAAATATTTTGAATGACAATAGCAACAAAATTCCAGTACAGCAAGTATACTCACTGTTGCAAGTTGGTACAGTACCGTTCCACAGTCCATTGCCTTGACAAGTCCTCATTACATCTCCAGACAAAGTGAGGTTGTGTCCATTGTGACAGTTGTAGGTAGCTTCCGATAAGTATATTGTTCCATCCGAGTATTCAATGTATCCATTCTCAATAGAGTCAAGCACATCACAGTCCACAACTGTACAAAGGTAATATGTACTAAAAGGAACTAGCATTTGGATAATTCATTGGACATGTAGCATCCATCAAACAAACTGTAATATGGATAATATATGCTGATAAATGTTACTTAATACAATGGATGAACCGTCCATTTCATGATGTAACTAATCCATACTGAATGTGATGTACGATTTAAGTAATAGCTAAAGTACCTCTGGAGAAGCTGTAGCGGATATACAGACACCTTTGCCTAATTGAAACCGAGGGCGAAGCCCGAGGTGTCAATTAGGCAAAGGTGTCTGTATCCGCTACAGCTTCTCCAGAGGTACTTTAGTTATTATGTGGTATGTTGCGTGGGCGCACCTTTGATCGAGCGATGATTAGTAGACGTGTGAAAAGGAAATAATCAATCATCCACAATGCAACAACAATGCAACATCGGGTTGAAGTGTGCGTACATCAGGGAAGTGTGCACACATCACGAATGTGTGCACTGCTTTTCCTTTGAAGTCGCCCACGCAACATACCACATATTACACTATAATGTAAATATATACATAATAACATTCTATATCCAGTCTCACTTTGACATGTTGGCTCTCCATCACCCCATATTCCAGCTGCAGTGCATGTTCTCTGATCCACTCCAACTAGATTATATCCAGTGTCACAGGTGTAGTTTGCAATGCTCAGATATGTAGTAGTGGTAAACATCACACCCCCATTGTCAGGATCTGTCAGTGTTTCGCATTTGACAGCTGTACACACAGACATGGAAGTATATAAATCTGTACTTCTGATCTCATTTAAGTGCACGAAGTGGACATCTTTCTGCTGAAAGATGTCAAAGTTGCCATACCCTTATTGTAGGTCGTATTGGACATATTTGGTAAAATTTTCTTGTATTAATCAATATGTATTGAAAATGTACCCCTCATTGGCAATTATTGAATATATTCCATTATAATTAATGTATATTAACTTCACAGCAGCCTGGATATATCATGCAATGTACCTGAAATAATAAAACTAGTATCATGGAAATTAAATATAGAATACTGACATTTATTCTTCTGTGATAATTGTACATGAGTATGATTTAATCAAGATAACAACACTGTGCAAGTAGTCATACAGACAACAATTCATAATTTACTTCTATCTGTCAATCCACATACCATCACAAGTCGGTTCGCTCCCACTCCAGTTTGTATCCTCTTGACATGTTCTTGTGATATTTCCATTGAGAACATATCCTGTGTCACATGTATAGACTGCTGTACACTTGTAGATTGTTCCACCTGATGTGTCCACAGCTCCATTGGGGATGTTCAGTAAAGGTCCACAGTTGACAACTGTACAGAATAAAGTATTAGAAAAGATCTAATAAAAGTCCTGTAATAGCGCTGAATGTCTATAGAATGAAATTGATATTTCCTATTATGTACATTACTACCTCTTTATGGTTATATATATTTGTATGGTGCGAAAAATGAAGAGGAAAATCCAATAACTCACTATTACATATGGGTGCATTTCCATTCCACATTCCATTGCTTCCACAAGTCCTCATTTCATCTCCAGACGTAGAGAGATCATGTCCAATGTGACAGTTGTAGGTAGCCACTGATTGGTACACTGTTCCATCCGAGTATTCAATGTAGCCATTCTCAATGGTATCAAGTACATCACAGTCCACAACTGAGAAAAACATAATATCAGTGAATTGAACCATGATATCATTGCACATGTAACCATCAGAACAATTTTAACAAAACTTTATCCGTTTTTGTATCTCTCACTTTGACAAGTTGGTTCTCCATCAGTCCATGTTCCAGCTGCAGTACAATGTCTCCGATTCACTCCATCTAGATTATATCCAGTGTCACAGGTGTAGTCAGCAGTGCTAGTGTAGGTAGTAGCCATGAGCATAACCTGTCCATTGGTAGGAGCGGTCAGTGTTCCACAGTCCACAACTGATGATGAAAGAAATTTAATACTACATTAATTTTATTAATGTAATACTAATTAAATAATTTAATTACATTTAATACCACAATACTACTAAAATATTATTTCATCATTGGGACACTACTAACCCTACTAAATCACACCTTACACATGAAACAAATTTATCTATAATAACAGTTATGCATTGAATATTATTATCTTCCACTGTCTCATCTAATAAAACCATTTCTCATGCGAACTGAGTTTAAGTGTTAGTATTCTAAGGTTATGATAATCCCCCATTTTCCACCTATATGTGAAGCTGCATATTTTCAGGAATTTATTGTACTAGTTTATAAATATGTTATTTAATATGTCACTGATATAGCTATCGTATCATAACCCAGTAACAGATGCTTTAGTCCTTTTTATTTTGATCATCTTGTTTGTAGGACCTTATTCAGTAAACCCAGACCACACATACAGCCACATATTTTTATGTATTCCATTAAATAAGGCAGATTTCATATGAATTTGCATTTGAGTCTGAACTTCAAATTACCATCACAGGTTGGTTCACTCCCACTCCACATTCCATCCACTTGACATGTTCTTGCAACCATTCCATTGATATCATGTCCTTTGTCACATGTATAGACTGCCGTACACTTGTAGTTTGTTCCACCTGATGTGTCCACAGTTCCATTGGGAATATTTGATAATGGCCCACAGTTAACAACTGTACAGAAGTGAAAGATGTGTTGCATATAAATTGCATAATATCCATATAATGAATATAATAAATTCATCCATATAATAAATTAGTACACTGTCACAAAAAGTATTATCACTGTGGTGTATTTTTAATTAAACGCACGTTAAGAAGCAAATAAATTTGGAGAGAGCTGAATACTCACTATCACAAGTTGGTCCAGTTCCATTCCACATTCCATCACTTCCACAAGTCCTCATTTCATCTCCAGTCATAGTCAGGTTATGTCCAATGTGACAGTTGTAGGTAGCCTCTGATTGGTACACTGTTCCATCCGAGTATTCAATGTAGCCATTCTCAATGGTGCCAAGTACATCACAGTCCACTCCTAAAACCATGTGTATCGTAAGGGGTAAAAAACATACTGAATGATTCAGAACGTATTTCTAACAAAAAGGGTGCAACATATATGTGATAAAACTGTGAATAGCTGCTAATTGCTGTTTTATCCATGTATATTATATCCACACCAGGACTGATTTATACAGAATGTGATTTATAAGTATAATTAGACAAGCATGTACATATGTAAGGTGTTGGATTGTTAATATCCTATTACTCACTTTGACAAGTTGGTTCTCCATCACTCCATGTTCCAGCTGCAGTACATGTTCTCTGATTCACTCCAACTAGATTATATCCAGTGTCACAGGTGTAGTCAGCAGTGCTAGGGTAGAAAGAACCACTTAACATAACCTGTCCATTGGTAGGAGCAGTCAGCAGTCCACAGTCCACAACTGTGAAGGAAAGTGGAATGCAAGTTATACTTAGTGACAGTACAATACAATATTTTTATTGAGTCAATTATCTGTCTAATGCTTGATTTGGAAATGCTTATTATGATATAGCATCCGTTACCATAGAAACAGTACTATTATACAGCAATTTTATAATGTATAAAGCGCTAGCAACAGTATAAAGCGTTAGCAACGGATGCTATAATGGTTAAGACATGGACACTCGGGCATTATGACATATAAAATACACTCGCCCTCGGGCGCTTCGCGCCCTCGGGACTCGGTATTTTAAATGTCATAATGCCCTCGTGCCCATGTCTTAACCACTAAATAATATATATGCCCTTACACTGACATACTAGTAACTACATACCCAAGTGTTAATACTGATAATGTCCAACAACTATACTGTAACTGTATGTCATCATAATTCAAAATTAATTTCCATTCAATTTCATATTACCATCACATGTTGGTTCATTCCCACTCCACATTCCATTCTCTTGACATGTTCTTGTGATATTTCCATTGAGAACATATCCTGTGTCACATGTATAGACTGCTGTACACTTGTAGTTTATTCCACCTGATGTGTCCACAGCTCCATTGGGGATAATTGATAATATTCCACAGTTAACAACTGTACGAAAGGTACAGGATATGTTATATATAAACGCATAGTTAGTGATTGGTACACTAACTATGCCTATTACCTATACACTGCCAGAAAATAACCGGATTGCCATGGTAGCGGTGTTATATATGTACATGGAGAAAAGTGTGAAGTTAGAGAGAGATAAATACTCACTATCACAAGTTGGTGCTGTTCCGTCCCACATTCCATCACTTCCACAAGTCCTCATTTCATTTCCAGTCACAGCCAGGTTATGTCCAATGTGACAGCTGTAGGTAGCCACTGATTGGTACACTGTTCCATCCGAGTATTCAATGTAGCCATTCTCAATGGTATCAAGTACATCACAGTCCAATCCTAAAATTGTACGTATCATAAGGTGTATAAAGTGCATACTGCATGATTCAGAGCCTATTTCTAACAGAACAAGGTGTAACATATCCATATACCCACTAATACTGTGTATGGCAACAAATAATTATTGCCATTACTTCAACACATTTGGTCAAAAGTGGTATGCAATGAAATCTTGGATAGATGGAATGGGTGCACTATTGTAATTCTCCATTATCTTGTCATTGTAATGCACATTTTACAGTTCTTAAGTATTACATTAGGCTACGAATAGAGAATTCTTATAGTCCTCACTTTGACAAGTTGGTTCCCCATCACTCCATAATCCAGCTGCAGTACATGTTCTCTGATCTACTCCAACTAGATTATATCCAGTGATACAGGTGTAGTCAGCAGTGCTAGTGTAGGTTGTAGTAGTAGCAGAAACCTGTCCATTGTCAGGATCAGTCAGTGGTCCACAGTCAACAACTGTATAATGCATGCAAAACGTCGTAACATTCATATATGCATGCAGACTGGATAGTACAAGTAGAGTGGTTGTATTTAGCAATGCCGTGCTTATTGATTTTATCCTGTCTTTTTTTGATTTATCCATACTTTGAAGGATCTATGTACATTTAGATTTAAATGTCCTCCAAGTAGAGTTCTATTGAAAACTAAGCATTTGGTTTTGTTTTGGTCGTGTCATTTTTATGATTAAATCTTCACCTGGTATGTCTGATGCTGAGGTGGAGCGTAGTTCAACATCTACCCTGTTTTCATAACATTTATGAACTCTGACATTGTTCAATTACATTTAATACCACAATACTACTAAAATATTATTTCATCATTGGGACACTGCTAACCGTACTAAATCACACCTTACACATGGAACAAATTTATCTATAATAACAATTATGCATTGAATATTATTGTCTTCCACTGTCTCATCTAATAAAACCATTTCTCAGACTGAATTTTAGTGTTAGTATTCTAAGGTTATTATAATCCCCCACAATTTCCCCCTATATGTGAAGCTGCATATATTTTTCAGGGAATTCACTATTTAGTGGTTAAGACATGGGCATGAGGGCATTATGACATATAAAATACTGAGTCCTGAGGGCGAGTTTATTTTATATGTCATAATGCCTGAGTGTCCATGTCTTAACCATTTTAGCATCCATTGCTAATGCTTTATACTGTTGCTAGTGCTTCATTACATTATAAAATTGCTGTATAATAGTACTGTTTCTATGGTAATGGATGCTATACTAGTTTATAATTATGTTATTTAATATGTCACTGATATACTTATTATATCATAACCCAGTAACAGATGCTTTAGACATTTAAATTTTGGATCATCTTCTTTGTAGAGCCTTATTTAGTAAACCCAGAGCACACATACTGCCACATCTTTGTATGTATTCCATTAAATAAGGCAGATTTCATATGAATTTGCATTTGAGTCTGAACTTCAAATTACCATCACAGGCTGGTTCACTCCCACTCCACATTCCATCCACTTGACATGTTCTTGCAACCATTCCGTTGATATCATGTCCTTTGTCACATGTATAGACTGCTGTACACTTGTAGTTTGTTCCACCTGATGTGTCCACAGTTCCATTGGGAATATTTGATAATGGCCCACAGTTAACAACTGCACAGAAGTGAAAGATATGTTGCATATAAATAGCATAATATCCATATAATGAATATAATAAATTCATCCATATAATAAATTAGCACACTGTCACAAAAATAGTATTATCATGGTGGTGGTGTTTTAATTGAACGCACTTTAAGAAGCAAATAAATTTGGAAAGAGGTATAAATGCTCACTGTTACAAGTTGGTGCAATTCCATTCCACATTCCATCACTTCCACAAGTCCTCATTTCATCTCCAGACATAGTCAGGTTATGTCCATTGTGACAGCTGTAGGTAGCCACTGATTGGTACACTGTTCCATCCGAGTATTCAATGTAGCCATTCTCAATGGTGTCAAGTACATCACAGTCCACTCCTATAATCATGTGTATCGTAAGGGGTAAAAAACATACTGAATGATTCAGAACGTATTTCTAACAAAAAGGTGCAACATATATGTGATAATATTGCGAATAGTTGCTAATTGTTGTTTTATCCATGCATATTATATCCACACCAGGACTAATTCATACAGAATGTGATTTATAAGTATAATTAGACAAGCATGTACATACGTACGTAGTATTCTTTTAATAATAATAATATTATTATGTTATTTTATGATTATCCACATTCAGTCCTCACTTTGACAAGTTGGTTCCCCATCAGTCCATGTTCCAGCTGCAGTACAATGTCTCTGATTCACTCCGACTAGATTATATCCAGTGTCACAGGTGTAGTCAGCAGTGCTAGTGTAGGTAGTAGCCATGAGCATAACCTGTCCATTGTCAGGATCTGTCAGTGGTCCACAGTCAACAACTGTATAATGCATGGAAAACTGTGTAACATTCATATATGCATGCAGATTGGATAGTAGAAGTAGAGTGGTTGTATTTAGCAATGCCGTGCTTATTGATATTATCCTGTTTTTTTTTAATTTATCCATACTTTGAAGGATCTATGTACATTTAGATTTAAACGTCCTCCAAGTAGAGTTCTATTGAAAACTAAGCATTTGGTTTTGTTTCGGTTGTGTCATTTTTATGATTAAATCTTCACCTGGTATGTCTGATGCTGAGGTGGAGCGTATTTCAACATCTACCCTGTTTAGTTTAGTTAGCCACCAAAGTAGCTCGTCAGCGTCTCCAAGATGACACCAGCCTATCCAACCGAACCTCCTTGACCCCTAATGAAATAGTGTCCCTTCTAGAACTATGCCTAGATGCCACCTTTTTCGCTTTCCGTGAAACATTCTACCAACAGATCCATGGCACCGCAATGGGATCCCCAGTGTCAGTCGTAGTTGCAGACCTAGTAATGGAGGATATAGAATCTAGAGCCCTTGCCACTTACCCCTGTCCACCTAAATTCTGGAAGCGTTATGTAGATGATACCTTTTGTGTCCTCAAAACTCAAGAAGTAGATAAGTTCCACCACCACATCAATTCCATAGAAGAGACAATACAATTTACAATAGAGAAAGAATCCGAATCAAAACTAGCCTTTTTAGATGTACTTGTTTCCCATAGCCCTGATAAGACTCTGAACACCACAGTTTATAGGAAACCCACCCACACAGATAAATACCTAGATTTCCATTTCAATCATCCCATTGCTCATAAGTTAGCTGTAATAAGAACTTTAAATCACCGAGCCCACAGCCTCCCGTCCTCACCCTCCGCCATAGATGAAGAAGAAGAAAGAATAGCCCAGGCCCTCGAGATGAATGGATACCCTAGGAATCTAATCGAAAACCCACCACAATTGACCCAAGCACAGCCTAGCCAAGATGAAACCTCCTCCAATCCCACCTTTGCTACCATCCCCTATGTAAAAAACACATCAGAAGCAATCCGACGTATCCTCACCCCCCTAGGAATAAAAACAACCTTTCAGCCCATAAACACCCTTAGGCATCTGATAGTTCACCCCAAAGATCCCATCCCTAAAGAAGACAAAGCAGGAGTAGTGTACCAGATCCCATGTAGTGATTGCCCACAAACATACATAGGCCAGACTGGACGAACCTTAGGACAGAGACTAAAGGAACATAAGAAGGCAGTAAAAGATAAGAATACATTGACATCAGCCCTAGCAGAACATACATGTCAGACAGGCCACACCGTAGACTGGTCCCAAACAGAAATTTTAGGAACAAGTCAAAATACCTCAAGAAGATGCCTTTTAGAATCATGGATGATCCAGAAAGAACCGCACACATTAAACAGAGAACTTGGAACATTACCCACCACATACCAACAACTATTTTAGTCCCCCAGTACTTATTATTATTCTTACATCATTTCACCACCCGCCTTATTATTATTCACACGTCATCTTATCATCACCTGTCACCACACGCATAAAAGACGCACTCACACCCTGTATTCCATACCACTGAAGAAGACAGCAGTCAGCTGTCGAAACGTTTGGTATAAAAATTATTTGGCTAGTGAATTACATTGAATTTGCGATATATGTTTGTAGAACTCTGACATTGTTCAAGTGAAGACGGTATAGTATGTACATATTTAATCAAAAATGAATTTTGCTTGCTTTGGAATTAGTAATTTAGGTTTATCACTTTTATTTGAAATTCAACCACAAAAACTTAAGTATGAATAGAAGATTAAAATTTACTGAGTCAGACAGGTTTTCTGAGCCTTGAAAGAATTGGTGGATGGAAGCATTTCATTTCTTACGTATTATCATAATATATTATGATATGTAGCTGTGTCTATTGCAGAGACATACAGTATTATTATTACTTAGCTTTTTCGAATTCACCCCTCTGTAATCTCTTTGAAAGTGATGATTGGTGCCACTCCATTGTATTTCAATAGCTTGGGCCTGCATGTGCATGCAGCCAAGTTTCGCAATTAAGTATGCTATTATAATGTCATGAATTTTCACCACCAATGATTTAAACTATATGGGGAGATGGCGGAAGGAGGGTGTGTAGTATCTGGCTTATCTCAAAATAACCCCCTAGAATATGTGCAGTATGTATTAATTCAAAGTTATTTCTCCTCCTCGCTTTAGTAATTTTGGTAATTTTGTTTCTTATTCTGAAAATGGCCTAGCATAAGCTTTATAACATCATGCCAGTATGATAATCGGTTAAATATTCCAGAACTTTTTAACGTTACTTTGTAGATTGAAAATCTGTTTGATACTGAATTTTTTTGGTAACAAATAATTAGGAAGCATTGAGATCAGGGCACCTTACTGGTATCTATGAACAAATCATGCAAACAAAGAAAGTTGTGCACCAGTATGAGATTGATAATGACCTTTGAAAGTGTTCATTGATATGAATTTTTGTGTGGTTGCAATGTTAGGCTATAATGAGGTGTTAGGGGGTGCTTACAGGTTACTGCAGTGGTGGTAACCTGTTTACCAGGCTGAGCGTACCTGTGTCTTTGGTGTATGACAACATTGGGCAATAAGTCACTTTATATGGGGAGAGGTTTAAGACGTGTCTACACAGGAACCTGTTACCTATTATGCAAACAACGTTTGCAATCCACATACCATCACATGTTGGTTCACTTCCACTCCAGTTTGCATCCTCTTGACATGTTCTTTTGATATTTCCATTGAGAACATGTCCTGTGTTGCATGTATAGACTGCTGTACACTTGTAGTTTGTTCCACCTGATGTGTCCACAGCTCCATTGGTAATCATTGGTAGATTACCACAGTTGATAACTGTACACAATTAAAATGTTATGTACATTAATTAAACTTATTACTGAAGCAAATTCTATTTCCTCGTTGTACCATATGTTATTTCTGAAAGACTGGATAAATATACGACTTATATTATGTTCTTGTTATCATTCAGTCATAGATACTATAACCCATTGGGAACATATCCAGTGTCACATGGATAGACTGCTGTGCACTTGCAGTTTGTTCCACCTGATGTGTCCCCAGGTTACATTGCACTTTTATCATTTTTAGGAGATTTAAATTGTGAAATGTACATGGATTATGGTCAATAATAATGATGAAGCCATAATATTTTTCCCACTATGGTATAGTTATTGCATCAATGTATAGCCAATGATATCTCACCTTCACAAGTTGGTTCACTGCCATCATATGTCCTGTTTGCCTGACAAGTCCTGTTTGCATCTCCAGTCAGTGTATACCCGGTGTTACAAGAGTAGGTTATCGTTGAACCCAGTGTGGTCCCTCCACTGAAGTCTACTCTTCCATCTTGTATATCAGGTACTGGTCCACAGTCAATTGTCACAGATACTAAGTATGCAAGAAAGCCAGGTAAGATTATTTTATATTAATATTCAAAACATGAACTCGGAATTTGTATTACGGGAAATTCAATTTAGTATCTGTTGTAGTTAATAATGGAGTAGTGTGTAGGGTGGATTTAGCTATGAATTCATTAGAGACAATTCTAGAATATATCAGTTTTGGCATAGCTATGAATTACTTAGACACAATCTCACTAGACTCACTACAAGTCTGTATCTCTGCTATAATGGTGTCAGTCACTCCATCAGAAACCAGGTTAGCAGGTAGTGAAGTAATTGCTCTATCTGAAAATCCATTGGCAGCAGTGTCAATAAAGTTTTGTAATGCAGCTCTTACGTCTCCAGGAGTACGCAAGGCAATTCCAATGAGGATTATATTTTCATCAAGGGCCAGAGTTATCTCATCACCAAAGATAACCGTATTAGTATCCGCCATTAAAATGCCTACATGTAAAGCATAGCTCCTTGCCCCAAATCCTTCTCGGAAATGCTCCCTCATTGTCATTATTGCTGGGCCAATATTTTGAGTAATGTTAGTACGTCTCCTAATACCATCCACAGCCGTTCGGAAGTTAGCCAAGTCTCCTGGTAATATGTGGTCTAGAAGTCTGATGTTAACATCTACATTAGTATTCCAAGATAGAACCCCAATTCTGTAGTTGTCTCCACCAAAAGAAACATTATTGGCAAAATCATTGATTAATGCCTTTTGGTCATCAAGCTCTGCAGTATTAATTGAGTTGGTTTGGTCCAAAACAAAGATAACATCCACCGGTGTGTCTCCATTGGCAATAGTTGAACTTGGAGCTAATCCTGCATAGAGGGATAGTGGGTTAGTTTGGAAGTGATACATGACCTAGTCAAAATATACTGTGTAGTTCTAACCAGTGACAAATATCTTGTTGGCTGTGAAAGTAGTGAACAACAAAATCCACCAGCCCGTCATTTTCCAACACCAATGTAGCACTGAGATATGAGATTCCAAACTGTCTCTTAAATATGGTATGGTGTATAATATACCCACTTTGTCATGGAATGTTGATAAATGATGGAATGTCAGGATTGTATATAGTGACCAATTGTTATCAGCTGAGTAAGGAATTCCAACAATCACTATAGTGTACCATTGGCAACATTTGAACTAGTCCAATAAAATGGAGTATATTGGATGAATGTGTAAGTGGTATAATATGTAGTACATGGAAATACTGTTTTCTTATCAGTGGCAATTTTTTGTTGGTTGTGAATGTATGCACTGATTGGTAGAATCCACCTGACCATTTTCATTCGCCTATTCTGGAACCTTGCGATAATCAAAACAACAGCGTGGTGGCTCACGTACTTCATAATACCTTGCATAATAGCTATAGCTTTTGTGATGTTAATATTCATTTATTAGACCATAATAATAAAAACGGGTATATATCATAATTGACTTGAAATCAGTAACACATGGATGATTGACAGTTAATTATAGTCAGATTCTGGCTTTATTGATTGCCCAATTCCACTACACTAACATCATAGATTGCCAGTGTAGTGGAATTGGGCAATCACTGGCAGTTGCTGTGTCTGGATCCTCTGAAGCAAATCACAGACAATCTGAACAATGAGAAAATCAACATGCATTGAATCCAAGTCATGGTGATGGAGTTTGGCTGTTTTGTCTTGGTGGCAATCTTGTTGGCAAGATGTCCTTAATATTATATAGAACATTGTTGCAGACTTGCACATGCCTCCAGTGGTACTGAATATGAGTGGAGTGAAGTAGGCCAGTTTGGCTTTGGAGACTTTCTGTTCATATATATTTTGATTTGTTTGCCATTTGATTTGTTCATGGTGACCATAGCTGGTGGGAATGGAGAACTTTTGTTGGATGGTGCATGAGGGTTGAACATCTTAACATCGAAAAATGCACGTTGGTGAGGGGTTCCCAAAGGCCTTCAGCCTGTATGTCAGATCAGAGAGGCACAGTCGTCAGTGATCACGGATGCATGTCTGAGTGTGTCCCGGCATCTAGAGGCTGTAGCACTCTCAACTACGTATGGCTATAATAACTATAGCAACGTCACATCAAATGGCGGCTAGGAGGTCGTTTGTCAAAAACGGTGTTAGGCGGATCAGTAGATGGCCTTCCCCGAAATATTATGATTTATAACGATAAAGAACGACGTCATCTACATTCTGACCATGAATGAACGTTATAAGCAGGTACGTTAAAGTTATTTACGCTTATTTTCTCTGCGCGTTTTGCACATTTTGGTAAATTTTCAGATGTAACTCTTGTGTTTGTGGTTATCATATCTTGGTTCACGGGAGATCTTTATAGATTATACCGCACTCTTTCATTTGGTACCGATTTGAAAATCATCTAAGGCCATCTTCTGATCCCTAAGAAGCGATTTTCACCCAAAAGTATAGTATTTTGTGACGTCTTCACTGCCTCTTGATGCATGATATTCGATCAATTTCTTTTTTAGACTTTGGAGAAGGTTAAAATTGTTTGTACATATCACAAAAAATGACCAAGTATTATTTCTTCGCTTTATAAATGCGATTTGTTTTTCGGGGTCGATTGCGTCCGCCATTTTGTTGCTATCTATAATAGGTAGCTCAGAAGCATTGATACTTGGAAGTACATCTAGTATAAATGCAAATACAGTTGATCATCAAACTGAACCTACACCCTATTAGCCAATTGCATTGTTGACCAAATTAGGCACTGGTACAATTCTTCTGCTTTGAACCATTCAACAATTGCATGAAACATTGCTCTAACTTTGAAAGATGCGGGGAAACTCATAACTCCTTTTGAAAGGTAGGAAACGATGAAGGAGCAGGGTCCTTCTCCCCAGAGTCGTTCGGCATCTTTTATGTGTGAATGCATCTTGAGTACTTATAGTTTCCACTTTTAGTAAGCTGTCGAATAATTGGATAAAACATATATAATTGAAGCCACTTCTGTCTATATGAACTTTTGTCTGTATGATTCACTTGGGAATAAGGAATCTCAAGATAAGTGGTTATGTATTGTTTAACATAATATGGAAATGCAAAATAGCATTGTTGTAACGCATACTTCAACTGCTGTTGTTAATAGGGTGTAGGTCCAGTTTGATAATCAACATGCTTATCCAGTCTTTTAGAAATAACATATAGTTCTATTAGGAAAGAAGTTTGCTTCAGTGATAAATTAGAATTTATGTACATAACATTTTAAATGTGTAAAGTTGTTAACTGTGGTGATTTACCAATGATTTCTAATGGAGCTTTGGACATAATATTATATTGCACTACTATTATAATCAGCTTCTTTGTACAGAATGAGATAATTGAGTGGGAGATACATTCCAATACATCGATTGTTGCCATGTTATTTATGGCAATCATTGACAAATGAAATGTGATGTCTTAACTACAACGTGTAGCTATATATTCAACACCTGGTCAATTGAGATGAGAGCCTGGGGGCAGACAGAAAGTTGGGCATGAGAAGAATTTCTACAATCATAGTGTTAAGACTGGTTATCATGAAACATGCTCTGAAAGAGTAGGTGTTGAATGCCTATAGTTAAGACCTTTCACATTTCAATTTGATTGCCACTAACACCCCTCAAGCAACCCCTCAGGGCATACTTCCTAGCTGGTTTTGAAATTGTGTGTTTATCAGGCACATAATTGGTACATACAGTTTGCAATCTAGAATATGTATAACACTATACAGTGGTAAACACTTAATATGCCACTGCTTATTATGCCGCTATTTTCCTGAACGAATTTATTAGTATGTAAGTACTATTATAATTCGCCAAACGCCATATCCGCCATCCGCCATTGTTACACTGACACCAATTGATTGATTACCATGTATTAGGTAACACTTTATATGCCACACCTCATTTGTGTCACTTAATCAGTTTGTCACTTTATCACTATCTATTATGCTACAAAGTCACAAGTGCAGGCAATTTTGCTGCAGTATTTTCACCATTGTCTGTTCGCTAATGTTATAGTAGGAACTGTGCCTGCTATTATCACCATTACAATGAAACCTCGCTAATCCGACACCTCTATAATCCGACCATTATATGAGGTACAGTCATCATACATAAGTATGGCAAGAGGCACTCCATAATTCAACAACCTCCTAATCCAAAATTATTCTCAGGTCCCATTGAGTGTCGGATTAGAGAGGTTTTACTGTATTATGTATATCCTCATTAATATATAATTACTGAATCAGATTGTATTCAATGGCATTCAGTGACTGTTTGGTTAATATGCCAAAACGGATAATAGGCCGAAATTTTTTAAATCCAATTGTGGCATATTAAGCATTTGCCACTGTAGTATTAGTCTAATTTTATGCACAAATAATTGAATAGGAGATACAATCCCACACATTGATTGTTGCCATGTTTTGATGGCAATCAAAAGGGAACGTGATGTCTCAACTACAACATGTAGCTGTATATTCAACACCTGGTCAATTGAGATGGGAACCTGGCAGCAGACAGAAAGTTGGGCATGAGAAGAATTTCAAGTGAATAGTGTGAAGGTGGGTTATCACGAAACATGCTCTAAATTGATTAGGTGTTGAATAGTTATAGTTAACACCTTTCACATTCTAATTTGATTATAACCAACGCCACTCAGTCAATCAATTAGGTCATGTTTCCTAGCTGTTTTGAAATTGTATGTGCTTATTACGCACATAATTGGTACATACAATCTAGAATATGTATAGCACTCTAGTACTTGTCTCATTTTATGTACAGTAGCCTTCAGGTCACTAATGATGTACCTACATGCATAATGCATAATATTTGTTTTGTACTGTACGTGCCTATGGATGCCTATATATTCTTACCTATGTAATTGGGTAGTATGTACATATAAGATGATTATATGAGTCATAATTTATATGGTCGTCAATATCTTGTTATGTGCGACATATATATCTTCACATACTATAATCATCAAACAAATTGAATGCTATTATGATATTGGAATGTGTGGACACTCCACATAAGTCTTATGAAGCAAGCCTATAGGTGTATAAAGTACCTATATTAGAGTAAATCTGAGGGCAAAGCCTGAGGTAATTTGATAGCTCTTTATCTGCTGCAATACACCTATACAGGCCCGGAGCAAGCAAAATTTCATTGGTCAGGCCGAAATACTGTCAAATGATTATATTCGTATATGAGGAAGTGGACTTGCGTAGACCGATAGAATAACACAACAAATAACAATGTCATGCAATCTTACAATAATGAATTGCTACATTAATTTTAAATTGTAGCAAACAGAATATGAAATTTGAATACGATTATAGTGTAAGAATAGACATATGTAATACTGTCCTGATGACATGCATGCATGGGCTATGAAAATAATATTGTTAAGATGTGCCACAATTTTTCAACCTGTGATCAGAATCCCCATCAAAGTTGTTAGCAATATCACTTGATTTGAGCATATCGGTAGCAGCTTTGTGTACATGCAATGTCATGAGGTTTGTGGCTTTAGAATTTCTCATTCTGCTTGAATCCCATAATGCATACGTGGCAGTAAGCTACATCATTTGCTTCATCATAGTGGAAGAATGGCCACTGTTTGAACCAGGAGTGCTGAAAGGATCGCTGAACAGCATTCTTCAGGCCATATGATCGTTTTGGGAACTTGAAATTCGAGCGGGGCTGGTGGGAGAACATGACACTTCAGGAATTCCTGCAATACTACTCGCAGAGATAGAGGAAGCCATTAATCAACAGATATGTAAACGAATACCAGTCAAAGCAACAAACAAAGCCACAAAAAAGCCGCTGATCTAACTCTATCCTACAACCCTGTGTACGTAATTTCAATATTGCACAATGACAATATGGCTGATTCACGGGCACAACGACCTAAGATATCGATTGATCTGTGACAGATTCTTAAAAGGCTAAAATTATTTTTAAGGTAACTTCTGAATATTGGTCAGGCCAAAGCCTGACCAGCCTGACCGGTTGCGCCGGCCCTGCCTATAGGCAGGATACAACGTGCAATTGATGCTTGTATGAATAAATCCTTAATTAATAAATAATTGACCTACCTTTCCATGCAATATCTATTTCTCATGTATACTCAGATGATAGGTGGCACAACTATCACATGACATACATCATGAAAATAAAGAATGGTGTATCTCCATTGGCAACGGTTGAACTTGCAGCTATTCCCTTTATGAGGGTGAATGTAGAAGTGGACCAGAGGAAATATAATCTGTATATAGTGCTATATTACCAGTGTGAAATATCTTGTTGGCTGTGAAAGTAATGATCAGCAAATCCACCGGGCCACCTTCATTTGCCTACTCCAATGTAACTCGGTTCCAAACTGTGTCTTCCCTATGGTATGGTGTATGATATATGTACCCTTTCATGGAATGTTGATAAATGATGTGATTTGTCATAAACGTAGTGAAGAATTTGAATTGATTGAGTTAATGAATTCCATCAAGGGTGTATATCATTATCATAACCATGTCCATACAATGGTACCTCATATTCTTCTGCTACTATGAAGTGTCCGTACATGCATTCAAATATCATAATTATATGTATTCTATTTGTTTGATAATAAATGAGGATATTAATGTCACACATCACAAGGCATGTATAATAAGATATTGATGATCACACAAATCATGACTATTGATTCCTCATATGTATTATACTAATAAATTACATGAATAAAAATATATAGGTGTATATACATGCGCATGTACAGTACAAGAACACATATGAATTATGCACTATGCATATGATAATACTATAGTGTTTATGTTAATGTACACAATAGGGATATATTGTTGGTAGATTGTTTGTGTTGGATAAGGTACATCGTTAGTGACCTCAAAGCTACTGTACTTGTTGTTCACCATTTTCACTGCTCTGTGTCAAATTATATTATTACTATTATATTACTTATTACTATGAGATACATTCCCGCACATTGATTGCTGCCATGTTATTAATGGCAATCAAAATGAAATGTGATGTCTTAACTACAACATGTAGCTGTATATTCAACACCTGGTCAATTGAGATGGGAACCTGGCAGCAGACACAAAGTTGGGCATGAGAAGAATTTCAAGTGAATAGTGAGAAGGTGGGTTATCATGAAACATGCTCTAAATTGATTAGGTGTTGAATAGTTATAGTTAACACCTTTCACAGTCTAATTTGATTACAACCAACACCACTCAGTCAATCAATTAGGTCATGTTTCCTAGCTGTTTTGAAATTGTATGTGCTTATTACGCACATAATTGGTACATACAATCTAGAATATGTATGGCAATCTATTACTTGTCTTATTTTATGTACAGTAGCCTTAAGGTCACCAATGATATATCTTATCCAACATACACCTCTCAAGCCCACATGAACACTATAGTATTTTCATATGCTTAGTACATGCACAATTCATATTTGTTTTTGTACTGTACATGCCTATAGATGCCTATATATTCATATCTATGTAATTGACTAATATGTACGTATGATGATTTAATAGTCATAATCTATGTGATCATCAATATCTTATTAATAATGCCTTGAAATGTGTGGACACTCCACATAAGTCTTATAATTATTGGGAAAAATGGGTACCATTGTATGGACCTGATTATGTTAATGATGTGCACTCCCAGCTATTAGATATTGAATCTGAGATAGTGTGGATTGGTCTACCCCACCAATGGCAGATCTTAGAACTTTGGCACTTGATCAATGGTGAGGCCTGTGAGTGCTTAAATCCTCAATTTCAAAGAGGTTTGCTGCTCTTTGAACTAGTCGGGTCTTATTTCCTGTTGTTGGCAAGGGGTGTTCCTTCAAGAAAGCTTTAGGTTTGGCTACAATAATATTGTAGTAGAGGGTGAAAATCTGCAATTCCCTCACAGCTGCCTATACTAAAGCCATACATACTTGTTAACCGTTTACCCTGGTGATCCCATTATTGTAGGCGGTGGACATGGTATGGTCTATTCCATTAAAACTAACACCACAACATAATTCAGGTCAATTATGTACTTAAATGGTACATACAGTTCGCAATCTAAAATATGCTTAATGTTATAGTGCTCGTCTCATGATCAATTTTTCTGCACTCATAAATTGTGATATATATATATCAGTGAAAATGGTACATAATATGTGCAGTTGCTTCCAGGTCACTTGCACTAGTGATGTATATGTAATTGTAGTTATGAACTTACTAAGTTTTTCAGACATTTCAGAACTTTTTTGAACCGTGTTTTAGCGGGAATTGATTGAATTGTTCAGGAATTGATCAATTTTGAACCACTACATAAATGCGTGTTACAAAAGCATGAAATACTTCTTTGAATCCGAAATCAAGGACAGTGCAAAGAGGATAAAGAGCTACAAATGGTACTTGTTTCAAGTCCGTAGCTCCAGCATTCAGGAAGATACCATCGTCCAGAAATAGAATTGTCTGGAAGTTGATCAGTTATACCTTTATAGTATCCTTCCTAGGTGTGCTGAAGCAGGCCTATAGGTATATTAAGTGCCTATATTATAGTAATTGCCGAGCGCAAAGCCTTAGGTAATTTGGTAGCTCTTTATCTGCTACAAACACATATAGGCAGGATACAACTTACATATGATGATTGTATGAGCAAATCCTTCATAAATAATTGATATATTGACCTGTCTTTTCATGCAATATCCATTTGTTCTGTACTCAGATGAGAGGTGGCACAACTATCACATGACGTACATCATGAAAACAAAGAATACGTCCACTGGTGTATCTCCATTGGCAACGGTTGAACTTGGAGCTATTTCCTCTATGGGGGTGAATATAGAAGTGGACCAGAGGAAATATACTCTGGATTATAGTTCTAACCAGCGTGAAATATCTTGTTGGCTGTGAAAATAATGATCAACAAATCCACCGGGCCACCTTCATTTGCCTACACCAATCTAACTCAATTCCAAACTGCATGTGTCTACCCTATGGTATGGTGTATGTTATATGTACCCTGTCATGGAATGTTGATTAATGATGTGATTTGACATAATCATAGTGAATGATTTGAATTGATTGAGTTAATGAATTCCACTGACGGTGCTCATCGGTAATATAATCATGCATGTTCGTACAATGGTACCCAATTTTGTCAATTGCAAGTATAAGACTGATGTGGAGTGTTCATACATTTGAATAGCATAATATTACATACCACATGGCATTTTCAATATTATTAAGTTATTGGTGATCACACACATCACGACTATTAAAACCAATATGTACGTACATACTAATCAATTACATAGATAAGAATTACTGTATTATATTATAGAGGTATGCAAATGCATGTACAGTACAAAAACATAATACAAGATTAATATTGAAATAATGTACTATGAAGATACTATATAGCTTAATTTCTGACAACAACAATTCTAATAATACAGACACCAATATTATTATGTTTGATAACTAAACAGATGTAAATCAAGCCTCACTTCGTTACAAAATAATATGCATAAGCCTTGTGCATTCAGCAATACGTAATAGTTATCACTCGGTTACGAAGGCAATGTGTCCGATCATAGATACTCGACCTATTGTACGAAACACGAAGGCGTGTAGCGCCCGAGGGGCGAGAACAATATCGGACTCATTGTCCTCGTAACCGAGTGATAACTGGCTTATTGTAAATTTGAACGATAGAAATTATGAAAAGACCGACTTTCTTTTCGCTCTAGAGCGAATTTAACTAAAAAGCGCCGATGAAAATAACCTTAGATACCAGTTTTCTGGTATCTACGGTTCTAGTTCGAGAACAATGGCAAATGAAGCTACTCTCTATCGCTCTAAAGGAAAGCGCTCTCGTGGTGAAAACCGATTTGATTCTAGCTTCAGTGACGACAAAAAACATGAAGCAACTACAACAACTACGATGGAACAGGAGTTGAGCGTCTCTAAACTACTACAAGGATCCCGTGTGAATCGTTCGCCTCTCAGTTTCGTGGCTAATCTACCGTATACCAGCAAGATTTCTGCAGCATTTCAAGGTTGTTCGTCCCAAGGTTGCACTATAAACATGTTTCAGCAGAAGTCCAATTCCGGTCCAGAGGAACAATTACGCTATGTCGACGTAAACTACTTCATTAACTGTTAATGTACAACTGTTACAATACTTTATGTATTATACGAATTGTTCTATTGTACGTAGTTATAATCTCAGCACGGTGTTATTGAGTGTACATGTTGTTTGGTAACTGTTATTTTGTTAATTATGAATCCGATAATTGAAAAAACATGTTAATGCATAGGCGCTTATTTGACATTGCATTGTAAACAATGCAATATCAAATATATTGCACTGGTGGCGTCTCTGAAGAACGCCCACGCAATACAATAAACTCTGTTATGAGTATACATGATCAGTTCTATACCGCACAACATGGATGACAAATGATCATTTGGACCAGAGTGTCCACCTACCACCAGAAATGAGTTGCTGCTGATGGTAATGAGGGATGATCTGACACGAGGTTCCGATAGTTGACCGACAAGCTCCCAATTGTCAGATGTATATCGATAGATGTCTTTAGTAGCCTTATCTCCTCTGAATCCACCAGCAAGTACAGGTTGTTTGCTGTTGGTGAGGAGAGATGATGAATGGTATGAAGAATTAGCAATTCAATTCTTGATATATGACGACACCTAGCCGTTCAACCATTTTCACATAATAAAATATTACCAGTATAGGGAAATGAAAATGGAAACACTTCTGTCAGACAGTCATATCCTTAGACCTTCACTGCTCCAGCATGCTTATCTGTAAAACCTGAGTATGTATTGATTGTCACGAAGTACCCGAGTGTGTGTGTGTGTGTGTGTGTGTGTGTGTGTGTATGTGTGTGTGTGTGTGTGTGTTTGTGTGCGTGTGTGTGCATGTGTAAATGTCTGTGCCTTTGCCTGTGTGTCTGCAGTGTGTATGTGTGCTTGTATGTATGTTTATGGTAGATGAGATAGTTTACATACGTGTACTTACTCCATGCATAATATGTGAATTTCATGTGAACATGCCTAAATGTGAGATGATTATGTAATAGATTGAAGTGAACTACCCCATACCCTGCCGCGATGGTGGTCTAGCTAGGGATCATTAACCCAACCTGTATATCATGCCACCAATATGAGACCTCATTAGACGTTACTAAACCACTCGTAGAGTTAATGGTCAAGCAGAAGTTGGAGTGCTGTACTGAAGTTGAATCCGAACAGAGAAGGTTGGAGTCAAGAATAAAGGAGGATAGATGCGAACATTTAGATTAGGAGATGCAGAAGATGAAACTATCAGAGACACTAAGAAGATCAGTGGAGCTCACAAGCAAGAAGGGTGCATCAAACTGGCTCACAGCTTTACCTATCGATTCCCATGGTTTTGTATTACAAAAAGAAGCAAATGTGAATGTGGTGCCAATTTTACAATTGACCATGCTTTGAATTATCCTAAAGGAGCCTTCCCAATCTTGAGAGATAATGAGCTGAGGGATTTTACAGGGGACCTCCTTGCAGAAATCTGTCACAATGTTTGTGTGGAACCCATCCTGCAGCCCCTACAAGGAGAGAGGCTAGATCATGCAACAGCCAACTGCGAGGACAAAGCCAGGTCTGATATCCGAGCAAGAAGATTCTGGGGAAGCAGTTGTCAATGTGCATTTTTTGATATTAAGGTTTTCAACCCTAACGCACGGTCCAACTGACGACAATCCCTTGAAGTCTGCTACAAGAAGGAAGAGAGGACTAAGAAGCGCATGTATGAGCAACGCATTCTTGAAATTGAACACGGCTCATTTACACCCCTCGTGTTCAGTACTACTGGTGGCATGGGGAAGCTGGCACAGACATTCTACAGAAGATTAGCCTCAATGTTGTCTGAGAAGCGTAACACCAACTACTCTGTCACACTCGGATGGTTGAGATGTCAAATCAGCTTCTCCTTGCTAAGATGGGTGATTATCTGCATCCGAGGAGCTCAATCAAACTCCTGACATGCTTGCAGATCCAGCAACATCGAGCTGGCTGTCACTGAAGGCAGATTCTTGGACTAATCGTACAATACCATAAATAATTAGCATTCACATTTACTATGGCCTCACATAACACGCACTTTGATTTTCGTGCCTCTATACCGACTATACTATTTTATACTGTATACTTAATGATCATTGTATACTTCAATGTTCTTGTGTGACCTTGGATTTTGTGCGTGTGTATATATGCATATTCGTCAACTCACATTGATTACGATCACACCATCTCACCACCACCCACATGCATGTACAGGATTATGTGCTGCTAGTGACTCCATAATATTCATATAGTTTCAGGTTTCAGGCCATTCTTCCACTAACACATTCCAGCTTAGCTTAATACACATTCTTTATACAAACATCTGACAAGTGAACATAATATCCAGGATCATATTAGCTGTTACCATAATCGTAGTTCTTAGATTGACTCCGGTCCTAAGCACAAAATGACTTATCTTATAGGTGTTACTAGTCAGAGTGTGCTTACATCAACTCCTATTCACAATAATTGAAGAAACTGATAGTCTGTGAATTAATCATTAAGAATAGTTGATCTAAGTCTTTGCTACCAGTTTTCTCTGGTCTTTGAAATCAATCAATGTATATATGACATCATCATGCGATAGTATTCTATCAAACATCCAATATTAAATTATAATGATGTACTGCTTCAGAACGACGAAATCTACAGTTAGTATATTACTACTGTAATATTATACAATATTCTAATGTAAGTTTTAGTATAATCTAAACTGTTTCTTTCAGTTAGTAATCACTGGAGTAATAATAAGACTACATTTTCAATACACTGTGCTCACACGTAAATGTCAGTAAAAGTGCTATAATATACAAGCTTGGGGTCCTCACCTGTGGATGCATCCATACCGGAATTGACCCTGTACATAAATGAAATGTATAAGATTAGAGTATTTTACATTGGTACACAGTATTGTTAGTTAACATTAAAGTTGATCAATTACAGGTAACCACAAGTAGCTCACAGTGCTTATGGCTTAGCTGTAGCCTTCACCAGTACAAAGATGAGAGCTCCAACAATAGCCAAAGTAGTGACTGCAGCCAAAGGTGCTATTATGGCATATATGACATTTGGATTGCACTCCAGTGCAGATCCAGTGCATGTCTCAGTGTCTCCAACATTGGCTGACACTGCATCTGAGAGGCCTGTCATTCCAACTGAAGAGTTGCAGCGAATCTGGTGGGATACAGAGAAGCCATACATTAAACTTAGCATGATTTAAGTAACAAGCTAATGTTGGTTGTATTTATCAGGAGCATGTACGTACTGTAAATTCATATATTCCAAGATTTTCAATTTCCAATAATTCTGATGATTGGTTTATAGGTAACTCTTCGATCTAACAAAGCGGAAAGAATACACATTGTCTATAGAAAGTACTCATTTGATTAACACCACCTTTCCTCACCCTGATCTGTGATGTATCAGGTGTTGGTTCTGTATCTGTTGGTACTGTTCCAATGATCTGTTTATGTGAATGTATGTTGGAGTGTAGTATAGATTTATTAAAATGACAAACTCACCCCTGACTCCAATCCAGTCAGTAGTGGAGTGATGAGTACCTCACAAGGTCTGACTATTCCCATTGAGTACTCCCAAGTCACGTAAACATGAGTATTGTTGACCTGTTCAACTGTCAAATTTACTGGTGGTAGTGGTTCTGTGTAGCAATAGTGATAAAAATGAAATACAAATAATATATAATATAATAATGTGTTTTTTCATAGGATGACTGTAGTGTGTATAAAATCTTTCCATTGCACTGAAATTTTGTCAACTCTCTTACGTAAGCACATCGGTGGTTCTTCACTCCAATTTCCTGTGTGCTGACATGTTCTCTGTTGAGCTCCAATGAGCTCATATCCACTCTGACACACATAGTTAGCCTCTGATGTGTAGACAGTTCCATTGGTGAAGTAGACATTGGAATTCTCAACAGGCGGTGGGAATCCACAGTCAACAACTACACAGTCGAATTGTTACAATGATTAGATCTACATGTAGTCTAGTGTTGTCATGTGTATGATCTCACTATTGCATGCAGTGTCATTTGGTGTCCACATTTTGCTATCTTGACAGATCTTTATTTCTGATCCAGCCAGTCTGTATCCAATATCACAGGAGTAATTGGCTGTTGACCAGTATGTGATCCCAGCGTAGTCCACTTGTCCATTGGTGATGTTTGGAGGAGGACCACATTCGACAACTGTGTGAATATGGCACATGCACACCATTAAGATATGTCATGTTTACTATGAATATTACTAACTTCTACAAAATGGGTCCACATCACTCCAAGAACCATTAGCTAGACATGATCTCAGTTCAGGTCCTTCTAAACGGAATCCTTTGTGGCATTCATATAGTGCAATGGCTTTGTATGCAGTGTCGGTGCTGATGGTGATTGTTCCATTCTCTAATGTAGGGGGCTGCTCACAATCCACAACTATAATGTATAAAGGTGATGTACGCAGGTATATTATATTCAAAGGTACTTACAATGGCACAATGCAATATTTGCACTGGAGATTGGTTGTAAGTTTAGCTGACCCATCTGCTTTTCGATGGGAACGTCTTCCAACAATAATGGCACGGAGATAGGTTTGGCTACATCCGACTAGTTCGTGAATACAATATCTACAACTGTTTTGGTCCATATATATATATATATATCCGTGATTGACTGAGGATTTTTACTTGATGACTTCAATAATTGATGTACTGAGACGTAAGTTAGACTATATATTACAAGTATATTAGCCAGCATATGCATTTTAAATTTAGAAGAAATATACCAAAGTACTAAACCTACTCTGACAAACTGGTGTATTTCCTGCCCAATTGGTGTCTTCTTTGCATACTCTGAATGGGGATCCTTGTAGCTCATAGCCAGTGTGGCAGATAACCTCAGCAACAGACAGGTATGTGGTTCCTGTACTGTATACCACATCCCCACTTTCAACAGCAAGTAGTCCTCTACAGTCCACAACTGTATAGGTATAGAGTGGAAAATAATGAATTCTTTGCTATTATGCTTACTGTGTCTGTGTCATCTTCCTTACTTTGACACGTTGGTTCTTCTCCACTCCACTCTCCATCCCCTTGACATTGGCGAAGTACATCTCCAATCAGTTCATACCCCACATTACAGGAATAGTTTGCTATCTCCAAGTACTGAGTGGAGCCCAGTGTGTCCACACGACCATTGAGGGGATCCATAAGTGGACCACAATCAATAACTAACAACAAAATGCGAGAGAAATAATAATCAAGAACAAAATAATATAAACACTGACAATAATATTGTAAAATGATAATGATCATGTGTTTCTCACTGTTACAAGTTGGAATAGGTCCACTCCAAGTTTCATTTGCTTGACATGAGATAATAGCCCCTCCATTGAGATTAAATCCCACATCACATGAGTAGACAGCTACAGAGTTGAAAGTTGTCCCTCGATTGACATCAACAGTTCCATTGATTACGTCAGGTGGACTGCCACAGTTGACAACTGCAGTGATGATGATATTTGATATTTTTATAATTGTTTTGAAAATAGTAAATATAGCAAGCAAAACTCACTGTTACAAGTTGGTGCAGTTCCGTTCCACATTCCATCACTTCCACAAGTCTTCATTTCATCTCCAGACATAGTCAGGTTATGTCCAATGTGACAGTTGTAGGTAGCCACTGATTGGTACACTGTTCCATCCGAGTATTCAATGTAGCCATTCTCAATGGTGTCAAGCACATCACAGTCCAAAACTGTACATGAGTATAATAATAATATTATTCAATAGATTGATTATTGTTATGGAAGTTGAATTGTAGTTTATTGTAGCCAACAACTGTACAAGACAATTATATATAATGAAAGGGAAGCATACCTTAGTAGCCTGTACAAAAGTCAGGTAGCTAGTATCCCAGAGGAGCCCTCTCCACCTAACACCCACCAAAATGCGCAATCAGTAAGCTCCTCAGAATCCCAAGCATGCCCAGATATATATTACCATACTTGAAATTAAGGAGGCCATTAAAAAGCTTAAGGTTGGAAAAGCCCCTGGTCCTGATGGGATAACTAACAAGGTACTAAAAGCTCTCCCTGGTAATTGGATCCATTACCTCATGCACTTATTTAACAGAATACTGCAGTGTGCAGCATATCCAGAGAAATGGTCTGAATCAATTATAAAACCAATAAATAAGTCAGGTGACAAAAACAGACCAAATAACTATTGTGGCATATCATTGATAAGCTGTGTCAGCAAACTATTCTCATCCATCCTTGTCATGCGCATATTGTCGTGGGCAGAAGATAACTCAATTATTTGTACCGAACAATTCGGATTCAGAAAGGGGAGAACCACCGATGCCGTATTTATACTGAAATTCCTAATCAAAAAACATATCCTCAAAAGAAAAAACTTTAGTGTTGTTTTCTTGACCTAAAGAAAGCATTTGACAGTATTCCAATCAGTAAACTGTGGGACCGGCTGCTAAAGTTAAACTTAAATCCCCAGATTATCCAATTGCTACAATCTAAATACAGCAAGACCAGATCATGAATTCAGACAAATAATGGCTAATCCCGTGGCCTACAACAAGGCTGCAATTTGAGCCCCCTCCTATTAAACCTCTATATAAATGAACTCCCTAGACTACTAAAATGTACAACTCTACTAAACCAATCCACATCCTGCCTACTCTTTGCCGATGACATTGTAATGTTCTCAGATAACCCACATGATCTTCAAGAATCCCTGAATCTTATGCAAAAATTTTGCCGTTCTTCTTCATTGAACATCAATATAAACAAAAGTTGTTGTTTTTGGACAAAATCCAAAATACATAAAATATGAATGGACAATTAATGAAGAAAAGTTAGAAAAATCTGATTGTTATAAATATTTAGGAACTTGGCTACATTGGAGAGGAAACTATACCTACACATTGACTAAATTATCTGACTATGCCAATAAAATAAACCCTACAATCCCTACAACAGAATATTATCAAACTCGGTATCACCGATATTAATATTCATATGAAATTATTCAATTGCACTTGTTAAACCAATCTTGCTGTACAATGCAGAGATATGGGGCCTGCATGATGTCAAATGTCTCAAACGAATCTGTCTGAAATTCTATAAATTCTATAAATTCTCTATAAAATATCTCAAACCAGCAGCACTACCACTATTTACAGTGAACTAGGGTTACTACCGATTTCTTATGAAATAAACTTAGCAGTAGCAAAATACTATGAGCGAGCAAGACACCTAATGAACTCCAATTTACTTACTGATCTTTGAGCCTATCCACGAAGCTCGCACATGAAGATTTACATTCATGGTATTACTTCTTATCAAATCACGTAAAAACACTAGGATTCAACATTACATTGAGCCAACCAACCATTAACCAGATAAAGGAACGATCACAAGAACAACATCTACAGAATTTTAATTACCACTTAAATAATCCACAAGGTATCTCTGGTAAGGGTGGAAATAAACTTAGATACTATCGACTGCTAAAGCAACCCCTCCACAACACGGAAAAATATCTAACTGTTATCAAGAATTCTATGCTCAGGCAAGCAATGACTAGATGGAGAATAAGTAACCACACTCTCTCCTAATTGAAAGCAGTCGCCACACTCACCCCCCAACTCCCCCCAAGAGAGACTTTGTACACTATGCAATCTTAAAGATGTCGAGGATGAGCCTGACTTTTTAATTACATGCCCAAGATTTTCGCACTTGAGGCACAATATGCTTGTTACAGCTAATGCAACCAATCCCTGTTTTAAGTACCTATCATCAACAGATAAATATATTTACATATTAACTTCCACCAATGAAAACTTGATTTGGTGTTCAGCAAAGTACATATAATGCTATGAAACTTAGATCTGCATTGTTGTCACCTCCTGTTTAGTCGCTATTGATTTATATTTACAATTTATCATTTGATAATTCACCATTAATTGGAAAAAATTCTGAGGTCTAAGGGCCATTTTGGCTTATAAAGACCAGTGATGATTATATATAATGCAAATATGTGTGTGTGTGTGTTTGTGTGTGTGACTGTGTAGAACACTTGCATGAAAATTGTTAATTTAGGGGATAACCGTGAAAATGTAGTTATTGATCATATGGGATAACCATTAGTAAGTAATGGAATCAAAGCAAAGCTCCAAGTGACTCTCTACAACTTCGAAATTAAGTACCACAGATATAGGTGTAAAGAAAATTTTGTACTTTATACTACGTATTTAAAATATACAAATGGCTGGTTTCTGATTGCAAGATAATGAAAATATTCCTCACTTTGACACGTTGGTTCTCCATCAGTCCATGTTCCAGCTGCAGTACAATTTCTCTGATTCACTCCAACTAGATTATATCCAGTGTCACAGGTGTAGTCAGCAGTGCTAGTGTAGGTTGTAGTAGCAGCAGAAACCTGTCCATTGTCAGGATTTGTTGGTGGTCCACAGTCAACAACTGAGAATTCAAATATCTTTCATTAAATGTATATTCTGTGTTAGTTTTATGTCTTGCAATATGTATATATCATTGCTAACTATTTAGTAATGTACTGTACATACCATCACAAGTTGGTTCACTCCCACTCCAGTTTACATCCTCTTGACATGTTCTTGTGATATTTCCATTGAGAACATATCCTGTGTCACATGTATAGACTGCTGTACACTTGTAGTTTGTTCCACCTGATGTGTCCACAGCTCCATTGGGTATGTCAGATAGACCACTACAGTTAATTACTGTATGAAGAGGATTAATGATAGCCTTAAATATATCAATCCATAATGTTGATGTTCTTATCAAAATGTCAATAGTATGTTAGCGTATGTATGATTGATTGGAAACCAGCTTTGTGGATAAATTCCTTTATACGTACATCCTGGTACATAGAACTCACTGTTACAAGTTGGTGCAGTTCCGTTCCACATTCCATCACTTCCACAGGTCCTCATTTCATCTCCTGACATAGTCAGGTTATGTCCAATGTGACAGTTGTAGGTAGCCACTGATTGGTACACTGTTCCATCCGAGTATTCAATGTAGCCATTCTCAATGGTATTCAGTACATCGCAGTCCACAACTGTATGTATGTGAGGATAATATTTGCTGTAGTTTTTTAGTTTAAATATCATTGAATTACTCAAAACACTATAAAAAATACAGTAAAGTAGTTATATTGGTAACTTTCTTAATAATCATTCTTAAACAGTATTTGTATAGAGTATATTCTATATTCTGTATTAATGTCAAATATACATGTGATAGTCGTACCACCTTTCATTTAAGCATAAGTGAATTATTTTAGACAAATAGAATACTCCACAGCATTCTATACAATCTGACACCCTTTGATATGTGAAAGCTAATATTTGGATATCACTATAATTGCAGTAATTATTACAGGAAGTGACCGGTTATTATTGAAGCACCCAACGTTCAAAGCGTTAGCTACCTAGTCTAGCTAGCTAGGCCCTCCCTAAGAAGCACTGAGGGGTGGAAAAAGGAAGGGATGGTCTAGCCCAAGTAAAGATCAGTTCACACCTGAGCGTGTGACCATCCACCAATAAAATGCTACTGCCAAGAATCTTGGCAATGATATTCAGTGATTCAGATTAGTTAATTGTTAAGTGTTATGGAGGATCAACTTACGTACTCGTCATCGGCATTAAAGCTAGCTGGGAATACTCACCCATCTGACACTAGTATTTTCCAAAGACATGATTGAATTATATGTTTCCCGAGTAGTGGCGGCAAGTTGCCGATCTTCAAATGTATCCCGTGGTGTCATAGGTTCAACGAAAGAGTACAAACAAAGGAAGAATAACCAACATATTCAGCCCTCCTAATTGTATCTCCGCTTGAATTTCTGATAAACGAACAAGTGAAAAACTTTTGCGAATGTGATTTTGTCTGCTGTACATTATTATAGTGGTTAGAGATGTTGATGTTAACAATGCCTATCTTCTGACAAAGAATCATCACATAATCGATAAATACGACCATACAACACTAGATCCATTCTTTCCATTGCTTCCCTCTGTTCTCCCATAGATACTTTAACAGAGTTACAGTATCTATGGTCCTCCTAGCATGTACATGGTGTAAGGTGAAACGTAGATATATATGGGTGAACCATATGAACTCTATGCATGTTATTTGTTAATTGCCAGGTGTTAACTGATCGCTACTCGGGCTAGACTGTCCCTTCCCTTTTGTGCCCCTCGGCGCCTCTTAGGGACGGGCTAGCTAGCTACATTACTAACTACCCTGATATGAACAATGGTGTCTGTGTATACTGATAGACACAAACTATGTTTGGCAGGATATAGACACACAGTGGTTACGTGATATTATTGGTACTAACTAGGATACAAATACATAGGTGTGTTACCAGTTTGTTATATTGTAGATATACTTGATATAGTAATGAATTGTATTCCCATATGCAAGATTATCAGTCCTCACTTTGACAAGTTGGTTCTCCATCAGTCCATGGTCCAGCTGCAGTACAATTTCTCTGATCCACTCCAACTAGATTATAACCAGTGTCACAGGTGTAGTCAGCAGTGCTATTGTAGGTTGTAGTAGCAGCAGAAACCTGTCCATTATCAGGATCTGTTAGTGGTCCACAGTCAACATCTGAGGTTGAAGTACCAAAATATGGATTAATATATTATATAATATACAGTTCGTCTTGTGAATTTATTGTTAGTAATGTCATTATGCTAATTAATAATTGATGACAATTTATTTCTAGAATGTACATACCATTACATGTTGGTTCACTCCCACTCCACATTCCATCCACTTGACATGTTCTTGTGATATTTCCGTTGAGAACATATCCTGTGTCACATGTATAGACTGCTGTACACTTGTAGTTTGTTCCATCTGATGTGTCCACAGCTCCATTGGAAATCATTGGTAGATTGTCACATTTGATAACTGTACAAGGAAGGAAATAGTTCATGCATATTTTAGAATATCTTTGAGGATAATATCAATGTGCCATTATTGATTTTATGTTCATTTATTCTATAATATTATGCTATGAAAGTACATGACGATTGAACACAATAACACTTTTTACCTATAATTCACAGTCCCTTTACTCACTATCACACATTGGTGCAGTTCCGTCCCACATTCCATCACTTCTACAAGTCCTCATTTCATCTCCAGACATAGTCAGGTTATGTCCATTGTGACAGTTGTAGGTAGCCACTGATTGGTACACTGTTCCATCCGAGTATTCAATGTAGCCATTCTCAATGGTATTAAGTACCCCACAGTCCACAACTGTAGTTAGTAGAGGGAAATATTTGCTGCGGTTTACTATACATACGTATACAGTAGGAACATGTTGAGACAAACACTCTTAAGACAATTGCTACTCAATGCTAATCAATTTTCAAGCATCATTCGGTTTGCTATAGTAGTGTACATATTATATCAAGGACATTTTGATAAGAAGGACATCTGATGACAAGAACTACTTTCACGGGTCCCTTCAAGTTCATTTCAACTAGTTTACACTGTACATAGGAATTGATCCGTTCCAGACCACTGCATTTGTTGTACATATAGCTTATTGTAATTTTCAATTATCTTAACATTGTAATACAATTTTTAAAGTTCTTAATTATGAAATTAGGTTATGTATATATTTTCTAAGAGAATTCCTATAGTCCTCACTTTGACAAGTTGGTTCTCCATCAGTCCATGGTCCAGCTGCAGTACAATTTCTCTGATTCACTCCAACTAGATTATATCCAGTGATACAGCTGTAGTCAGCAGTGCTACTGTAGGTTGTAGTAGCAGCAGAAACCTGTCCATTGTCAGGATCTTTCAGTGGTCCACAGTCAACAACTGTATAATGCGTGGAAGAACAGTGTAACATTCATATGCTATGTAGAGTAGATATCTTATCCAAGAGTGACTGTAGTCATGTCATGCTTATTATTCTTGTATCGTTGATCACGTTAAAGAATATAATATTATGCATATTTGAAACTAAATGTGGAATTTTGCAAATAAGCAATTATTAACTACTAAATAGTACTATAATTTTATCCATTACATCAACTGTTAATTATCAGTGGTGATCATTTCAGTAATTCACGTACTCTCACAAGTTGGTTCACTCCCACTCCAGTTTGCATCCTCTTGACATGTTCTTGTGATATTTCCATTGAGAACATATCCTGTGTCACATGTATAGACTGCTGTACACTTGTAGTTTGTTCCACCTGATGTGTCCACAGCTCCATTGGTAATCATTGGTGGATTACCACAGTTGATAACTGTGCAATTTATAATGTAATGTATAATCAAGTGTATATAGTCGTGACAATTAAATAATGCTGTATGAGTAAACCTTTGCACATATTTGTATGACATTATAATATGTGTATGTGTATTGTAACAAATAATCTCCTACTAGTGTTTTGTATTAATTTTGACTTACTTTCACAAGTTGGTGCAGTTCCATTCCACATTCCATCACTTCCACAAGTCCTCATTTCATCTCCAGTCATAGTCAGGTTATGTCCTTTGTGACAGTTGTAGGTAGCCACTGATTGGTACACTGTTCCATCCGAGTATTCAATGTAGCCATTCTCAACGGTATCAAGTACATCACAATCCACAACTGTAGTGTGAAGATTCAAATATATTGGCTGCAGATTACTATAATATAGTTAGAAATTGATTTGTTCCAGACTGTGTACTTGTTGTACATCTGACATATATTTTCCATTATCTTATCATTGTAATACAATTTTTAAAGTTCTTAATAATTACATTAGGCTATGTATATAATTTCAAAGAGAATTCTTATATTCCTCATTTTGACAAGTTGGTTCTCCATCACTCCACGTTCCAGCTGCAGTACAATTTCTCTGATTCACTCCAACTAGATTATATCCAGTGTTACAGGTGTAGTCAGCAGTGCTAGTGTAGGTTGTAGTAGCAGCAGAAACCTGTCCATTGTCAGGATCTGTCAGTGATCCACAGTCAACAACTGTATAATGCATGGAAGAACTGTGTAACATTCATATGTTATGTAGAGTGGATATTTTATATAACTATTAAAATGTCATGAATATTAATTTTTGTTTTGTTTTTTAATGATCACGCCGAAGAATAGATGCAGACTGGATACTAGTGTGGTTGTATTTAGTAATGCTATGCTTATTGATTTTATCCTGTTTTTAAAATTATACATACGTTGAAGGAACGAATAGCTATGTAGATTTTGATTAAAACGTCCTCCAAGTACGGTTCTATATTATATAGAAAACTAATTATTTGGTTATGTTTCTTGTCAGTTTTGGGATTGAATCCTCACCTGGTATGTCTGATGCTGAGGTTGGGTGTATTTCAATGTCTACCCTGTTTTCATTATTGTTTATAGATCTCTGACATTGTTCAAGTGAAGATTGTATTTAATCAAAAATGATTTTTGCTTGTTTTTAAAATCAGTAATTTAGGATTATCACTTTAATGGAATTTCAATCACAAAAGCTTAAGTACCAATACAAGATTAACATTTACTGAGTCAGACAGGTTTTTCGAGCCTTGAATTGGTGGTTGGAAGCTTTTCATTGTTTAGGTATTGTACAATCCTAAACAGACTATTTGAATGACCTTTATGTGTGTTTATAATTACGGTGATTCATGGATGACTTTTGTGATTTAACATTTGCAAAACTCTGTGCCTTGTTTATTATTTTAGTGATCATGCTACATGCGTACATGTATAAAAGTGCCCATAGTTTTGAATTATTCATTCATGAGCTTGCAGCTGGTTGAGATGTTGAATAGTGATAAAGGATAAACATAACACTTTGGTGAGGTGACTTTTAACAGAGAAGGATCTTATTTCTCAGAAGGCATTCGATTTGTGCCAAGCATACGAAACCGCTGAGAGCGATGCACACGACATCCACTTTTGACAGAATGGGCCTAGTAGTGATCCGATCCACAGAGGAAAACGGACAGTTTTGAGCAGTCTCCAATTGATAAACTGAAGAGTTTTCCAGTTAGAGAGAGTGCTACAAGTGTGGTCAATTTCATCCCCCCAAGAATTGCCCATTCAAGGATGCTGAGTGCTTCAACTGTGGTAAGCGTGGTCACATAGCTAGGGTTTGCCGTAAGCCTCTCACCCCACAACACACCAACACTATATAGGTGATACCAATGAGTCAGTGTGTGATACACACATGTTCTTCAGTGTTTCCAATTGTAAAATACCACCCATTGTACTCAAGATAGCAGTGAATGACCAAAATCTTCCAATGGAGTTGGAACCTAGTGCCTCAGTTTCATTGATTAGTGAAGATGCATGGAGGAAGTTACAACCCGTTTTTTCAAAGCTACAACCATCCACAGTTATTCTCTGCACCTATACAGGTGAGATCATCAGTGCACTAGGTGAAATTGTAGTCAACATGCACTACAATGATCAGCAATATGAGATCGGGTTGGTGGTTGTCAAGGGGGATGGGCCATGTTTACATGGTCAAGATTGGCTACAAAACTTCCAAGTGGATTGGAAGGAGGTACACTATGCAACAGCAAACCTGTTGCCAAATCTTGTGAGGTGTGCCAAAAGCACAGACCATCTCCTCAGGCAGCACCTGCACACCCTTGGGTGTGGCCGCCACATCCGTGGTCTCGAGTCCACATTGACTATGCTGGACCTTACCTGAATCATCGTTTTCTGTTAATTGTTGATGCTCACTCAAAGTGGATTGGAGCTTTTGCCATGTCATCCACCACTTCATTTTCCACAATTGAGAAGTTGAGATTAGTATTTGCAAGATTCGGAGTTCCAGAAATGTTAGTGTCTGACAATGGAACTAACTTTACGAGCAAAGAATTTCAGCTTTTGCACAAAGAACCCTACCATCCTCCATCCAACAGGTTTGCTGAATGTCCTGTATGGATCCTGAAAGAAGGTCTTATCAAAGTGACTCATGGTTCCATCCAGGATTGCTTGTGAAGAGTTATTTTCTCATATCGCAACACACCCTTGGATTTACCAAAGTGCTCTCCGGCTGAACTGATGATGGGGAGAAGACTGAGATCACCTCTTGACCTCTTGAAGCCTGATCTGGGGAAGCGAGTGCTTGATAGACAAGAAAAGATGTTAAGGAATCACAAGACAAGATCATATCCTATTTTCAAAGAGGGAGATCCTGTCTTTCTCAAAAACTTTGCAGCAGGTCCTTCATGGTTTCCTGCCAGTGTCATCCACATCACGGGTCCAGTATCAGCTAAAGTTCAGCTAGACCGATCCAATGTTGTGTGGAATCAGCATTAAATTTTTGATCACATTCAGGAAAGGCACATTTTAAGGGTACCTTTCATTCCAGGGAGTCACCCTACAAGTTCATCTGAAACCAACCATAGTTGTCAGACTCAGTGAGTCATCGGTATCCTCAACGATCGAGGAAACCACCAGCAAGATTGCATTATAAAGTCAAGGGGGAGAAGATGTACCGACTTTTGTGATTTAACATTTGCAAACTCTGTGCCTTGTTTAATATTATAGTGATCATACTACATGTATAAAAGTGCCCGTATTTTCAATCAGTCATTCATGACCTTGCAGCTGGTTGAGATGTTGAATATATAGCAATAAAGTTCTATAAACGTAACAGGTATCATCATAATACATGGTATGTAGCTGTGCCTATTGCAGAGTCAGACAATATTATTATTACTTAGCTTTTTTGAATTCACTCCTCTATAATATCTTCAAGAGTGATGATTGGTGTCACTCGATTGTAATGCAATACTTTGGGCCCACGTGTTACAGCCAAATTTCGCAATTATACTATTATATATAATGTCATGATTTTTCACCATCAATCATTTAAGCTATATGGGGAGATGGCAAGGAGGGTATGTAGTAAATGGCTTATCTCAAAATAACCACCTAGAATATGTGCAGTATTTTTTAAGTCAAAGTTATTTCTCCTCCTCGCTTCAATAATTCTGGTAATTTTGGTTCTTATTCTAAAAATGGCCTGGCATAAGCATTTACAGCCTTCCATCAGTAAGAAAAACAGCCACTGTTTAACACTAAGCGATTTCCTTTTGATGTGGATGATAACGATTTCCAAGAACTGAATATGGTGTGGTGCTTAGATTCTGGAAGTTTCCTGCTTTTTAACATCATGCAAGTATGATAATTGGTAAAATATTTTCGATACTTATAAATGTTGCTTTGTAGATTGAGAATCTGTTTGATACTGAATATGATCCAAAAAACAGTTTGCGGAGGGAATTTCTTTGTAACTATCCAAAGTGTCCACAATTAGGAAGTGACCGAGATCAGGGCACCTTACTGGTATCTATAAACAAACAATGCAAACCAGGAAAGTTGTGCACCAGTATGAGATTGATGATGACCTTTGAAAGTGTTCATTGATATGATTTTTATGTGGCTGCAATGCTAGGTTATAATATATTATTAACAATATTATACTATTATAATGAGGTGTTAGGGAGGGAGGGGAGCTTACAGATTACTACAGCAGTGGTCACCTGTTTACTAGGCTGAGTGTACCGGTGTCTTTGGTGTATGACATCATTGAGCAATAATTCATTTGTATGGGGAGAGGTTTAGGATGTGTCTACACAGGAACCTGTTACCTGTTTTGCAAAAGAATTTTGCAATGCACATACCATCACAAGTTGGTTCACTCCCACTCCAGTTTGCATCCTCTTGACATGTTCTTGTGATATTTCCATTGAGAACATGTCCTGTGTTACATGTATAGACTGCTGTACACTTGTAGTTTGTTCCACCTGATGTGTCCACAGCTCCATTGGTAATCATAGGTAGATTACCACAGTTAACAACTGTATACATTTAAAATGTTAAGTACATAAATGACAGACTGGATAAGTAGTATACAACTAATACCATGCTCTTTCCCACTATGATATAGATATTGCATCAATGTATAGCCAATGATATCTCACCTTCACAAGTTGGTTCACTGCCATCATATGTCCTGTTTGCCTGACAAGTCCTGTTTGCATCTCCAGTCAGTGTATACCCGGTGTTACAAGAGTAGGTTATCGTTGAACCCAGTGTGGTCCCTCCACTGAAGTCTACTCTTCCATCTTGTATATCAGGTACTGGTCCACAGTCAATTGTCACAGATACTAAGTGTGCAAGTAAATCATTTTACATTTAATTATTTTATCCTTAACATGAACCCGAAATTTTGTAATATGGAAAGTTCAATTCAGTATCTGTTATAATTAATAATGTAGTTGTGGGTGTGTATAGGGTGGATTCAGCTATAAATTACTTAGACACAATCCAGAATTATATCAGTTTGCTGTGTTAAATAACTCACTACAAGACTGTATCTCTGTTATAATGGTGTCAGTCACTCCATCAGAAACCAGGTTTTCGGGTAATGCAATAATTTCTCTATCTGAAATTCCATTGGCAACAGTCTCAATAAAGTTTTGTAATGTAGTCGATATAACTCCAGAAGTACGCAAGGCGATTCCAATGAGGATTATATTTTCATCATGGGCAAGAGTTATCTCATCACCAAAGGTACTGGTAACTCCATCTGCCATTAAAATGCCTACATGTAAAGCATAGCTCCTTGCCCCAAATCCTTCTCGAAAATGCTCCCTCATTGTCATTATGGCTGGGCTAATATCATCGTCTACAGTAGTACTAGTATCTCTAGTAATACCATCCACAGCTGCTTGGAAGTTAGCTAACTCTCCTGGTAATATGTGCTCTAGAAGTCTGATGTTAACTGTTGCAATAGTATTCCAAGACAGAACCCCAATTCTGTAGTTATCTCCACCAAAAGAAACATTATTGGCAAAATCAATAATTAATTCCTTTTGGCCATTAAACTCTGTAAATTTGACTGAGTCAGTTTGGTCCAAAACAAAGATAACATCCACCGGTGTGTCTCCGTTGGCAATGGTTGAACTTGGAGCTAGTCCTGCATAGAGGGATAGTGGGTTAGTTTGGAAGTGATACATGGCCCAGTCAAAATATACTGTGTAGTTCTAACCAGTGACAAAAATCTTGTTGGCTATGAAAGTACTGATCAGGAATATCCACCAGGTCACCTTCATTTTCTACACGTTTAAATCTAGCTCTGTGAGATTCCAAACTGTGTCTTACTTACAGTATGGTGTATAATATACATACCCGGTCATGGAATGTTGATAAATGATGTGATATGCTGTGACCAATTGTAATTGACTATGTAAGGAATTCCAATAGCCAATAGTGTATCATTGGCAACAGTTGAACTAGTCCTATAAATCAAAGTATATTGGATGAATGTGGAAGTGACATAATATATGGTACATGGAAATACTGTTTTCTTATCAGTGACAATTTCTCGTGGTTGTGAATGTACGGACTGATAAGTATGTAGAATCCACCAGGGCACCTTTATTTGCCATAACACCAATTCTACAAGTTTGAAACTGTGTCTTCTCTGTGGTATGGTGGATCCTTAAATGTTGATCAATGATGTACTTTACATTGTAATAGTGTGAATTCTGTTCACTAAGTTTTGATTTATCCAACTCCACTGGTTAACCATCGCAGCATCCACCCAAAACAGAGAAACTATGAGTGACACTAGTATTCTGAAAATAAGTGTTCTTTATAGGCACTATCTATATCTAATAGCTAAGAGTGCACATCATTAACATAATCATGTCCATACAATGGTACCAATTTTCCCTGCTATTGTGGAGTGTCCGTACTTTTCAATATATTATTCTATTTGTTTGATAATATATGAGAATATTATGTCACACATCACAATGCATGTATAATAAGATATTGATGATCACACAAATTATGACTGTGTTGATTCCTCATATGTACATACTAGTCAATTACATGGAGAAGAACATATTATAGGTATACATACGTATGTAAAGTACAGAAACACATACGAATTATGTACTATGTATATGAAAATTCTATTAGTGTTTATGTTAATGTACACATGAGAGGTATATGCTGGATAAGGTACATCACTAGTGACCTGAAGGCTACTGTACATATTGTTCACCATTTTCGCTCCTCTGTGACAAATTCTGAGTGTAGTCATGCAAATTCGAATGTGAAAGGTGTCAACTATAACTATTCAACACCTAATCAATTTAGAGCATGTTTCATGATAACCTCCACCTTCACACTATTCACTTGAAATTTTTCTCATGCCCAACTTTCTGTTAGCTACCAGGTTCCCATTTCAATTGATTAGGTGTTGAATAAGTTGGATAAGGTAGATCACTGGTGACCTGAAAGCTACTGTACTTGCTATTCACCATTTTCGCTCCGTGACACATTTTGTGTTGGTCTATGTAATGGTACCCAATTTTGTCAATTGCAAGTATAAGACTGATGTGGAGTGTCCCTACTTTTGAATAGCAAAATATCGCATACCACAAGGCATTTTCAATAAATTATTGGTGATCACACAAATCACAACTATAAATTCCTAATATGTACTTACTAATCAATTACATAGATAAGAACTATATGATATTATTGTATAATATATAATATTATAGAGGTACACATGTACAGTACGAAAACATAATGCAAATATTGTACTATGAAGATGCTATATTGTTGATGAGGGCATGAGAGGTATATGTTGGATGAGATACATCACTTAGTCTAGCACAAGTAATCGGAAACCTACTGTACATATTATGATATATATATTATATCATTCTGCCAGTCAAGCCAAGCTCTACAGGTTTGGAAGTAATCCTGCCCCATTGAGACTCCTGTCTCTAGCAGCTCTGCAGCAAAGATCCAGAAGTCTTGGGATCAACCCATTGTAGAGGCACAATATTCTTCCTTGCGCTCTGGAGCCTCTCCCAAGAATAAGGCAAGACTGCTTGCAGCTGGAGGGAAGGAGTCTGGTGCATGGCTCAATGCTCCCCCCTTTACAGCCCTTGGTCTACGTATGGAGAACATTGTCATTACCACTGCAGTTGGTCTTCGTCTGGGTCTTCCCTTGTCTTCATCTCACACCTGTCATCTCTGCAGGAAGGATGTAGATGAGTCGGGCACACATGGCCTTAGCTTCAGAAGAAGTCTGGGATGGCACCCTCGACATTCCTGGCCCAAAGACTTGATCAAGCGGTCGTTAGGAGCAATTAACATTCCTTCCCTTCTTGAACCTGGAAGCCTGTGTACATCAGATGACTCTATGACTCCAGACCAGACGGGCTCACAATGATTACTTGGTCCAGAGGGAGGTGTTTAGTGTGGGATATCACCATGCATGACACCTTTGCCACTATGAACATTAGTTTGGCATGCAGTGGTGCTGGGCTTGTGGCTAACCAGGCTGCTAGCAGGAAGATTACAACATAGTCACATCTTTATACCATTAGCAATGAAGACCACAGGTGTTTTCGGTGATCACACACTATCTTTTTTATGGGATTTGAACCGGCACACAGCAGAATACGATGCTGTGGCAAAGATATGTCGATGTATTAGTGTGTGCATTTAATGTTGTAACTCTGCAGCTATTTTTGGGTCTTTCCCTCCTGTTGATTGTACAGATGATAAACTTTATTATTTTTTCTTCTTTTCCTTTTCTTCATTATTGTCATAGGTATTTAATATGTTTATACATGTATTATATGTATACATGAATAATATGACCTTATGTATATATTATGCATCTATGTATGTTCAATAATATTATAAATGTATAATATATATAATATATACGTATATATATATATATATATATATATATATATATATATATATATATATATATATATATATATATATTATATTATACATTTATAATATACGCATTATATATATCATTTATTCTTGAAGCTGTATTTAAAAACAAAAGAAATAAAGGATATACATAATGCGTATATTATAGATAGCTTTATTCCTGACAACGTAACAATAATTATAATATATATAGACACCAATATAATTATTGATAATAATTATTATTATATAATCAGATGTAAATCAAATCTCACTTCGTTACAAAGTAATACGCATAAGTATTGTGTATTCAACACCACACTCTGTTATGAGTACATGATCAGTTCTATACCTTTACAACATGGAAGCTTAATTAAAGCATTAAAGCATAGCTCAACAGATGTAAATGAAATCTCACTACGTTACAAAATAATATGCATAAGCATTGTGCATTCAGTAATACACTCTGTTATGAGTACATGATCAGTTCTATACTGTACAACATGGAGGACAAATGATCATTTGGATCAGAGTGTCCACCTACCACCAGAAATGAGTTGCTGCTGATGGTGATGAGGGATGATCTGACACGAGGTTCAGATAGTTGACCGACAAGCTCCCAATTGTCAGATGTATATCGATAGATGTCTTTAGTAGCCTTGTCTCCTCTGAATCCACCAGCAAGTACAGGGTGTTTACTGTTGGTGAGGAGAGATGATGAATGATATGGAGAATCAGCGATAGGTGTCCACTGGAAGGGCTGAGAGGAGGAATTGGTGACACTGTCTTCCAAAACACGTACTGGAATCGTCCATGCTTTGGTGGTGGTTGTATATCGGCTAGTCCTAGCACTAGTTAGAACAACCATGTCTCCAAACACTCCTAACTTGAGGTACCACAAGGGTTGAGGGAGTAGCCCGCAGCCATCAATCCACTGGTTCTTTGCAATATCCAACACTTCAAATGAATTGAGTAAATCTTCTCCCTCTTCACTTCGCCCGCCGAATACAAACACAAATTTTTTCAGTTGCAGAATACCCGGTCTGATCCTCTTTGTGTTCATTGGTGGTATAATTTGTGACCACCTTCCTTCATCCACCAACCAGGTGGACACCATATTACTTATCTTCTGATTTGATGATTCTCTCCCCCCAATCAACACAAGATTATCACCAATTGATATCGCTTCACCCCAGTACTGAGGTGCTGGTCCTAGTGTGCTCCACTTTCCTGTGTCGATGTTGTAGACTTGTACATTTTCAAACGATCTGGCATCAGGTGTTCCACCCCCAACAACATGCACGTTCCTTCCTATGATGACGGATGAGGCATCGTGGAGAGAATTTGGAAGATTAACCATCTTCAAGGAATACTGGTCGGATAGATCCATTTCATCATTTTGGAACATCTATGAATATACAACCAAAACAGGCAATAATAATAGCTTCATCATAAGTTAAACACTCAAATTGTGGAGCTGAGAGAAACTTTGACTTTGTATGTTAATCCCACACTGAATTGGTGAATTATGCATAATTGTCATGAATTACAACCTAATTTTCAAGAGCAATGTCCAGATACTGGGGTATACAAAGTCATAGAAATCGAAAACAAAATTTAATCATACAGCGATTGATGTCAGCAAAATGGCAAATTTGACTGACTGTTCACTTCTTTCAATGAACCAATGGAACCAGTAGGAATGGAGAACTGTAGGCAGTATGTAGTTAGAAATAACCATTTTAAGCTGATAACAGTGGCATGCTGGCAAAGAGAAACGTTTGTGATCTATAAGCGATCATGTTAGACATGTCTTTTTGACAATCAGTCCATCTATAGATATTATTATACATGAGCAGCCAGGAGTGATCGTCTAGAATGTAAAAAAGCAGGCACAGTTTAATTAATTGGGTTTGAGTCCCATAGTTTTATCAAGTGGGTTTGAGTCCCATAGTTTTATCAAGTGGTTGGGTCTGAATACTGAATTCGCTTACATTGAGTTAACTTCACCAAACATCTTTCATCCGAGTGTCTGCATACCCATATAGGTGAATCTACGTAACTTCCCACCTCTCTCCCTCCCCCCTTTCTCCTTCCCTCCAGTTTAAGTATCATACATACTGAGACCGAGTGGACAAAGATAAAACCTGCCACATTATAATGTCCATGTCACAGTTTCATCCGTAGTAAATGTTAATCTTATTAGTGGTTGCTATATGAATTATAAATATTTTCCCATAGAAACTCACTCTATCAGGATTTTCATCAAACAATTCTCTGAACCTTTCAACTGCTTGTTTCTATAAAGTAAAAGTCAAGTTACTAAATTAAATATGACTGAATATATAAACATGTGGTGAATATCATACACATACACTGAATGTGGCTATAAACAAGTCCCATGTAAAATGTGTTTTTGAAAACAGTGTAAGATATGTAACTCACATCCACTTCTTCAATCTGAGGAGTAAACACCTTGGAGTAAACTTGTTGGAAGGATTCACGAAGTGGTTTCACTTCACTGAAGAACATGCTGCGCAGTTCCTTCATTAACGTCTTCTTTTCTGCACATCCTAGTTTCGTCACAAGTGCATCAAATCTCTCCATGATGGTTTTTTGAACAGTTTCGAAGTGCATTTCAAAGAAATTTCGGTTAGGGAAAGGAGTTTTCTGTTTACATGACTGCATACATGAGAAGGTAAATACGCAAGTCATGATCACTTTGTGTATGCGTGTGTGTGCGTGTGTACATATGTACATGTGTGTGTGTGTGTGTGTCAATGAGCCTCAATTTCATTGATGTTCTTTTATCCATGTGTCTGTACATATATTATATCTTATAGTTATATTGAATGTATTGGATATGTTCCTACATTACAGTATATACTTACATCATCTTCTTTGGACCACTCCTCTAGCAAAAGCTTCAATTTATCCTGCAATCCTGCTACACTGGAAGGTTCTTGTTCAAGGAGACTCTGTATCTCAGACTTCATCTCCTCCGAAGAAATACTGGACATTACTGACTCCTTTGTCATCTACACAAAACACAAAGACCATGCACTGAGGAGTATACAATGTAGTGTTCAGGTATTATTATAGACAATATTATCAACTTTGCGGTTTATCTTATACTAGCCAGTAAGCCGCCTTTGGCGGACTTACTGGTATGGTGAGTCGTGCGCAATCAAGTCGGACCCAACTAGCCTGCAATTATGAGTTTTGAATTTAGGGCATGTGGACACATAATACCAAGCCAGTTTGTATGTACATCCAAGTGTGCATTGGTTGTTTATTGCACTTGCCCTCAAGGCTCAAGCAATAAAAACGCCAATGCATAGTTACGTATAATCTACAAATACGATTACATATATTATCCATGTAAGTCACAGTAAACACGTACTCTGGACTTCTTCAATTCTTCAAATTGCTGTAACATCTCTGTTTTAAGGTCTTTCACTTGAAGTTGTTCACTGTGAGAAGTGTTCTAGGAGCAGAATGGAATAAACAGAATTATTAAGTTAGCACACATTTGAAGGCTGTGTCAAAACTCAGAATGTGCATTGTGTCAATGTTTAGCACAATCAATGTCCAAGGAGAAAGCACAACACCTTCTGGCTAGGAGGGACATTTTCAGTACTTGAAAACTGTTTTAACAGAATGAAAGATACTTGAGCCAGAGACTACTATCTAGGACTAGCCTGCAATTATGAGTTTTGAATTTAGGGCATGCGGACACATAATACCAAGCCAGTTTGTACATCCAAGTGTGCATTGGTTGTTTATTCGCACTTGCCCTCAAGACTCGAGCAATAAGTATGCCAATGTTATAATCTAAAAATATGATTACATATACGTATTATCTATGTAAGTCACATTAAACACGTACTCTGGACTTCTTCAATTCTTCAAATTTCTTCAACATCTCTGTACTTTCTCCCTCGGCTTTCTCCTTTGCCCTTTTTTCTTCCTTCAATTTCAAATCTAGGGATGTTATCTTGTGTTGAAGATCTTCACTTGATACCTGTACATAATAGTATATACACACGAACATTGAGTCAGACATATTAATCATTGACATGCATGACCAACGTTCAACATTTTAGAATACAAGGTGTGCACTATGTGCAGAAACCTCGCTATAGACAGTATGTAGGTACAATGATATCAAAAATAATATTATAGTCTGATATTGTTTTAAATGTCTTGGAAAATGGACACAGCATGGCTGCCCACTTCGATGTACCCCCAATGACAAATTGACAAACTCTTTGACAGCAGAATTCGAAACATCAATATACAATAAAGTTCAAAATTGTTGTGTAGATTGCCTCAAGGTATCTAGTCTACAACTATAGTGGGATTTCTGCTGACAGGAGTAATCGAAAAGTGTGTTTGCCACTTAGATTCATGCTACAATCGTGCCCCATTCCTGGAGATGGAATAATTGATTTGATGGACCAACAATTGGCATACAAATTATTAAGTTGGAACACATTTGAAGGCCGTTTCAAAACTCAGAAGGTGCTAGACATTGTGTCAATGTCTAGCACAATCAATGTCCAAGGAGAAAGCGCAACACCTTCTGGCTAGGAGTGACATCTTTACATATTGTATTATCTACGTAAGTCATAGTAAACACGTACTCTGGACTTCTTCAATTCTTCAAATTGCTGTAACATCTCTGTTCTAAGTGATATTATTTCATCTTGAAGATCTTCACTTGATACCTGTACATATTAGTATATACACACGAACATCAAGTCAGATATATCAATCATTGACATGACATTGTATGACCCAAGTTCAACATTTTAGAATACTAGGTGTGCGCTATGTGCAGAAACGTTGCTATAGACAGTGTGCAGGTACAATGATATCACAAATAGTATAGTCTGATATTATTTCAAATGTCCTGGAAAATGGACACAGCATGGCTGCCCACTTCGATGTACCCCCAATGACAAATTGACGAACCCTACTCTTCGACAGCTGAATTCAAAACACGTACTCTGGACTTCTTTAATTCTTCAAAGTTATCATACATTTTGAAGGCTGTGTCAGAATGTGCTAGACATTGTGTCAATGTCTAGCACAAACAATGTCCAAGGAGAAAGCGCAACACCTTCTGGCTAGGAGGGACATTTTCGGTACTAGAAAACTGTTTTAACAGAATAAAAGATACTTGAGCCAGAGACTACTATCTACGTAGGACTAGCCTGCAATTATGAGTTTCAAATTTAGGGCATGTGGACACATAATACCAAGCCAGTTTGTATGTACATCCAAGTGTGCATTGGTTGTTTATTGCACTTGCTGTCAAGATTCGAGCAATAAGTATGCCAATGCATAGTTATAATCTACAAATACGATTACATATTGTATTATCTACATAAGTCACAGTAAACACGTACTCTGGACTTCTTCAATTCTTCAAATTTCTGCAACATCTCTGTTCTTTCTTCCTCGGCTATCTTCTATGAATTTAGGGCATGCGGACACATAATACCAAGCCAGTTTGTACATCCAAGTATGCATTGGTTGTTTATTGCACTTGCCACGCCAATGCATAGTTATAATCTACTAATACTACTACACTGTATTATCCATGTAAGTCACAGAAAACACGTACTCTGGACTTCTTCAATTCTTCAAATTGCTGCAACATCTCTGTTTTAAGTTCTTTCACTTGAGGTTGTTCACTGTGAGAATTGATCTAGGAGCAGAATGGAATAAAAGAAATTATTAAGTTAGCACACATTTGCAAACAAATATAAAATTGCATGCATTACATTTTATATCAATATCCCATTCGCATCCTATAATTATTGACCATAATTCATTCCACTATTAATAGGCTATCAGATTCAGTAATGGGCAAGAATGGTCAGGGACCTAAGAAACAATTTTGCTTATTCATTACTAGACATCCTTTCAGGTTGCTTAAATTGACCATAAATGGCCAAGAGAATTCATAGTGATGGAGTATATTCTCGGAGAACAACAACATACCTCAAAATAGGGGAAATCCTGGTCTGTATTGACATCATAGATAAATTCCCCTGGTACAAACACAATAGTGATGGAGAACTCTTGAAGTGTTCTACGATGTAGAGCACACAGGCGGACCAGGAATGGGAGACGGTTTCTACCAACTGTGTAGAAGAGGGTGACATCACTGTTAGCAAAGCCCTCAAAATCTGCTTCTTTCATTCCCATCATCTTCTTCAGGAAATCTTTCAGATCAAGAATTTTCTGGACCATCACATCAAAGGGAGGTTGGTCTGTCTGAAATCCAACAGAAATCCGATTGGCTGGCAGTACCCTCCCCTGTGGAAGATTCCTCCTACATTCTGTCAGAGTTGCTCTGCAAGCTTCCCCAACCTGGGTTCTGTACTTCTCCCAGTCTCTAGTCAGTTTCGGATTATTCATTTGCTGAATCAGGCTGAACATGAGATCGCAGTTGAGAGAATCCCAATAAAGCTGCAGGAACTGGATGTAGTTCCCATCACTACATGCCCTCAACTCTTTGATTTCTTCATGTTTATTCAAGGATACATCACGGAGAAGTTCAATGCATATACTCTTTAGGTCTTCTACCGTTTTCCCAACACTCATGACCTCTCTAACAAGATTGATGAAGGATTTATTAAGAGCGGTCAACTCAGGGTAGTACCTTGGTGATGAATTTGTGATCACAGGAGGATTAGATGAAGGTATGTTAATGGAGGACACATTCACTCCTCTTTTTCTGAGAGCTGTATGTAGTTGATAAAATTGAATGAAAAATGACATCAAAAATATTATTGTATAATACATGTATGATAGAACGTGCAGCCGATTTAGCATCTTCAAAGGAAGAATGGGGACGAGATCTCAGCCAGTGAACGGAGGAGGATCTTTTCACCAAAATCAAGCTTTTGATTTCACCTTGGACGATGAGGATTTCAATCGATCAGTTTACTCGAGCCTGCGTCCCTGAATACGACGTATGACACATGTTCATATATAACACAAGTAGGTTGTAGTGTCTATGGTTGTATATGAACTTTTCAAAAAAATCCAGGGCCAAAGGACATGCTTTTCTCTTAAAATGAGAAGGAATTCATCGATGGTTATGTTGTTTCACCACTGTGGTCAGAAAGAAAAAGAATCCTATACAATACTTTTGACATAAAGGAAAGGTTTGATTTCTGATTCATTTCGCATTCCTGTTACTATTTTTGACAGCTTATTTAGTTGATTGATTCCCATAACCTTTGCATAAATGCCTGGGCGCTTATGGTTTACTAACCATGCTCAGCGTGTTAGTAATTTTTTTAACTAACATAACTTTGATGGCATCATTTCATTATGAAGTACGGTACATAAAATCATAGATAATAGAGGGGGAATGGATTGGAAACGCCCGTATGCCACTAAAAAGACTGCTCGAAACGGTCACGTGATAAAATATGGCGAGTGGGTTAGTGAGGAGTGCACTATCATCTATTTTAGACGAATTCTCGGAATGTTCCGATCGAAGCAAAACATCCACCCAGAAAGTGAAGATTATTCTCGATAATATTCCTCAAGAAGTTAACGTCAATCATTTTGATGAATTTGCCGAAGAATTGATGGATGTTCTGCAAAGAATTAGTAGCCATAATTTTTCTTCTTTCTTCAAATTCTCAACTTTCTTCCCCCCATAATCCTTACTAATACACTACAAGAATGTTATATAGCTACACTAATTCTAGTATCAGTTTCAAATATATGTAAACTACATATAGGCAAAAACTACACAAACATGCACGAAATTTACACCGTTTTTCCAAGATTTGACCCATATTTTTTAGCTGGAAAGTCACTTCAAACACATAGATGCATGCTTTTCACCCCACTCAATCACAGTTTTCATAGTATGGGTAGCTATAAACACAGTGTATCTGTGCCAGAAAAACTACACGAAATCTTTATTACACGACTATGACAAATGTGCTACCGACAATTCTATCTGTAAAATAACATCTATACATCTTACTTCCCCAAAGTAACTTTTAATGGCCTCTGTTACTGTTACTAATTCGTAGGTGCCGATAACCACAAAAATTCGAAGAATCTACGTACGAAGCGAAATCGTCGTTGAAATCAACCGCCATAATCGTCGTGTCACGGACTCAGCTGACGTCACTATTGTTCGTATACGTGCGTTTCCAATCCATTCCCCCTCTATTATAATTATCTATGATAAAATGGTTCTAAATAAGTTATTTTGCTATCGATATATTCTTCCAAACTTACCACCTACCCAATTAACCTTAACCCTCATTTCACGGAACAGAAACTAACTCCATAGAAGCATTGGTAACAAAAGCCGTAACAAAACCGGGGCGTATTCAAAATGTTGACATAATTATTATTACAAGTAGGGTGTGGCATCGAATTCCAGACGTCATGATAAACCGGACGCTCGATCTCGGCGATGGAGGTAGCTACAATCTTCAAATTTACCCCATCGGACAAGCACACTTACACGCGGTGTGTGAAAGTCAGAATGCCCTAGATTTCCCAACAACGAACCTGTAAACAGAATATTTCCACAGTTGTGTTGCTTGTGCTTAAAAAGAAGCTGACAGAACTGTAAAACATCCTTCTCGCTCCTCCTTCTCACGGCAGCGAGTACGCCGGTGTTTTGGTCATGATTCGAACCTTTAGACTTGATTGTCTCGTATTCGACGTCCGTCAGTAATCGAGCAGAGTAGAGGTCTTCTAAAAGACTCGAAGAATGTAGCGTTTTGGTTAACTCTCCATAAACGTCTCTTAGCGCTTCTGAAGCTAGTTCGGAGGGTGGAATGATTTCTTCAAAACGACCCCTAGACGTTGATAGACGATCTTCTTCAGATTCTGGAGAATCACTACCTTGAACCTGGCTATGGCCACGTTTCCCTAGGCTTGTATCCATTTGAAATATAAACTGACTAAATTCAAACCAAATGCGTCCTCTATGAGGTTTATTAAGTTACGTAGGGTGTGGCATCGAATTCCGGACGTCATGATAAACCGGACGCTCGATCTCGGCGATGGAGGTAGCTACAACCTTCAAATTTACACCATCGGACAAGCACACGAATTGAACTAGGTAGACCATGTTATGGATGCACAGGCCGTTTTTTACAAAAGTTATTCCAAGAACAAAAAACTTCCGAAATAATATTATTCCGGACGGAGGTCATGTAATTCTGGATAGCGGCTGGTACGCGTAAAAGAGAAGGCTCCCGTCAACTTTTATTGGATTACCTGATAGACACATTCAAGAGCTTCTTACACTGTAATCTTCGAAAAGAATCTCTTTACGGTTATGAAGAATGGTCCCTCTACACGAATGCGTTAGATGCATCATATTCCGGACACTTTTTACAGTAAAAAGTCGATGTGATTCATCGAAAATGACCACAACGTTTAGAAAACAGTAGTTTCTCTAAGAATTGGATGATAAGCATCATAAAATTCTTAGAGAATACATAATCCATGGAAATTATCGACTTTGGTACCGGAAATGTGCAACGTTATTAAGTTTCGGCCCGTTTTTAATAACGTCGCACATTTCCGGTACCAAAGTCGAGTTCTTTTTTACGCGTACCAGCCGCTGTCCGGAATTACATGACCTCCGTCCGGAATAATATTATTTCGGAAGTTTTTTGTTCTTGGAATAACTTTTGTGAAAAACGGCCTGTGCGTCCATAACATGGTCTACCTAGTTCAATTCGTGTGCTTGTCCGATGGTGTAAATTTGAAGGTTGTAGCTACCTCCATCGCCGAGATCGAGCGTCCGGTTTATCATGACGTCCGGAATTCGATGCCACACCCTACATGTATCCGCATAACACCGGTTATCGAAATTACAAAGAGGGACAACCCTTTGCGATAACCACACCCTGTTATCCTATTTTAATAATGAGGGTTGTATCAAAACTTTGTAATTGTCGAGTTAGCTTACTAGAAACGAAGAATCAAGTTGATCTGGTAGCAGTTATATTTCTCCTTGCCATGCTCAGGATGTTCTCAACTAATACATGAGTCTGACTACATGGATACGTCTAGTAAATTAGTTTCTAGTTTATACATTCACTGTAACTGTAACAGTCAACAATAAAAATAAAACTGGGACATAAGGGGCTCTTGAGATCTGACTTAGGTTGGTCAATGGCTAGAGGACCCTACACACAGTATGTACATATGTTTGTGAGAACTATACATTTCTGGAATATATGCACATGTCTGTCTGGACTATCACGTGCTATAACATAATAATATGTGTACTGTATATTGTGTATACTGTGTTCGGTTGTGTATAGTCTGTTATTCACACTTATTCAAAAGTTGAAATTACTGAGTGGAAAATAGCAATAGTGATACATCTTGACAATCCAGGATATGGCTAAAATTTGAATGCAACTACCTTGATAAACATATCGACTTTAGCGAACGGTAGAAGCCTATGCCTAGAAATTCTTGTCATGCACATTTATTGTGAGATATCTTTCTATCAGTATTTCTGATAGTTATGTTATCCTTCCTAGGTGTGCTGCAGCAGGCCCAGTTACAAAGTACTTAATAGCTACCAAGGGAAAAGCCTGAGGAGCAATTTTTTGCCTTTGTCTGGTGTTAATTAGGTAAGGTGGTAATTAGTTCATCACTTGATTTCATTGTGAGGAAGTGTGATAATTGATTCTCATGACCTTGTAACAGGCATAAATTGTGTGTAGCCAACTTTACATAGTAACTCGTTCACCTCCGAATCAAAGGTGGTGCCTTCAATGTATATATGACATCATCACAAGATAGTATTATATCAAGCATCCAATACTAAATTATAAAAATGTACTGCTTCAGAACTACGAAATCTACAGTGAGTATATTACTACTGAAATATTATACAATATTCTGATGTAAGTTTCAGTATAATCTAAACTGTTTCTTTCAGTTAGCAATCACTGGAGTAATGAAAAGTATACAGTTTCAATACACTGTACACACACGTAAATGTCAGTAAAAGTGCTATAATATACAAGCTTGGGGTCCTCACCTATGGATGCATCCATACCGGAATTGACCCTGTACATAAATGAAATGTATAAGATTAGAGTATTTTACATTGGTACACAGTATTGTTAGTTAACATTAAAGTTGATCAATCACTGGTAACCACAAGTAGCTCACAGTGCTTATGGCTTAGCTGTAGCCTTCACCAGTACAAAGATGAGAGCTCCAACAATAGCCAAAGTAGTGACTGCAGCCAAAGGTGCTATTATGGCATATATGACGTTTGGATTGCACTCCAGTGCAGATCCAGTGCATGTCTCAGTGTCTCCAACATTGGCTGACACTGCATCTGAGAGGCCTGTCATTCCAACTGAAGAGTTGCAACGAATCTGGTGGGATACAGAGAAGCCATATGCAAACTTAGTATGATTAAAGTAACAAACAAGCTAATGTTGGTCGTATAATTCATGAGCATGTACTCACTGTAAATTCATATATTCCAGGGTTTTCAATTTCCAATAATTCTGAAGATTGGTTTATAGGTAACTCTTCGATCTAACAAAGCGGAAAGAAAACACATTGTCTCTAGAAAGTACTCATTTGATTAACACCACTGTTCCTCACCCTGATCTGTGACGTATCAGGTGTTGGTTCTGTATCTGTTGGTACTGTTCCAATGATCTGTTTGTGTGAATGTATGTTGAAATGTAGTATAGTTTTATTAAAATTTGAATGACAAACTCACCCCTGACTCCAATCCAGTCAGTAGTGGAGTGATGAGTACCTCACAAGGTCTGACTATTCCCATTGAGTACTCCCAAGTCAAGTTAACATGAGAATTGTTGACCTGTTCAACAGTCAAATTTACTGGTGGTAGTGGTTCTGTGTAGCATTAGTGATAAAAATGAAATACAAATAATATAGTAATTGTAGCATTTGCCGGAAATTTATATTTTTGCATTGGATAACTGTAGTATGTATATAATCATTCCATTACACTGAAATTTTATTAACTCTCTCACGTAAGCACATCGGTGGTTCTTCACTCCAATTTCCTGTGTGCTGACATGTTCTCTGTTGAGCTCCAATGAGCTCATATCCACTCTGACAGACATAGTTAGCTACTGACGTGTAGACAGTTCCATTGGTGAAGTAGACATTGGAATTCTCAACAGGCGGTGGGAATCCACAGTCAACAACTACACAGTTGAATTGAAGCAATGATTAGATCCACGTGTAGTCTAGTGTTGTCATGTGTATGATCTCACTATTGCATGCAGTGTCATTTGGTGTCCACATTTTGCTATTTTGGCAGATCTTTACTTCTGATCCAGCCAGTCTGTATCCAATATCACAGGAGTAATTGGCTGTTGACCAGTATGTGATCCCAGCGTAGTCCACTTGTCCATTGGTGATGTTTGGAGGAGGACCACATTCGACAACTGTGTGAATATGGCACATGCACACCATTAAGATATGTCATGTTTACTATGAATATTACTAACTTCTACAAAATGGGTCCACATCACTCCAAGAACCATTAGCTAGACATGATCTCAGTTCAGGTCCTTCTAAACGGAATCCTTTGTGGCATTCATATAGTGCAATGGCTTTGTATGCAGTGTCGGTGCTGATGGTGATTGTTCCATTCTCTAATGTAGGGGGCTGTTTGCAATCCACAACTATAATGTATAAAGGTGATGTACGCAGGTATATTATATTCAAAGGTACTTACAATGGCACAACACAATATTTGCACTGGAGATTAGTTGTAAGTTTAGCTGACCCATCTGCTTTTCGATGGGAACGTCTTCCAACAATAATGGGGATAGGTATGACGGAGATAGGTTTGGCTACATATATATATATATATATCCGTGATTGACTGAGGATTTTTACTTGATGACTTCAATAATTGATGTACTGAGACGTAAGTTAGGCTATATATTACAAGTATATTAGCCAGCATATGCATTTTAAATTTAGAAGAAATATACCAAAGTACTAAACCTACTCTGACAAACTGGTGTATTTCCTGCCCAATTGGTGTCTTCTTTGCACACTCTGAATGGGGATCCTTGTAGCTCATAGCCAGTGTGGCAGATAACCTCAGCAACAGACAGGTATGTGGTTCCTGTACTGTATACCACATCTCCACTTTCAACAGCAAGTAGTCCTCTACAGTCCACAACTGTATAGGTATAGAGTGGAAAATAATGAATTCTTTGCTATTATGCTTACTGTGTCTGTGTCATTTTCCTTACTTTGACACGTTGGTTCTTCTCCACTCCACTCTCCATCCCCTTGGCATTGGCGAAGTACATCTCCAATCAGTTCATACCCCACATTACAGGAATAGTTTGCTATCTCCAAGTACTGAGTGGAGCCCAGTGTGTCCACACGACCATTGAGGGGATCCATAAGTGGACCACAATCAACAACTATTACATAATAAAATGAGTAAAATGAAGGAATCAATCAAGGTAATGAATATCTCAGTAAACATAATATCAACAATGTGAATGATGAAAATCTAATCAAGCACAACAAATGGGGTAATTTGTCTCACTGTTACAAGTTGGAATAGGTCCACTCCAAGTTTCATTTGCCTGACATGATATAATAGCCCCTCCATTGAGATTAAATCCCACATCACATGAGTAGACAGCTACAGAGTTGAAGGTTGTCCCTCGATTGATGTCAACAGTTCCATTGATTATGTCAGGTGGACTGCCACAGTTGACAACTGCAGTGATGATGATATTTGACATTTTCATATATGTACATAATAATTAGAAACAGATGATATAGGAAATAAAACTCACTGCTACAAGTTGGTGCAGTTCCATTCCACATTCCGTCACTTCCACAAGTCCTCATTTCATCTCCAGTCATAGCCAGGTTATGTCCAATGTGACAGTTGTAGGTAGCCACTGATTGGTACACTGTTCCATCCGAGTATTCAATGTAGCCATTCTCAATGGTATCGAGTACATCGCAGTCCACAACTGTACAAGAGCATAATAATATGATATTCCATAAATTTAGATTAGTGTTATGGAAGTTCAATTGTATATAATATAATGTTACTGTAATGCTGTATAATGTTACTGTGGTTGACAACTGTACATAGAGACATTGATATAAAATGTGTGTTTATGATTATAAATATGTTTGTGTGTGTTGTGTGTGTATGTGTGTGTGTGTGTGTGTGTGTATGTGTGTGTGTGTGTGTGTGTGTGTGTGTGTGTGTGTGTGTGTGTGTGTGTGTGTGTGTGTGTGTGTCTGTGTGTGTGTGTGTGTAGAATGTGACTGTGTAGAACTTGCATCTAAGTGTTTCTTATCAAGTATATTTAGGAGATAACCATGAAGAGATATATATGAGATGACCATGCAGCCCACCAATTTATTGATCAGATAAACCGCCACTTTATTTGAATTGCTTAGCACTTTAAAATTAATTGTACATAATTATGTAAATTATACAGAAATGGCTGTTTTCTAGATTGCAAGATAGTATAATTTTTCACACTTCTCACTTTGACAAGTTGGTTCTCCATCAGACCATGTTCCAGCTGTAGTGCAATTTCTCTGATTCACTCCAACTAGATTATATCCAGTGTCACAGGTGTAGTCAGCAGTGCTAGTGTAGGTTGTAGTAGTAGCAGAAACCTGTCCATTGTCAGGATCTGTCAGTGTTCCACAGTCAACAACTGAGAATTCAAATATCTTACACTAAATGCATTTCCTGTTTAGGTTAATGTATTGTAATGTGCATTATTAATTGGTGACTGTGTACATAGTACTGTACATACCATCACAAGTTGGTTCACTCCCACTCCAGTTTGCATCCTCTTGACATGTTCTTGTGATATTTCCATTGAGAACATGTCCTGTGTTACATGTATAGACTGCTGTACACTTGTAGTTTGTTCCACCTGATGTGTCCACAGCTCCATTGGTAATCATTGGTAGATTACCACAGTTGATATCTGTGTAATTCATAACATAAAGTATACTCATATTTATGATAATGACAATTTAATAATGCTGTCAGTCTGAGAGTAAATTACACATATCCATGACATTATAAAATTAGTGTATTGTAACAAACAAACTCATATCAATGTTATATAATTTTGACTCACTATCACACATTGGTGCAGTTCCGTTCCACATTCCATCACTTCCACAAGTCCTCATTTCATCTCCAGTCATAGTTAGGTTATGTCCATTGTGACAGTTGTAGGTAGCCACTGATTGGTACACTGTTCCATCCGAGTATTCAATGTAGCCATTCTCAATGGTGTCAAGTACATCACAGTCCACAACTGTATTATGAAGATGACAATATTTGCTGCAGAATATTATGCGTATACGGTAGTAGCAGATTACTATATGTATACAGGAGTAATGTGTCGAGGCAAACACTCTCAAGATCAAGTGCTGCTTCATTCTGTTTGTTGTAGTAGTTTATAGTAGTTACTTTACAGTACTTAATCATTTTGCTTGGCTATGAATATTATTTCAAAAATTAATTTTTATATGTAGTCCTCACTTTGACAAGTTGGTTCCCCATCACTCCATGTTCCAGCTGCAGTACAATTTCTCTGATTCACTCCAACTAGATTATATCCAGTGTCACAGGTGTAGTCAGCAGTGCTAGTGTAGGTTGTAGTAGTAGCAGAAACCTGTCCATTGTCAGGATCTGTCAGTACTCCACAGTCAACAACTGTATAGTGTATGGAAGAACTGTGTTACATTCATATATTATGTAGAGTAGATAGTAGAGTTGCTATAGCAATGCCATGCTTATTAATTTTATTCTGTTTTCTTAATGATATATCCATTGAAGGATCTATATGCATGTTTGAATTTAAAGGAAGAATATTGCCAAAAACAATTTTTTGTACTAAAAATACTATCGGTCTATTACTTCAACTGTTATGTATCAATGGCGATCATTCCAATAATTCACATACCATCACAAGTTGGTTCACTTCCACTCCACATTCCATCCACTTGACATGTTCTTGTGATATTTCCATTGAGAACATATCCTGTGTTACATGTATAGACTGCTGTACACTTGTAGTTTGTTCCACCTGATGTGTCCACTGCTCCACTGGTAATCATTGGTAGATTACCACAGTTGATAACTGTGCATTTAATAATGTAATGTAGAATCAAATTTATCGTTATGATTATCGAATAATGCTGTAAAATTGAAATTTTAAAAGAGTAAAACTTTTCACTGATTATTTCTATGACATTATGAATGTGTATTGTAACAAACAAATACATACCCATGGTAGGGTAGGTTTATTGTACAATAAGCCTGTGCAAGGCCTAAGGTTGACAAATTGTATCACTGGAGTTACGCCGAACCAGCTGAAAATAGACTGAAGTCTCTATCAACTGGGAGACCGAAGTCCGATTTTGATGGCAACCAGTGATTACCTCCCAGTCATCCAAATCCTCAAAAAAGGGAACCAAATGATGCTCAGAGCGCACAGTCACGCCTTGACTGTAAGCCTCCCTCGTTCTCTCTTATCATGAAGACCACAAGTGTTCACTTGTGTGTCGGAATGATAAGATGAAGACAGTCATCCAAATGATGTACAGGGTGTACCACACTGAGGAGCTCAAATAAGAGCGAAACAGCTGTCTGTGGTTCCCTTTTTTGAGGATTTGGATGACTGGGAGGTAATCACTAGTTGCCATCAAAATCGGACTTCGGTCTCCCAGCTGATAGAGACTTCGGTCTATTTTCAGCTGGTTCGGCGTAATTCCAGTGATACAATTTGTCAAACACATACCCATGCTATATAATTTTGACTCACTATTACAAATTGGAGCAATCCCATTCCACATTCCATTACTTCTACAAGTTCTTGTAACTGACTCAATCACAGTGAGCTGATATCCAATGTGACAGTTGTAGGTAGCCACTGATTGGTACACTGTTCCATCCGAGTATTCAATGTAGCCATTCTCAATGGTGTCAAGTACATCACAGTCCACAACTGTAGTATGAAGGTACATATTGGCTGCAGAATACTATAGTAACTCGTTGAGACAAACTATGACAATGACAATGCTGTTTAATACAAACCAATTTCAGAGTATCATTCCATTTTGGGTAGCAGTGTTCATATAGCAAACAAATTGTGATGAGAAGATCATTTGATGGTAAGAAATATTTTGTGGGTCCCTTCAAGTTTGTCTTAACAAGTTAGAAATTTATTTGTTGTAGTTAGAAATTGATTTGTTCCAGTCCTATACATTTGTTGTACATTTAGTGTATTGTATTTTTCCATCATCTTACTGGTGTTATCACATCATACAAATTTAACAGTACTTAACCATTATGCTTTTTATGAATACAATATTTTCCAGAAGGATTTCTTAATTATGGTTCTTACTTTGACAAGTTGGTTCCCCATCACTCCATGTTCCAGCTGCAGTACAATTTCTCTCATTCACTCCAACTAGATTATATCCAGTGTCACAGGTGTAGTCAGCAGTGCTAGTGTAGGTTGTAGTAGTAACAGAAACCAGTCCATTGTCAGGATCCGTCAGTACTCCACAGTCAACAACTGTATAATGCATGGAAGAACTGTGTACCATTCATATATTATGTAGAGTGGATAGTAGAGTGGCTAAAGCAATGCCATCCATATCAATATTACTCTGTTTTGTTTATGATCTATCCAATGAAGAATCAATGTATATTTGCATTAAAAAGTAAAAAAAATGGAAAAAGACATGCAGTTTTTTTTATGTATAAGTGATCATTTTAGTATTTCACATACCATCACAGGTTGGTTCACTCCCACTCCAGTTTGCATCCTCTTGACATGTTCTTGTGATATTTCCATTGAGAACATGTCCTGTGTTACATGTATAGACTGCTGTACACTTGTAGTTGGTTCCACCTGATGTGTCCACAGCTCCATTGGAAATCATTGGTGGATTACCACAGTTGATATCTGTGTAATTTACAATATAATGTAGAATTCAGTGTTGATCATTATGACGATTGAATAATACAATTACAGTACAATTACAGTACAATTTTGAAGATACTTGTATTAAATGTTCGGTACGTATATTGTATTGTTATAAACAAACTCATACCAATGTAATATATTGATATATGACTCACTATTACAAATTGGAGCAATCCCATTCCACATTCCATTACTTCCACAAGTTCTTGTAACTGAGTCAATCACAGTGAGCAGATATCCAATGGGACAGTTGTAGGTAGCCACTGATTGGTACACTGTTCCATCCGAGTATTCAATGTAGCCATTCTCAATGGTATCAAGTACATCACAGTCCACAACTGTATTATGAAAACGAGAATATATGCTGCATATTGCTCTATAGTTAGCAATTAATGTTTCAAACCACTTCTCTTAATTTCAATCTTATTGTTGTAATATTATCTACAAAGTTCTTGAAGTACTCATTAAGTTTCGCTACAGATATTATTTACAAAGGGAATACTTATTGTTCTCACTTTGACAAGTTGGTTCCCCATCACTCCATGTTCCAGCTGCAGTACAATTTCTCTGATCCACTCCAACTAGATTATATCCAGTGTCACAGGTGTAGTCAGCAGTGCTAGTGTAGGTTGTAGTAGTAACAGAAACCTGTCCATTGTCAGGATCTGTCAGTGCTCCACGGCCACAGTCAACAACTGTACAATGCATGGAAGAACTGTGTAATATTTATGTACATATTTTTATGTCGATTAGATGGAGCAGTGGCTATAGCTATATCCTAATAATTTATAATAAATAATTCTAATTTAAACTTATAATAATGGTTTTAAACTACTAAATTTTCTCCAATAGGCTTCTAATTGCAAAACCAAGCAATTGGCTTTTCTGCCATTTGTTTGTCGGTTGTTTTGTAAGTAAATCTCCACCAGGTATGTCTCCATTTTTGGCTGGAAAATGTAGTGACACCAGTTGCACATTAAATTTCGGAGATGCTAAGGTTTGTGTTCACATAACTATTCACATGTGGATCTCTGACATTTTTCGATTGAAGAGAGTAGTATTCCATAAAATTAATTTAGCTTGCATTAAAATTTAGAGATTGAGATTTCAATTACAACTTTAAAAACTTTAGACCAAATTTAACCGCGAAGGTTTAGGTACTAAAATGGGATTAACATTTACAGAGTTAGACAGGGATTTTGAGCCTTGGAAATATTTGGTGGATGGAAGCATTTCATTGATATATAACCATATATATGACCATATATATGACCATAATATTAGTATATTATATGTAGCTGTATCTCTGGCAATACATACTGTAAAATTATTATTAGCCTTCATCAAATTCACCCCTCTATAATCTCTGTGAAAGTGATCTTTAGTACCTCTCCATTCTAACTATTGCAAGCTTGGGACTGCATGTGTTACAAACATGTTTCACTATTATTATATCCTAAATTGCTACCAACAATGATTTAAAGTTATATGGGGAGATGTTTATGAAGAACAATCCATATACAGAGGAGCCTGTTACTTATTATGCCAAATATTTGGCATTGCACATACCATCACAAGTTGGTTCACTCCCACTCCACATTCCATCTTCTTGACATGTTCTTGCAACCATTCCATTGAGAACATATCCTGTGTTACATGTATAGACTGCTGTACACTTGTAGTTTGTTCCACCTGATGTGTCCACAGCTCCATTGGGAATGGCAGATAGACCACCACAGTTAATTACTGTATGAAGGGGATTAATTATAGCCTTAAATATATCAATCCATGATGTTGTCCATAGCTCCATTGGTAATCAATGGTACATTATAACAATTAACAACTATACAATTTAAGATTTTATGTACATGCATAATTTCAAATTTGTCATTAATCATATTTCATTTTCTGTTCCAACCATATATAATTTCTGAATGCCTGTATATGTATGCAACGAATCACGTTCTTGTGATATTTCCATTGAGAACATATCCTGTGTCACATGTATGCACTGTGCACTTGTACTGTAGTTTAATTTGTTCCACCTGATGTGTCCACAGCTAAACGTTCACTGTTAAAACTTTTAGGAGATTTGAATTGAGAAAGCTACATAGTTTATGGTCAATGCCCATGATGAGATTAATATAATTTTCTCATTTGAATTCAGCGGTTTTATTTCAGTATTGTATAGCCAATGATATCTCACCTTCACAAGTTGGTTCACTGCCATCATATGTCCTGTTTGCCTGACAAGTCCTGTTTGCATCTCCAGTCAGTGTATACCCGGTGTTACAAGAGTAGGTTATCGTTGAACCCAGTGTGGTCCCTCCACTGAAGTCTACTCTCCCATCTTGTATATCAGGTACTGGTCCACAGTCAATTGTCGCAGATACTAGCATCCAAGTTAAGATTATTATATGTTAATATCCATAGCATGAACTATGAATTAGTAATACAGAAAATTCAATTCAGAAGGCAGTGTGTGCATAGGCTGAGTAATTCAGCTATAAATTACTCAGACACAATTCCAAAATATCAGTTTGCTGTGTTAAATAACTCACTACAAGACTGTATCTCTGCTATAATGGTGTCACTCACTCCATCAGTAACCAGGTTAGTGGGTAGTGAGAAAATCTCTCGATCTAAAATTCCATTTGCAAGAGTACTGACAAAGTCCCGTAATACAGTTGATGCATCTGCAAAAAGTCTTAAGCCAATTCCAATGAGGACTATATCTTCATCAAGGGCTAGAGTTATCTCATCCCCAAAGTTAGGTCCACTATTAGTATCTGCCATTAATATGCCTACATGTAAGGCATAGCTCCTTGCCCCAAATCCTTCTCGAAAATTCTCCCTCATTGTCATTATTGCTGGGCCAATATCTTGAGAAACATCAGTACTTTCAGTAATACCATCCACAGCTGTTTGGAAGTTAGCCAGGTCTCCTGGTAATATGTGGTCTAGAAGTCTGATGTTAACTGTTGCAATACTATTCCAAGACAGAACCCCAATTCTGTAGTTGTCTCCACCAAAAGGAACTTTATCAGCAAAATCATTGACCAATGCCTTTAAGCCTTCAAGCTCTGTAGTACTAATTGAGTCGGTTTGGTCCAAAACAAAGATGACATCTACTGGGGTATCTCCATTGGCAATGGTTGCACTTGGAGCTATTCCTACATTGATGGTACAGGTGAATTTGGAAGTGATACATTTACTCGAGTTAATATACAGTATTACTGTGTAGTTCTAACCAGTGACAAATATCTTGTTGGCTGTGAAAGTACTGATCAGCAAAATCCACCAGGTCACCTTCATTTCCCTACACCAATGTAGCTCTGTGAGATGCCAAACTGTGTCTTCCCTATGGTATGGTGCATAATATAGATACCTTGTTATGGAATTTTGATGACTGATGTGATTTCGTGATTGTGGTTACGAATTGTGTAATCCACTGACTAAGGAATTGAATTCCAACAGTCATCCACCGGGACCTTCTGTAGAACATGAAAATGGGAAGCAATTTCACCTGAGTGGAGTTGAAAGCGGTGACCGAGATCTTTGATAAAATTTCCTGCTTCGGGGCCAAAGACACCAGATGTCTCAATGGCAATGGGGATGAAATGGTGGCTAGTGAGCAATTCAGAGTATTTGCTCCTCTTCCTCTCTTCAGCTTGAGTAGTGACCAGGCTGTACCTTTAGCAGCTAGGGAACCGAACCAAAGGGTACTGTTTTTTAAACACACAAAAATTAATTATGACCTTTAATTCCCTGTATGTACTCTTAATCTATTTCATAGATTAGAATCTTGTATTATAATGGGATGCATACATATGTACCGTATGGAAACATAGTATGCTAATAATATTAATATTTTATAAAGGCGTTTATGTTATGTGGGCATGAGATGTATATATGTTGAAGAAAGTACTTCACTAGAACTAGTAGACTAAAGGTTAGTGTACATATCGTACACCATTTTTGCTGCTATATCATGAATATTATTATGAATGTAGAAAATTTACATCATTAAGTAAGCACTAGAATATTATGTGTATTATAGATTGAAAACTGTACATATCAATTATGTACATAATTAGCACATATGTTTCAAACCAGGTAGGATGCATGGCCTGATTGATGCTGTAACCAAATTGAAATGTGATATTAACTATAGGTATTCAATACCTAATCAATTTAGAACATATTTCATGATACACCTACACACTATACACTGAAAATTCTTCTTCACAGCCAACTTTCTGTTGGTTGCCAGGTATGTGTCCCATCTTAATTAATTAGGTGATGAATAGCTATAGATTATAGTTTAATACTATCACATTCCAATTTAATTGCCAATATGTGACTTCATGGCAAGCATCTATGCTCCGGAATACTGTTTGATCCTGTCTTGGAATGTTGATGAATGATGTGATTTGTGCCAATCATATTGTAGAATTATAATTGTGTGAGAGTTAATGAATTCCAATAGCAATCTGTAGCCTATTTGGCTAAAGGCCTTCCCAGTACATAAATCAAATTCCATAATTGTAACTGTAACTGCTTTTCACATGTAGATTTGATTAATAATGCCAATAATTTCTTGTATTTTAGAAAGGTTTCATGGTGTACACAAAAGTATGCATTAATTTGAAGTATCTACCTTAATTTTTGCTATAATTATTATACTCTGTCAGCACGATGATATATACATATAAAATGTTCTTCTGTAAGTTACTGTCTATCCTACACAGCTTCTTTCAGTTAGCAATCACTGGAGTAATGATAAGAATACATTTTCAGTACACTGTGCACACACGTATAAATCAGGAAAAGTGCTATCAATAGCAGCTTTTGGGGTTCTCACCTGTGGATGCATCAATACCAGAATTGACCCTGTACATAAATGAAATGAATAAGTATGTAGACATTATATTTTTTCTGAGTATGTGGTATAAATATTATGTAGTTAGCACGAAAGTTGATCAATTACTGGTAACCACAAGGAACTCACGGTACTTTTGGCTTAGCTGTTGCCTTCACCAGTACAAAGATGAGAGCTCCAGCAATAGCTAAAGTAGTGACTGCAGCCAAAGGTGCTATTATGGCATATATGACGTTTGGATTGCACTCCAGTGCAGATCCAGTGCATGTCTCAGTGTCTCCAACATTGGCTGACACTGCATCTGAGAGGCTTGTCAAACCAATTGAAGAGTTGCATCGAATCTATTATGAATATACATAATTCAAAATACTATACTGTATGTGTGTATGCATGTACACACCCTAAATTCATATCTCCCAGGGTTTTCGATCTCCAAGTATCCTGATGATGTATTGAAGGGTAGTGTCTCAATCTGGCAAATATGAAGAGGATATGTATACAATACAATTCACTCTCCAGTGAAATAATATCATATGAAACTTTAATGCCAAGTTTGATACATAAATTTCAGAAGTGCCTTTCACATGTTATCTTAAACAAGCAGGATTTGATTGACACCACTATTTCTTACCCTGACTTGAGATGTATCAGGTGTTGGTTCTGTGTTTGCTGGGACGGTGCCAATAATCTATTTATTCGTATGTTTTAAAAATGAAGCATAAGTATATTTTTGGCTATTATGTTGAATTTTGAAATGCGCTCACCCCTGATTCCAATCCAGTCAGTAGTGGAGTGACGTGTACCTCACAAGATCTGACTATTCCCATTGAGTACTCCCAAGTCAAGTAAACATGAGAATTGTTGACTTGTTCAACTGTCAAATTCACTGGTGGAAGTGGTTCTGTGTAAGTAGTACCAAATTAATGTTTAGTTGTATGATGAATGATGCATTCATGTTGTGCATTTGCAAGAGAATATGCATACTCTCATATTATAATGTTATTAACTTCTAGAATGTTATATATTTTACTAAGCATAAAATACCATACCTAAGCACATTGGTGGTTCTTCACTCCAAAGGCCTGTGTGTTGACATGTTCTCTGTTGGACTCCAATGAGCTCATATCCACTCTGACAGACATAGTTAGCTACTGATGTGTAGACAGTTCCATTGGTGAAGTAGACATTGGAATTCTCAACAGGCGGTGGGAATCCACAGTCAACAACTACACAGTTGAATTGTAGCAATGATTAGATCTACATGTAGTCTAGTGTTGATATGTGTATGGTCTCACTATTGCATGCAGTGTCATTTGGTGTCCACACTTTGCTATTTTGACAGATCTTTACTTCTGATCCAGCCAGTCTGTATCCAATATCACAGGAGTAATTGGCTGTTGACCAGTATGTGATCCCAGTGTAGTCCACTTGTCCACTGGTGATGTTTGGAGGAGGACCACATTCGACAACTGTGTTAATATGGCACATGCACACCATTAAGATATGTCATGTTTACTATGTATATTACTAACTTCTACAAAATGGGTCCACATCACTCCAAGAACCATTAGCTAGACATGATCTCAGTTCAGGTCCTTCTAAACGGAATCCTTTGTGGCATTCATATAGTGCAATGGCTTTGTATGCAGTGTCAGTGCTGATGGTGATTGTTCCATTCTCTAATGTAGGGGGCTGTTTGCAATCCACAACTACATACAATGAAATATAATTATGATATTAAGAATAATAAACTCATACACATAAATAATATACATTACATTATCATATACTGAGCTGGTTACATCCCACAACTGTGGTGATATAATATAATGTTGATTTTTTGAAATATTATGGATATTATACACATATGCATATAGAGGGAGAAAGTATCATCATAATTGTGAAATGTGTAAATTAAGTACTAAACACAATCTAATATACATACAGTTAATACCTCATAATGCATAGCTACTTGTTTGACCTCAAACATTGAATTTGTGATGATTAATGAGTTGTTCATGGCTTATAAACCTGGTGTTGTGTTGCATACCTTCAAGTAGCATTGAATTTCAGACAATGAGCTCAAAATGACTTTTTATGTACTTGAGATTGGAAATTTGAAGGCATCAAGGTATGCAGTGTAATTATTGTTAATTATTATTGTTCATCTTTCTTATAATTCTTGAAAATCTACATACATGCTGGAACTATAATAGTGACATTCTGTATTTACAGATACCATGTCGAATGGTGCTTCTTTGAGAGATAAAATTCTTAGAACCCGATGTACATAATAAGTGGCAATATCTGAAGTACTCTCAATTGTTTGAGTTCTAATTGCTCATTCCTATTCAGACAAATGCATGTACATACTTTGGCACACTGGTGTGCTTCCTGCCCAATTGGTGTTTTCCTGACATACTCTGAATGGGGATCCTTGTAGCTCATAGCCAGTGTGGCAGATAACCTCAGCAACAGACAGGTATGTGGTTCCTGTACTGTATACCACATCTCCACTTTCAACAGCAAGTAGTCCTCTACAGTCCACAACTGTATAGGTATAGAGTGGAAAATAATGAATTCTTTGCTATTATGCTTACTGTGTCTGTGTCATCTTCCTTACTTTGACACGTTGGTTCTTCTCCACTCCACTCTCCATCCCCTTGACATTGGCGAAGTACATCTCCAATCAGTTCATACCCCACATTACAGGAATAGTTTGCTATCTCCAAGTACTGAGTGGAGCCCAGTGTGTCCACACGACCATTGAGGGGATCCATAAGTGGACCACAATCAATAACTAACAACAAAATGTGAGAGAAATAAATATCAAGAACAAAATAATATAAACACTGACAATAATATTGTAAAATGATAATGATCGTGTGTTTCTCACTGTTACAAGTTGGAATAGGTCCACTCCAAGTTTCATTTGCCTGACATGATATAATAGCCCCTCCATTGAGATTAAATCCCACATCACATGAGTAGACAGCTACAGAGTTGAAGGTTGTCCCTCGATTGACGTCAACAGTTCCATTGATAATGTCAGGTGGACTGCCACAGTTGACAACTGCAGTGATGATGATATTTGACATTTTTATCCTCAATATTGTTTTAAAAACAGTTAATACAGCAAGCAAAACTCACTGTTGCAAGTTGGTGCAGTTCCATTCCACATTCCGTCACTTCCACAAGTCCTCATTTCATTTCCAGGCATGGTGAGTTCATGTCCAATGTGACAGCTGTACATCGCCACTGATTGGTACACTGTTCCGTCCGAGTATTCAATGTAGCCATTTTCAATGGTGTCAAGCACATCACAGTCCACAACTGCATATACACAAAAGTAAGAAGAAATTGCAAAATATCCATAGGGGATATATTTCTATGACACATTTTATGACAATGCTGTTATGTATCTACAGTATCTCTTGAAGGGCTGCAGCAAACATAGGTACATGTAGACATTTCACTTTGGTTTGATTGTTCATAAATGTAGAGACTAGAGAGCCATAGCATCATCATCTGTCACACTACCTCTAGACGTATGTAGGTTGGAATTTACCAAGTGCATATCAACTAACACACTCAAAGTGTCACAGTTGAGTTGTTATGACCGATTCAAGGTATTGTATCTGAGTGATTGGTAAGTATTCCAAAACAATAATATCAAATGATGTGTTGATATAGTACAGATATTTGTACACATTGTCTTGAGTTTTAGCATAATACACACATCGGGTATGTGCTGTTTCTCACGTACTTTGACACGTTGGTTCTCCATCACTCCATGTTCCAGCTGAAGTACATGTTCTCTGATTCACTCCAACTAGATTATATCCAGTGTCACAGCTATAGCTTGCAATACTTGTGAATATCGTTGTAGAGAATGATACTGATCCATCATCAGGATTCATCAGTGCTCCACAATCAACAGCTACGTACATATTAAATTGTAATATACATTATAATATTCTGTGTGACATACATGATCCCATATGTATTATCTACATATACTGTCAGATGTATAGTCTAATGTTCAATGCCAATGTCAATATGTAAATATGTATAACGAATCACCTGAATGGATATTATACAAATAGCATGACAATGTACAATAAGGCAGTTAATAAGTTAATATCTTATGTAAGATGGAAAAATATACGCATATATTCAATTTTATGTACAACTGTAATCAGATAAAAGGAGAAGTGTAGTTAGTGCTGTATAGTTTCATTAAACTAGAATATTGGAAATGCAACTACCGAGTACAACCTTCCTGTGTAACCTTTCAATTCCCAAGCATTGTATTCCCATAATAAGAATACCTGTTTAATACATCCAAGGAAATAACTCCCGAGATTCTACCACATTAAAGATGGTAGGGAAGGTTTATTGTACAATATGCCTGTGCAAGGTCTAAGGTTGACAAAATTAGTCACATTGGAGATGTTCCATATTATGGAATTTCTTGGTGCATGTACAGATTCCATATACAAAGACCTGTCATCCATTACTATTTCATCAAAACACATACCATCACAAGTTGGTTCACTCCCACTCCAGTTTGCATCTTCTTGACATGTTCTTGTGATATTTCCATTGAGAACATATCCTGTGTCACATGTATAGACTGCTGTACACTTGTAGTTTGTTCCACCTGATGTGTCCACTGCTCCATTGGGGATGTTTTGAAGGCCAGGACATTGTATGCCTATATTAGAGCATATGAAATGAATAAATGGTACACAATGGAGTGCTTGGAATTACAACATCAACAGTACTAGTAATCCAATAATAATGTGGACTCGGTATTGTCTTGTAAATTACTCACTGTTACAAGTTGGTGCAGTTCCATTCCACATTCCATCACTTCCACAAGTCCTCATTTCATCTCCAGTCATAGTCAGGTTATGTCCAATGTGACAGTTGTAGGTAGCGACTGATTGGTACACTGTTCCATCCGAGTATTCAATGTAGCCATTCTCAATGGTGTCAAGTACATCACAGTCCAAAACTGAGTAAAACACAATATCAGTTAATTGAACCATGGAATCAGTCATCTGTTCATGTATCTCTCACTTTGACAAGTTGGTTCTCCATCACTCCATGTTCCAGCTGCAGTACATGTTCTCTGATCCACTCCAACTAGATTATATCCAGTGTCACAGGTGTAGTTTGCAATGTTCAAATACGTAGTAGTAGTAAACATCACATCCCCATTGTTGGGATATGTCAGTATTTCACAGTCGACAGCTGCACATACAGACATGAAAGTATATGACATACTCAAATCTGTAATTCTGATCACAACTATGTGCACGAGAATGGACATCAATATGCTGAGATATGACGTAAGATGTGTCAAAGGGGCCATACACTCCCCATATTTTAGGTCCTATAGGTTATATTTAGTAACTTTCATCCGTTCTCATTAGCATTAATCTGCTAAGGTTGGGTGTTGCGCAGCTTATATCTACAATTGAATAATGGTTGTACCATACTTTTAAGCTTCATTAATATTTATACTTGTGGTCATCAAGTTTGTAACCAAAGTACTCTATCAAAGAGCAGAATGTCTCATGTAATTTTGTAGACTGAATATCTAAAATTGCATAATGAATGTATGCAGAATGTATCCGGTGAAAAACTAACCATTACAAGTTGGTTCACTCCCACTCCAGTTTGTATCCTCTTGACATGTTCTTGTGATATTTCCATTGAGAACATATCCTGTGTCACATGTATAGACTGCTGTACACTTGTAGTTTGTTCCACCTGATGTGTCCACAGCTCCATTGGGGATGTCTGACAATGATCCACAGTTGACAACTGTACAAGAGAGCACATATCATGTGATTAGTTGTGCTGAATATTAATTAAACATGTGTGCACATACAGTAAACATGGTTGTCATGGTTGTTTTGGTATGTATGCTAAATAATATCATATTAAGAATCACAATATATTGAATAGACATTATTATAGGCATAAAAGGATTATAATAACTCACTATCACACATTGGTGCAGTTCCATTCCACATAACTCACTATCACAAGTTGGTGCAGTTCCATTCCACATTCCATCACTTCCACAAGTCCTCATTTCATCTCCAGTCATAGCCAGGTTATGTCCATTGTGACAGTTGTAGGTAGCCACTGATTGGTACACTGTTCCATCCGAGTATTCAATGTAGCCATTCTCAATGGTGTCAAGTACATCACAGTCCGCAACTTTATAGAAATTAAGCAAAATTACATTGAAGATTGTGTGATTGGTTCCATAGAGACATTGAACTGTATCATCACAGGGATAGCTACATTCAAAATATTATAATATTATACAGAACTGTACCTAACATTTTAGCATTATTTCTCACTTTGACAAGTTGGTTCTCCATCACTCCATGTTCCAGCTGAAGTACATGTTCTCTGATTCACTCCAACTAGATTATATCCGGTGTCACAGCTATAGTTTGCATTACTTAGGTAAGTAGTGGAAGTTATCATCAAATCTCCATTTACGGGATTTGTCAATTCTCCACAATTGACAACTAATGATAGGAGTAGAGTTAGGAAATAAATTTATCCAGTATGAATACAGTAATTTACCAATTACATATTATAATGTACCACTGTACAGAGGTAAACATTTTGATGTAATTTGTAAGTTACTCTTGTTTGATTTTAAATAAACATATGTATACCATGTTTGTGTTCAGAGCAAAGTTTAACTCAGATCTGTTTGTTTTAGAATGTGGATTTTGCATATTATTGTGACAGTTTTTCATAAAGCATAGTGTAATATACAGATAATTTCTATTGAAATACATGCCATATTATACCTTACTAAATAAATGTGAATTTCATATTGAATTAGTACTTGTGGTCATCTGAATATGCTACAATATTATTTGTTTTAATTTATGTATTGTGTGAAGTATCAAATCACAAAGCTGATTGATTTTGGAGTGTATGTGCAGAAGCATACCATCACAGGTTGGTTCGGCCCCACTCCATGTTGTGTCTTCTTGACATGTTCTTGCAACCATTCCATTGAGAATATATCCCGTGTCACATCCATAAACTGCTGTACACTTGTAGTTTGTTCCACGTGATAGGTCCACAGCTCCATTGGGAATGTGTGGTAGACCAGGACACTGTATGACTATTGCATGGAATGAAAATGACAATAATAGACACTGATATTTGGCATGCACGCATGCACAAACTTATATTCAATAAATTTATGCCCTACTAACTATCACAAGTTGGTGCAGCTCCGTCCCACATTCCATCACTTCCACAAGTCCTCATTTCATCTCCAGTCATAGTCAGGTTATGTCCAATGTGACAGTTGTAGGTAGCCACTGATTGGTACACTGTTCCATCCGAGTATTCAATGTAGCCATTCTCAATGGTATCAAGTACATCGCAGTCCACAACTGTGCAATTGTGAGATATTGTACGATTTTCAAGAGTAGTAGTTCAGTAAAAAGTGGTCACTGTTGTACATGTATGTATTGCAAATTAAATTATAATATACATACACATGCAATACATCACATAACGTGCAAAAATCCTGTAGTATTATATACATATTATGTCCAAAAATGAATTGACCCTCACTTTGGCAAGTTGGTTCCCCATCACTCCATGTTCCAGCTGCAGTACAATTTCTCTGATTCACTCCAACTAGTTTATATCCAGTGTCACAGGAGTAATCGGCAGTGCTAGTGTAAGTTGTAGCCATAAATATAACTTGTCCATCTCCAGGACCTGCTAGTGTTCCACAGTCAACATCTAATAAATTGAGATGAACAAATTCGCATAATTAAGATACTGCTGTACTCTACGTAATGTCCCTACTCATCACTTTTCTATTTAAATTTAGATATAGATAATCATTATATCCATAGGTTATAGGAAAGTAACAGATGAAGAAATTTAAATATTAATCGAATACTGTATATGGTCAACTGTTACCATGAAGAAAAAGTTCTCCATTGAACTGAACAACCGTTGCATTTATTATTACATGCATCAGTGTATACGTATATATTATATATTATACTATATGCATGGAATTTAAATTATCTCACCATCACAAGTTGGTTCACTTCCACTCCAGTTTGCATCCTCTTGACATGTTCTTGTGATATTTCCATTGAGAACATATCCTGTGTCACATGTATAGACTGCTGTACACTTGTAGTTTGTTCCACCTGATGTGTCCACAGCTCCATTGGGGATGTTTGGAAGGCCAGGACATTGTATGACTGTCAACAAAGACATTTTGTTGTGTAACAGAAATATTTTGAATGGCATTATATAGCCACAAAATTCCATACAGCAAGTATACTCACTGTTGCAAGTTGGTACAGTACCATTCCACAGTCCATTGCCTTGACAAGTCCTCATTACATCTCCAGACAAAGTGAGGTTGTGTCCATTGTGACAGTTGTAGGTAGCTTCTGATAAGTATATTGTTCCATCCGAGTATTCAATGTATCCATTCTCAACAGAGTCAAGCACATCACAGTCCACAACTGTACATAGGTAATATGTACTGATATGAACTGACATTTGCCAAATTTGTTGGACACAAGCATTCATCAAGCAAACTGTAATATGGATGCTATATATGCTGATAATGTTACTTAATACAATAAATGAACGTCCATTTCAGGATATAACGAATCCATACTGAATGTGATTCATAATTTTAATTACACTTTAATTTAAATATAATATACATACATAATAACATTCTAAATCCAGTCTTACTTTGACATGTTGGTTCTCCATCACTCCATGTTCCAGCTGCAGTACATGTTCTCTGGTTCACACCAACTAGATTATATCCAGTGTCACAACTATAGTTTGCGATGCTCAGATATGTAGTAGTGGTAAACATTACATCCCCATTGTCAGGATCTGTCAGTGTTTCACAGTCGACAGCTATACATACAGACATGAAAGTATGTAAATCTGTACTTTGATCTGATTTCATTTACATGCAAAGAGTGAACATCTTTCTGCTGAAGAATGTCAAATTTGCCATATACTCCCCTTATTGTAAATCCTTTAGGACGTATTTAGTAAATTTCTTGTATTAATCAATATGTATTGAAAATATATCCCTCATTGTTGATTATGGGATTTATCCCATTGTTATGTAAATTAACTTAACCTCAGCCTGGATATATCATGCAATGTACCTGAAATAATAAAACTAGTATCATGGGAATATAATGTGGTATACTGACATTTATTATTCTTCTATGATAATTGCACATGAGTAAGATTTAATCATGATAAATGACACTGTGCAAGTATGTAGTCATACAGACACCAATTCATAATTTACTCCTATCTGTCAATCCACATACGTACCATCACAAGTTGGTTCACTTCCACTCCACATTCCATCCTCTTGACATGTGCTTGTGATATTTCCATTGAGAACATATCCTGTGTCACATGTATAGACTGCTGTACACTTGTAGTTTGTTCCACCTGATATGTCCACAGCTCCATTGGGAATGTTCGGTAGAGGCTCACAGTTAACAACTGTACAAAATAAAATAATGAAAATGAATGCAGAAAATGTAGTCAACCTTACCGACTCTACATTACTTGGAACGTTATCATGAGGACTTCAGTTTGTATGTATAATATATATTTAGGAGGCCTTAATAAGGTACAATTTAAGATTAACATAGAATCAACTCACTGTTGCAAGTTGGTGCAGTTCCATTCCACATTCCATCACTTCCACAAGTCCTCATTTCATCTCCAGTCATAGTCAGGCTATGTCCATTGTGACAGTTGTAGGTAGCCACTGATTGGTACACTGTTCCATCCGAGTATTCAATGTAGCCATTTTCAATGGTGTCAAGTACATCACAGTCCAAAACTATGAAAGAAACACAATCTCACTATACTTAACCATGAAAATTATTAGATGTTTAGCCATTAAATATAGTCAGTTGTTCATGCATCTCTCACTTTGACAAGTTGGTTCTCCATCACTCCACGTTCCAGCTGCAGTACAAATTCTCTGATTCACTCCAACTAGATTATATCCAGTATTGCATGTGTAGTTTGCAATGCTAAGATAGGTGGTGTCAGTGACAAGAACCTGTCCACTGATGGGGTCTGACAGTGTTCCACAGTCATCAGCTACATGAAGATTGTGAAAGATGAAATCATAATAGACTAGAAGTTGCATTGAAGTTAGCCATAATATTTATTATTATATATACTATTTATGGTGAAGGGCATACTTGCCCATATAGGTTGGATTGATTTATATGGGTATCTTTGGTTCACACCCCCTTTCTTACTTTTATTTGACTCCTTGCAAACATAAGTAGATTTGTAGCTGTTTTCATTTAAAACATGTTTCCATGTGAAGTTTAAAAGATGAAGGTGTACAATGAGCAGTTAAAAAGTACACAAACTTGGTACTATATAATGGTAACTTTAGGCTATGATCCTAAGGCCCTGTATTCTAACTTTTACAGTTAATTGAAATAGTATCATGTTTTTTTAAATTATTATATTAAATAATTATAATGATCACATCTAGAAGACAGTTTGAAATACTACTATCCAATTTGACATATTATTATACACAATGTATATTGTTCCACTTACCATTACAAGTTGGTTCACTCCCACTCCACATTCCATCCACTTGACATGTTCTTGTGATATTTCCATTGAGAACATGTCCTGTGTCACATGTATAGACTGCTGTACACTTGTAGTTTGTTCCACCTGATGTGTCCACAGCTCCATTGGGAATATCTGATAATGATCCACAGTTGACAACTGTACAGAATAAAGTATTTGAAAAGTTATTTAAAGTTAGTATCTATAATAGTGCTGAATGAATATAGAATGAAATATATATTACCTAAGAAGTACAGTACTACCTCTTCACGGTTATAGTTTGTATGCATATAACAAAAATTGAAGAGGAAAATTACAATTACTCACTGCTACACGTTGGTGCCGTTCCATTCCACATTCCATCATTTCCACAAGTCCTCATTTCATCTCCAGACATAGTGAGATCATGTCCATTGTGACAGCTGTAGGTAGCCTCTGATTGGTACACTGTTCCATCCGAGTATTCAATGTAGCCATTCTCAATGGTATCAAGTATATCACAGTCCACAACTGAGAAAAACCATGAAATTATTGCATGTGTAACCATTAAAACTTTTTCTGTTTTTGTAGCTGCTCTCACTTTGACAAGTTGGTTCTCCATCAGTCCATGTTCCAGCTGCAGTACAATTTCTCTCATCCACTCCAACTAGATTATACCCAGTGTCACAAGTGTAGTCAGCAGTACTAGTGTAGGTAGTAGCCATGAATATAACTTGTCCATTGGTAGGAGCGGTCAGTGTTCCACAGTCCACAGCTGATGATGAAAGAGAATTTAGTACCACATTAATTAATTAATATAATTACACTTAATACCACAATACCACAAAAATATTATTTATTCATTGGGACACTGCTAACCCTACTAAATCACACCTTACACATGAAAAAAAATTATCTATAATAATAGTAATGCATAGAGTATTTTTATTTTCCAATATCCCATGTAATAAACCATTTCTCAGACTTAATTTATTAAGGTTATGATAGTCCCCTACATTTTCCTCCTACATGTGAAGCGGCATATTTTCGTGAAATTTATTATACTAATTTATATTTTATGTTATTTCAAATGTCACTAATATAGCTATCAGTATCATAACCCAGTAACAGATGCTTTAGTCCTTTATATTTGGATCATCTTGTTTGTAGGACCTTATTCAGTAAACCCAGAGCACACATTAAATAATTTAGATTTCCTATGAATTTGCATTTGAGTTTCAGCTTCAAATTACCATCGCAGGTTGGTTCATTTCCACTCCACATTCCATCCACTTGACATGTTCTTGCAACCATTCCATTCAAAACGTATCCTGTGTCACATGTATAGACTGCTGTACACTTGTAGTTTGTTCCACCTGATGTATCCACAGCTCCATTGGGAATATTTGATAATGGTCCACAGTTGACAACTGCCAGAAGTGAAAGATATGTTGTATATAAATTGTATAATATCCGTATAAAATACATTTAATAAACTGCCACAATAATATTATTATCATGGTGATTATGTTTTAATTGAATGCACAGTTAGAAACAAATAAACTTGGAGAGAGGTAAATACTCACTGTTACAAGTTGGTGCAGTTCCATTCCACATTCCATCACTTCCACAAGTCCTCATTTCATCTCCAGTCATAGCCAGGTTATGTCCATTGTGACAGTTGTAGGTAGCCACTGATTGGTACACTGTTCCATCCGAGTATTCAATGTAGCCATTCTCAATGGTATCAAGTACATCGCAGTCCACTCCTAAAACCATGTGCATTGTAAGGGGTAAAAAGCATACTGAATGATTCAGAGCCTATTTCTAACAAAACAGGGTGCAACATATAATGTCATAATACTGTGAATAGCTGCAAATTCCTGTTAAAACCATGCATATTATATCCACACCAGGACTAATTTATACGAAATGTGATGTATAAGTATAAGTACAATTGTATAATTAAACAATAATGCACATATGTAAAAATACTATTATTTTATAATAATATTACTATTATTATGTTATTGTATGATATTATATTATCCAGTCTCACTTTGACAAGTTGGTTCTCCATCACTCCATGTTCCAGCTGCAGTACATGTTCTCTGATTCACTCCAACTAGATTATATCCAGTGTCACAGGTGTAGTCAGCAGTACTCAAGTAAGTTGTGGTAGTGAACATAACTTGTCCATTGGTAGGGTCAGTGAGTGCTCCACAGTCAACAGCTAGTGATTTATGGAAACATGTATTGTAATTTTACATCAGCATATGGTATAATATAGATAAAAGACTAAGAATTATGAATAAATGACTAATAATAATTTCACACTAGTAAATGTGCTAATTATCGCTAACAGATAGATAAAATTACTTCTTATACTCTATACAACATGAATGTACACAGTATTTTATATAATTTACTATTTCTTGCTATCATTGATGATTGGCCTCTACAACATAATATTATTGTATCACACTCATAATATCACAGAATATATTAAAATTCAAGGCTATATTTGAAATATTATACTATCCAATTTGGTCAATAGACAATGGATATTATTCTACATACCATCACAAGTTGGTTCACTCCCACTCCAGTTTGCATCCTCTTGACATGTTCTTGTGATATTTCCATTGAGAACATATCCTGTGTCACATGTATAGACTGCTGTACACTTGTAGTTTGTTCCACCAGATGTGTCCACAGCTCCATTTGGGATGTCTGATAATGTTCCACAGTTAACAACTGTAAGAATATATGGGATATATTATTACATAAAATGTATTATAGTCCGTATTTCATATACACTGTCAGAAAATTAGATTGCCATGGTAGTTGTGTTTTGTACATACATGGAGAAAGTATGAAGTTAGAGAGAGGTAAATACTCACTATCACACATTGGTGCAGTTCCGTTCCACAATCCATCACTTCCACAAGTCCTCATTTCATCTCCAGACATAGTCAGGCTATGTCCATTGTGACAGTTGTAGGTAGCCACTGATTGGTACACTGTTCCATCCGAGTATTCAATGTAGCCATTCTCAATGGTATCAAGTACATCACAGTCCACTCCTAAAAGTATGCACATCACCGGGAGTATAATTATTATTATTGAATTATTCAGAACCTATTTCTAACAAGAGAATATGTAACATATTATGCGCCATAAAAATTGTGGATGGTAGCAAATAATAATATTATTGCTGTTAGTAAGTTTAACAAATTTGGCTGAAATTGGTAAGCAAATGAAATCTTGGTGACTTTATATCCATTTCAAATATTCTCTCATGGCTGGAATGGGTGCTGGTTTCAGGATTATGATGCAAATACATATGATGAATACACCAATTACAATCTTGTTCCTAAGGTTGGAATTTGTATACAGGCTGGTAATAAGCCTGTTGAGGTGACTGCAAGGTTGTACTTGCTTGTATGAGCCTGTAGTTGGGTTGCAGGAGGTGGCTACAAGGTTGAATGTACTAGCTTGCTATGAAGGTGTTGGATTGTCAATATCCCATTTTCTCACTTTGACAAGTTGGTTCTCCATCACTCCATGTTCCAGCTGCAGTACAATTTCTCCGATTCACTCCAACTAGATTATATCCAGTGTCGCAGGTGTAGCCAGCAGTGCTAGTGTAGGTAGTAGCCATGAGCATAACCTGTCCATTGGTAGGAGCAGTCAGTGTTCCACAGTCCACAACTGTTAAGGGAAGTGGAATACTATCATACTTACAGACAGGGGGTGCATGTCTTTTATATTACAATATTTTTAGAGTCAATTATATTATGCTTGATTTGGAAATGCACATTATTATATTATATACATACCCCATACATACCCCATCACATACTAGTAACTACATACCCAAGTGTCAATATATAATGCCCATCAACTATACTGCAACCATATGCCATCATATTTCAATATTAATTTGCATTCAATTTCCAATTACCATCACAAGTCGGTTCGCTCCCACTCCAGTTTGCATCCTCTTGACATGTTCTTGTGATATTTCCATTGAGAACATATCCTGTGTCACATGTATAGACTGCTGTACACTTGTAGTTTGTTCCACCTGATGTGTCCACTGCTCCATTGGGGATATCTGATAATGATCCACAGTTGACAACTGCACAAAATGTATAGGATACTTTGTGATAAAAATGCATTATAGTCCATATTTAATACCTATACTATTATGGTAGTGGTGTTTTGTATGCATATTAAGAATAAGAATAAAGTTAGAGAGAGGTAAATACTCACTGTTAATAAGGTACAATTTAAGATTAACATAGAATCAACTCACTGTTACAAGTTGGTGCAGTTCCATTCCACATTCCATCACTTCCACAAGTCCTCATTTCATCTCCAGACATGGTGAGTTCATGTCCATTGTGACAGTTGTAGGTAGCCACTGATTGGTACACTGTTCCATCCGAGTATTCAATGTAGCCATTCTCAATGGTGTCAAGTACATCACAGTCCACTCCTAAGAAAACCACATACACATTTCAGGTGTATAATAACCTACGAATATGCAAACTTCAAAATTATATGCCATTGTATAACATTATTAAAACCTCAGTTATGTGACTACAAATGTTCCACATGAAGGCGGGCATAGTACGTATGAGGGAGGATGTAGTCCGAACACATCACAGCCATATGTACACAAGGGATAAGACTAAATTTTCATTAGTATAAGAATCCAGAACGAATGCGTAAGATGAACAATGAACAGAGGAATTAGTGGCAAGATGCATGACTTGTATCCTCGGACACTGGAAATTTGCTAATTCAATTAAAATATGTTTGGAACAGGAGGGTTCAGATATATACAATATATAATATTATACATATATAATATTTAGATACAGATCACCAGACTGGTTTCATTATTTAGTATAAATTTATTGGAACCATACAGGAAAAAAATAAGCACTGTTACTGCCTGTGGTATTTTGTACTGGACTACATGCTCTGAATTAGCCATACACACCAGGATATAACTAGTTCATGTATAATATGTTACATATAATTACACAATAATGTGCATAATAATATCATTCTATACTACTACGTACAGTATGTTATTTTATAATATTATGATCTGGGATTCTAGTTCTTGATTCAATTACACAACACGGAATGTGATGTACAATTATAATTATTCATTAATGTACAATGTCATATGTGCATATCAAGATTATTTTATGATGCTAGGATTCTACATCCAGCCTCACTTTGACAAGTTGGTTCTCCATCACTCCATGTTCCAGCTGCAGTACATGTTCTCTGATTCACTCCAACTAGATTATATCCAGTGTCACAGGTGTAGTCAGCGGTACTCAAGTAAGTTGTGGTAGTGAACATAACTTGTCCATTGGTAGGGTCAGTGAGTGCTCCACAGTCAACAGCTAGTATTGTAAAAAAAACACTGTAATTATTCATACATCACCATATAATGTATATTAATGACTGAGATATATGATGATGCTGCAATTTTATATCAACAATTGTTCTAATAATTGATAAATGACAAGAAAATAAATTTGAAACTTGTAATCCATACAACCTGAAGGTATATATTATTTGATATACTGCAAAATATCCTGCTACAAGTGACAGTTTGCCAACATATTTTAATTACATCAAATAATCATAAGAATCACATATAATAATATTTTGGAATACTACTATACTATCCAATTTGATATAATAATATACACAATGTATATTGTTCTACATACCATCACAAGTTGGTTCACTCCCACTCCACATTCCATCCTCTTGACATGTTCTCGTGATATTTCCATTGAGAACATATCCTGTGTCACATGTATAGACTGCTGTACACTTGTAGTTTGTTCCACCTGATGTGTCCACTGCTCCATTGGGGATGTCTGATAATGATCCACAGTTGACAACTGTACGAAAGGTGTAGGATACGTTGTATATATAAATGCATTATAGTCCATATTAAATACCTATAATGTATTGCCACCATATTATTATTATCATGGTAGTGGTGTTTTCTATGGGTATCTGGGGTCTATGGTTAGAGAGAGGTTAATACTCACTATCACAAGTTGGTGCAGTTCCATTCCACATTCCATCACTTCCACAAGTCCTCATTTCATTTCCAGTCATAGCCAGGTTATGTCCATTGTGACAGTTGTAGGTAGCCACTGATTGGTACACTGTTCCATCCGAGTATTCAATGTAGCCATTCTCAATGGTGTCAAGCACATCACAGTCCAAAACTGAGTAAAACACAATATAAGATGAATAATGAATAGAGGAAATAATGCAGAGTTAACTTTTATCCTGGAGCACTGGTAATTTGCTATGTTGGCCACAGAAGAGTTTAGATATAATATCAGTACAGGTCACCAGTTTAGTTTCGATATTTAGGGTAAATTGATTAGAACCATGCAGCATCATTAAAGCACTATCTACTGCCTGTGGTATTTGTATTCGACCACATGCTCTGATTTAACCATACACACCAGGATACAACTAGTTCATGTATATTAATATGTTGTATGTAATTACACAATAAAGAACAATGTCATAATTATCTGATAATAGTACAAATCAATATTACTTTATGATATTATCTGTTAGGAATCTACATCCAGTCTCACTTTGACAAGTTGGTTCTCCATCACTCCATGTTCCAGCTGCAGTACATGTTCTCTGATTCACTCCAACTAGGTTGTACCCAGTGTCACAGGTGTAGTTAGCAGTACTCAAGTAAGTTGTGGTAGTGAACATAGCTTGTCCATTGGTAGGGTCAGTGAGTACTTCACAGTCAACAGCTAGAATTGTAAAAATGTACTATAATTATTCATACATCACCATATACGTAGTGTATATTAATGACTGAGAGACATCATGATGCTATAATTGTATATCAACAAAAGTGCTAATTATCACTGGAAGAAAGATATATTTAGGTCCATATTACAGCATGAAAGTACATATTATTTGATATGCTGCATAAAATTTTGCCATCAATGACAATTTAACCAATAACATTTTTTAATTCTCACAATTTATTATAAACACATCTGAAAAAGACCTTTTGGAATAAAGTTATATTATATCCAATTTGGTATATAAATAATGCATATTTTTCTACATACCGTCACATGTTGGTTCACTTCCACTCCAGTTTGCATCCTCTTGACATGTTCTTTTGATATTTCCATTGAGAACATATCCTGTGTCACATGTATAGACTGCTGTACACTTGTAGTTTGTTCCACCTGATGTGTCCACTGCTCCATTGGGAATATTTGATAATGGTCCACAGTTAACAACTAGCAAATTTAAAGTTAAAAGATATGTCATGTATATAATATAATTAAAATGCATATATATACTAGTCAATATTACATTATCCTGCCAAATATATTCTTATCATCATAGAGGTGTTTTGCATACACATGTAGAAAAAAAAAGTAAATACTTACTTTCACAAGTTGGTGCAGTTCCGTTCCACATTCCATCACTTCCACAAGTCCTCATTTCATCTCCAGTCATAGTCAGGTTATGTCCATTGTGACAGTTGTAGGTAGCCACCGATTGGTACACTGTTCCATCCGAGTATTCAATGTAGCCATTCTCAATGGTGTCAAGTACATCACAGTCCACTCCTAAAATTGTATCAATCAAGAGGTGTATAAATGCATATTGCATGATTCAGAGCCTATTTCTATCGAAACAAGGTGCATATAACATGTTTGTATAATGTACCTGCTAATACTGTGCATGACAGCAAATAATTATTGCCCTTGGTTCAGCACATTTGGTCAAAAGTGGTATGCAATGTGAAATGAAATCTTGGATAGAAGGAATGGGTGCACATCTCCACAACAGGATTATGATTATAAGATATAAACTTGGCAGTAAACCAATTACATATACCCACTATGACAAATCTGGTACATGCCTATTGCCAGGTTGTACATATGTGTATAAGCCTGCATATATAGTAAGGTTGTAGAACGTGGGTATATCATATTGTATAACTTTGTGTAAGCCTGTAATAGATTGTAGGAGGTGGCTACAATTTACATATAATATGGTTCTCCAAGATTGTATGATCCTATAATAAGCTTTTGGATGAAGCTACAAGGCTGTACAAGCTTGTATGAGGCTGTAGTAGGGTTGCAGGAGGTGACTACAAGATTGCAAGTGCAATTTGCGGTGAAGGTGTTGGATTACACTGTCAAACATTTTCATAACCTATAGCTAGAAATCGTACAAGCAGATTACTTCTCCATCTTCATATTGCCAACATAAATGTTAATATGTTCTAAGATTAATTAATAATGTTTTACTTGAGACAGAAACACTAATTACGAGACTATTGTTATCCACATTGACAATATGTATATGTATTTTATACACTAAACATGTTCATAATAGTGAAGATTTATATATGATGAATACAAACACCAACATTATGTTGACATAATTACATACATGTGTAAGGCCAGTCTTACTTTGACAAGTTGGTTCCCCATCACTCCATGTTCCAGCTGCAGTACATGTTCTCTGATTCACTCCAACTAGATTATATCCGGTGTCACAGGTGTAGTCAGCAGTGCTCAAGTAGGTTGTGGTAGTGAACATAACTTGTCCATTGGTAGGGTCAGTGAGTGCTCCACAGTCAACAGCTAGTATTGTGAAAAATGTACTATAATTATTCATACATCACCATATAATGTAGATTAATGATTGAGATATATTATGATCTATATTTTTATATCAACAATTGTGCTAATAAATTATCACTGACAAGCAGAATAGATTAATTCTTATAATCCATACAACCTGAAGGTATATATTATTTGATATACTGCATAAAATCCTGCTACAAGTGACAGTTTACCAACAAATCTAAATTTCATCAAATAATCATAAGAATCACATATAATTATATTTTGGAATACTACTACTATCCAATTTCATATAATATACACAATGTATATTGTTCTACATACCATCACAAGTTGGTTCGCTCCCACTCCACATTCCATCCTCTTGACATGTGCTTGTGATATTTCCGTTGAGAACATATCCTGTGTCACATGTATAGACTGCTGTACACTTGTAGTTTGTTCCACCTGATGTGTCCACTGCTCCATTGGGGATATCTGTTAATAATCCACAGTTGACAACTGTACAAGAGGTAGAGGATTTGTTGTATAATATATGAAATGCATAATAGTCCATATTAAATACGTATATTATATTGTATTGTCACCATAATATCATTATCAAGGTATAGACTGAGGTGTTTTCTATGCACATTATGAACAGAATGATGTTAGAGAAAGGTAAATACTCACTGTTACAAGTTGGTGCAGTTCCATTCCACATTCCATCACTTCCACAAGTCCTCATTTCATCTCCAGACATAGCCAGGTTATGTCCAATGTGACAGTTGTAGGTAGCCACTGATTGGTACACTGTTCCATCCGAGTATTCAATGTAGCCATTCTCAATGGTATCAAGTACATCGCAGTCCACTCCTAAGAGAACCACATTTCAGTTGCATAATTATAACCAAAAAAATTGCATCGTATTATTAAAGCCTCAGTTATGTGACTACAATTTTTTCACATTAAGGCAGATGTACAGTAGTACATATGAGGAGGATGCAGTCAAAGCACATCAACAACTACCATAATAATATGTAGAGAAGGTATTGGTGATAGACTAAATTATCGTTAGTATGAGGTTACAGAACAAATACATAAGATGAAAAATGAATAGAGGAAATAATGCAGAGTTGACTTTTATCCTGGAGCACTGGTAATTTGCTATGTTGGGCACATAAGAGTTTAGATATATCAGTACAGGTCATTAGACTAGTTTTGTTATTTGGGATAAATTTATTAGAACCAGGCAAGAAAAAATTAAGCACTATACTGCCTGTGATATTTGTATTCGACTACATGCTCTAAATTAACCATACACACCAGGATACAACTAGTTCATGTATATTAATATGTTGTATGTAATACAAAATAAGAACAATGTCATATTTACCTAATAATAGTACAAATCAATATTATTTTATGATGTTAGGCTTTTACATCCAGTCTCACTTTGACAAGTTGGTTCTCCATCACTCCATGTTCCAGCTGCAGTACATGTTCTCTGATTCACTCCAACTAGGTTGTACCCAGTGTCACAGGTGTAGTCAGCAGTACTCAAGTAAGTTGTGGTAGTGAACATAACTTGTCCATTGGTAGGGTCAGTGAGTGCTCCACAGTCAACAGCTAGTGATTTATGGAAACATGTACTGTAATTATTTAATTTCATGAATGTACTGTAGTTGACAGTCAACAGCTAGAATTTCATGGAAACATGTACAGTAATAATTCATACATCTTACTGAGAGATATTATGATGCTACATTTAGTATCAACAAATGTGTTAATTATCACTGAAAGAAAGATATAATTGGTTCCATATTACAGTATGAAAGTATATATTATTATTTGATATGCTGCATAAAAACTTGCCATCAATGACAATTGAACCAATTATTTTTATATTGTTTTTATTTCGACTTCCGGTATGTAACGCTCGTCCGATATATTATATATATATATATATATATATATATTATTATTATTATTATTATTATTGTTATTAAAGTGCATTGTAGGACAGTTGCCCAAAATAGCACTAAATAAAAAATTCCAAAAGTTATTTAGTACCTATTTACTAAATTTTAATAGCTCCTTTCTAGATTCTATATATATATGTATCCCGATTGGTGATATTGTCACTTAACTTCAAAAGCACCGACTACGGTATATACCCGATATACCGTGATATACCCCGTTTTCTTAATTGAAAGGAAGTTATCAATTATCGCCGTACTTGTCACTTAAGACAATCAATGCACCAGCAATACTGATACACAATGAACGCTGAAGACCACACCAATTCAGTTGAAGGAACACAAAATCAGCGCACAAACCTAGTGTTTTCAGAAGGGCGGCGAATCGAGAGCGATTTTAACATGAATCGATCGGTCGTTCAGATCGAAGACTTCGTGGTTCGGGCTTCTAGGCTGGATAATATTTACTCAGCCTATTTTCTTGGCAGCGTTTTGGGCACATAAAGATTTGTCCATTCTTCTAAGTCGGTAAGCTCAGAGAAACGATTGCTATTATCATTATCCCCACACCTCTTTTTGCTAGGTATTAGAGAGTTGATGGGTACTCGGTTATTGTTAACTTGACTCTGATTAAATGTTTTACTGTCGTTTTCAGCTCCCAAAGAAGTCTTTCCTCCCAAATTTCTCGTCTGTATTCACAACGCTAACATACTTTCGATCGTTTTGACGGGATACATATCGCCCTCGGTATATCGCTTCCTGACACTCAAGTATATCCGCCATGTACCCAGCAAAGGCGGGGTATAATTATAGGTTACTACCCGCCTACGAGGGAGGTATCGTATTTACTGCTCTCGCCCTCGGGCGCTTCGCGCCCTCGGGTCTCGCGCAGTAAATACGATACCTCCCGAGGTAGGCGGGTAGTAACCCATTTATCGCCAAATAAATGCTCCAAAATTCACGGAGAGAATTGCTGCATCTTTCTGAAGATATTTTCTGTTCTCCAGTCCAGTCCTGTGTGCCTACGATACTCAGAATCGGCTATTTATGGGAAGAAACATCCGAAAATGTAGAAAGAAAGGTAGCAAAAGCGGCTGTTTTCAATTTTGATCATGACGACTTCGAGGAAGTCAGTCGTAGATAGATAGCCGATTCTGAATATCGGAGTATATAGCAGACTGTATTAGCGTTGGTATTAATGAACTTCTGGATTTCTGACTTTTATTCCAAGTTTCCTTCTAACTGCTTTTACTCTCTGCGTACTGGGTTGTGTTGTGTTACTGCTATAATGATATTCATTTCTTGGAATGCGCAAAATTGTAATAGCTTATATAACACCTTGCAATTACTGCCCTTTTAAGGTAAAAACTGGGCGCTTACGTGATACTGTCCCTGCGCGCACGTGCGCCCCGGGCAAGTATCAAATTTACTGCCCAGGCGGTGCCTTTGATGTTTCACCTCATCAGGCGATAACTAATACATATTATATAGATAGATATTATATATATATAATATGTGTTCCTACGCGTAACCGCAACAATGAATTTATATTAGAATTTATATTGCGCGAAATAAAGATGGCCGATTTCGAACGCGGACAATTTCAAATTGGGCTAGAATTCGTGGGCTGAAGCTCCGCCGAACGTAATAGCTTCAGCGAAGGTTCTTACTAACCTAACAAAGACGCCAAGTAATTCGAGTGCGGGGGGCGGTAGCCCCACGAGTTTTTAAACTCGAATTACTTGTTTAATATCTCACAATGTATTATAATCACATCTAAAAAAGACATTTTGGAATAATACTATAATTATTATCCAATTTGGTATATAAATAATGCATATTTTTCCACTTACCATCACAAGTTGGTTCACTCCCACTCCAGTTTGTATCCTCTTGACATGTTCTTGTGATATTTCCATTGAGAACATATCCTGTGTCACATGTATAGACTGCTGTACACTTGTAGTTTGTTCCACCTGATGTGTCCACTGCTCCATTGGGGATATCTGATAATGATCCACAGTTGACAACTGTACGAAAGGTATAGGATATGTTGTATATATAAATGCATTATAGTCCAGATTAAATACCTATGTATATACCATGATAGTGGTGTTTTGTATGCATATTAAGAACGAATAAAGTTAGAGAGAGGTAAATACTCACTGTTACAAGTTGGTGCAGTTCCATTCCAATTTCCATCACTTCCACAAGTCCTCATTTCATCTCCAGTCATAGCCAGGTTATGCCCATTGTGACAGTTGTAGGTAGCCACTGATTGGTACACTGTTCCATCCGAGTATTCAATGTAGCCATTCTCAATGGTATCAAGCACATCACAGTCCACTCCTAAAATTGTGTCAATTATAACGTGTATAATGTGCATACTGCATGATTCAGAACCTATGTCTAATGAAACAAGGTGTAACATATCCATTAAATCCACTAATACTGTGTATGGCAACAAATACTTACGTATAGCAGTTAGTTCAGCATATTTGGTCTAAAGTGGTATACAATGCGAAATAAAATCTTGGATGGATGGAATGGGTGCACATCTCCACAACAGGATTATGATTATGAGATATTTATAAACTTGGCAGTAAACCAATTACATATGTCCACTATGGCAAATCTGGTACATGCCTATTGCCAGGTTGTACACATGTGTATAAGCCTGCATATATAGTAAGGTTGTAGAACGTGGGTATATCATATTATATAACTTTGTGTAAGCCTGTAATAGATTGTAGGAGGTGGCTACAATTTACATATAATATGGTTCTCCAAGATTGTATGATCCTGTAATAAGCTTTTGGATGAAGCTACAAGGCTGTACAAGCTTGTATGAGGCTGTAGAAGGATTGCAGGATGTAACTACAAGATTGCAAGTTCAATTTGCGGTGAAGGTGTTGGATTACACTGACAAACATTTTCATAACCTATAGCTAGAAATCGTACAAGCAGATTACTTCTCCATCTTCGTATTGCCAATATAAATGTTATGTTCTAAGCTTAATTAATAATGTTTTACTTGAAACAGAAATACTAACTACGAGACCATCATTATCCACATTGACAATATGTATATGTATTTTGTACACTAAACATGTTCATAAGATGGATAACTATGATGAGTGCATACACCAACATCATGGTGACAAGATTACATATTATACATGTGTAAGGCCAGTCTCACTTTGACAAGTTGGTTCCCCATCACTCCATGTTCCAGCTGCAGTACATGTTCTCTGATTCACTCCAACTAGATTATATCCAGTGTCACAGGTGTAGTCAGCAGTACTCAAGTAAGTTGTGGTAGTGAACATGACTTGTCCATTTGTAGGATCTGTCAGTATTCCACAGTCAACAGCTAGCGTTTCAAAGAATATGATAAATAATAATTGAAACAGTCTCAAATTTAATGAGACACTATACATGTGAAATCAAACCTCTAAAAATACATTAAGACCTGGTACAGGATACTGCACCTTTAGGTATAATGAATTGCATATATATACACTGCAGATGTGTGTTTCAATCACATCACAGACATTGGCTGCTATGCAGATAGCTCTAGCTGATGCTCCGATCAGTGATGAAGCATAGACACCTATTGCCATGTGAAATTTTTCACTACATGGTTTTCATGTGCCGTGTATGATACTAAACAATGTAATGATACATTCGTAGGACGTATTACTATTCTTATGATTATTATTTAAATGTAATATTTTGTAATGTTATAAATAGCATACATGTTATAGATATGTGATTTAATGTAATATAAATTTTCATATCTACAGTGCATTACAGATCCACATACGTACCATCACAAGTTGGTTCACTCCCACTCCACATTGCATCCTCTTGACATGTTCTTGTGATATTTCCATTGAGAACATATCCTGTGTCACATGTATAGACTGCTGTACACTTGTAGTTTGTTCCACCTGATGTGTCCACAGCTCCATTGGGGATGTCTGTTAATGATCCACAGTTGACAACTGTAAAAATGTATATGTGGAGTACAGGACAGGTAACCGCTGCGTAGCATAGAATGGCGATAGTAACTATAACAATGACTGTATTCATCTCATACTTCTAGTGTCTCACAAATGTTTCATTATATGTATGTACGTACATCTACATAGTTTATGGTCAATGCAAATGATGAGAATAATATAATTTTTCCATTCAGCATTTTTATTACAGTATTGTATAGCCAATGATATCTCACCTTCACAAGTTGGTTCACTGCCATCATATGTCCCATTTTCCTGACAAGTCCTGGTTGCATCTCCAGTCAGTGTATACCCGGTGTTACAAGAGTAGGTTATCGTTGAACCCAGTGTGGTCCCTCCACTGAAGTCTACTCTCCCATCTTGTATGCTTGGTACTCTTCCACAGTTGACAGCTTTGACACAAGGAAAGATGTTGTAGGAACAACATTTAGCAATAATACCAATGGTAATCTATCTAACCCATGTGTACATGATCATCAAATAACAAGAATATCGTAAAGTCTAAAGTTATGAGTTGTTGAAGTCTTAAAGACTACACATGAATACTACTGGTATATCCTCTTATCACTTATTATTAAGATACAAGTATTATAATAATAAAAATGATACGTGACCGTCCTACTGTACACATACATTATATTATTTTATAGCATGTCCAAAGTTATACTATGGACATGGACAGCATTTTCACATGTACGCTCACTGCATCTTTGTATTTCTCCGATGAAAATGTCGGCTATCCCAGCAGATACCAAGTTATTGGGTGAGGCATTCTGTCCTCTTGCAGTGATTCCAGCTGCTACGTTATCAATAAACTCCTGCAAGTCGATTGCTGGGGATTCTTGCAATCCTACAGCAAAGAGAATGATGTCTTCATCCCTTGCTAGAGCAATTTCTGGTATATAGTTTGGGTCGAGTCCTTCATCAGCTAATAAGATACCAACATGTGCCGCATAGCTCCTTGCTCCGAATCCCTCTCTAAAGTGTTCTCTCATTCTCATTATGGCAGGCTGTATGTCTATTGAAGCAGATGTACTGAGTACGATATTGTTGACTGCTACTTGAAAGGCACTTAGACTTAGAGGCAAAACAAAATCATTTAATTGTATTTCCACAATAACACCAGCAGCATTCCAAGAGAATACTCCAATTCTGTAGTTGTTCCCGCCAAAAGGAACATTACTGGCAAAATCATTGACAAAGTCCAGCTGGCCTTCAAGCTCTGTTTGACTTATTGAATCTGTTTGATCCAAGATGAATATGACATCTACTGGTGTGTCTCCATTGTTTGCAGCTAAATCTCCTGGTGTAAAACCTATTCAAAGGACGAACATGTAATTTTGTTCTCATCTCCCACGTTATCCAGTGGA